>CM068829.1:61944270-62544270 GCA_028554795.2 Sinohyriopsis cumingii | reverse complement strand
TTGTGTCAGATCAAAGTGTGTAAAAATAAAACAATGAGTTAAAAGATGTGCAAATTTATCATGTATAAGAGTTAGAAGTTACTGTCATCTCACATCATCTCATTTCAGTCGATGAATACTGTTATAAGTATTATGAACATAATATACTTAAGCTAATTAAACAGATTTAATTAAAGATGGCAATGAAATGAATACTTGGCAAAGAAAAAGATTTATTTTGTAGAAACAGCTCCTTATGGAGAAACAAATTCCAGAGTTGGTAGCGAACTTAAAATTCCTGAACTGGCACTCTGAAATTTCGTCAAGGATGTGAAGTTTCACTTTTACTTAATGAAATCATGACTTCGGTATATTACTAACAGAACAATTATTTTAAAAATTTAGTTTTGTACTGATGGTTGTTTTATGAAATAAATGTTTCTAGTTTATAAATAAAATAGGAATCTTACTCTGTTATGAATCAGCAACAACAAATATCAGTAATATAATCCATCGTGTTTTTGTTACATGTGATGATTGTTGAAAGCTCTTTGAGTAACGTTGTTAATAATCTTTCAGAGGATGGCAGTTGTTAAAATAAAGGAAATTAATACAAACAAACCAACATTTTCATTAGACAAAGCCCGTTATTGACAGTTTTTCCCACACAATTATAAATCAAGTATACGGCCATCAGTCAGCTCCATTACACACACACTGCTGGAAGTTTTCTCGATATCCAGTGGGGATGGCATCGCCTTAATTTTTGTTAGGTCTCTCAGTAACTTGTGCCCTGCTTATAGTGTGGTCTGTTTTGGGACCTCATTGTACACTAGTTATCGAGAGAGAGGTATACATACATAGATTCTCCATGCCATTGTTTTGTTCCATTAGGCAAGCTCTCTTGTGTGTGGCTTCTCGAGGGTCGGTGGTTCTTTCCGGGGTTTTCCCGGGTTCTTCCTCCACCATTAATACTGGCCGCCATGTATAGCCTATCGTGTACTGAAAAATGGCGTTAAACCCCACAACAACAACAACAACTCTTGTGTGTGAAACAAAATTTGCCTGCATTGTTCACAGTGAGCTGCCTGTCATGACTCCTAGCTTGTGTCGTCTAGCACAATTTGTTAGGCTACTTGTTTTGCTGTGCTGTACAGCACCAAATCAAACAAAACCAATCATTTGAGAATCATGGGAAATCGCATTGAAATTTGGATGATGTTTATGATTATTTGTCATGGAGATTAATCTGTAGATTTTTTATTTGGTTAAGCTGTTTTGTTACATTAGTCCCCTATAAATATAACCCACTTACCCACCACTGAAAAATTATTTTGCTGACACTATGGCATTCTAAATGTAAGTTCAGTTCCCTTTATGAAAATATAAAAAGAAGCAGTTTTCAGTGTACACAATTTTTTCTAGGGACAAGATTAGTTATACTTTGGCAGTTATGGTTGAAGTTAAGTTTTGTTCCAAAGCAGAAGTACATTCATGTTTAGTACTGTCATTCACAAAAAGACTTGCATTTTATGTCTTTTATTTTAACATGATAGTTGCCAATTTTTTTTCCATTAACTTACAAAGGTTGAAAATCAAACAAGTGCTTTTTTTAGGTGGAAAAACTTGACTTTTTAATTTTTATGAGCTTAAGTTTGTGTTCATTTAGCAGTTATAACTTTTTTTATTTTAGCCTAGTGGAGACAATACTTGATGTTTTGTTATCTTTGTAAAAGTACATTTATAAGGTATGTTTAATATATTCTTTTTTGTTTTTTTTGAAGGCCACATTTCATTCCAGAGTGAATTTAAAGTAGCAATGATTTTATGCCTAAAAAATTTGTTTTCACTATGTATTTTATTGGATTTTGTATTGGCACACTGTATGTCACTTGACAACTCTTATTTGGAATCTAGCTTATATGTGTATACTTGATTAGTTCAGAGTATTTAATTATCCAACAGTGTCCATTTGGATGCATATTATATATGCAGAATTCAGAAGTACAAAGCAGCAGCAAACGATAGTTTTGCACAAAACTTTTCGGAATAGTCAGTTGTGAAAAAGTTCAGCTTACAGTATTTGATCTGGACGGTGGCTGTCAAATTTGTCATATGAACTGTGGGAACAACTTCAAATACAGCACTTCCAGATTTCTTCAATATAGAGTTTCAGTATAAGCATTTATTATCTAATTAACGTAGGTAGCATGTTTAATGGTAATGAAAATTGAACATTGACACAATGATTAGAAGTCAGTATTTTGGGTCTTCATTTGGATAATTTATTTCATTAACAATTATTTTAGTGATTGACCAGGAAAAATGTGTAAACCATTTTACTTTGATATTTTGATGGCGACAAAAAATATTTTATCAAATGTTTGGTGCAATAGTTTCACTTCTTGCTTATTAATTTCAGAAAATTTTGATGTTGGCTTTCAGCTCAAACTTACTGATATGCAACATTCTGGAACACATATGGAAGCAGTTTTTATTGTTACAATGTTAGTCTCATGTGAAACCCATGAGCATTTGTTTCTTCTGTTTTCTCCAGTGTGCATTTATTCTTAAGTTGAAACTTAATTGATATACCTGTTAAGGGTTTGCCAGTGGACACTGTATACCTTTGATCCTGGTATTCATTACACAGCAGAATCATTGATAATAAAGGACACTTAAATCATAAGAGGTCATGTAAGATCTTTAATTTGTGACAAAAGCAAAGAGTATTTATTCTTTAAGAAAATTGAGTGCTATTTTATGGGATGAAATTATAATTGTACATTGGTTGAAATCACTAATTACATTTAGTTATTTTTTTATATGCATTATATTCCATGTCCTTCCTTTCGTCTTTGATATTGTAAGACATGATGAAACGAGGTACCTGTACTGATATTATCAGCATATTTTTTTAAACAGAAAGAAGAAAATTAAAGAAAAGTGTTTATCAATTGCTTCTTTACTTTTTTTGTTACACCTGTTAATTATTTAAATATTAACAGTAAAGAAGAATATTAATGAGGCAAAATAAATACATGATTGTTCTGAGCAGAGATAGTTTAATTTCAACAATTTAATTTCAAACAACAATTGATACAAAAGAATTTTGTGTTAGAAGCTTTTATTGTACACAGCTTAAGTAATGCTGTTCTTCAATTGTAGACCAACCAAAATACCGCTTCTGACTTTGTGAAAGTCCTGACTAATACTAGCTCTGTGTTGTTAGATACATGCCAAATTTAGATAATAGTGCTTCTTTAGTGGTTTTAATGTTTTCTTTATATCTGTGAGAAAACTAGCCAGAAAGAATTAGGATGTTAAGGTATGGGGAAGGGCTAAAGGCTGATGCTTACAGGGTACTTCATTCATCAGTTATATGCCCTGTAAATTGTACATGTATAGTTGATTGTTGACATTTTTGTAGAAAGATGATTTATTTAGTCCACCAATTATTTAAAAATTGATTGTGCATTTTTGTTTTAGGTCAATAAAGGTAGAATCTGTTTGTTTTTTTCAAAACTGCCAAAAGTTTTCCCGCATATTTCTTCAAGTCTTGCATAGCACTCCACATTTTAATGAAACTTAACAAAAGTGAATTTCTGGTCTTTGACTTCAATTTATTTCAACATGGTTGAATATGTACACTTTGTGTTTTCAGAAAAAAATAATTTAACAAATTAAAAATGATAACTGCAGATGTTTACCATATGAAAACTTGGTTATTTTGAGGAGGTTAAAAGAATTTCATTTTTAAAGTATAATTTATAGCAGACGATAGCAAATATGCAAGTATCTGCAAGAAAAGGATGACATATCATAAAAATAATATATTTACTTGCAGAAGCAATCATACAGGTAGATTTTTTTATTACTTAATGTACATGTTCAGCAGATACATGGATATTTGAATATGAAGTACATGTTTACTTAATATTTTAACAAACAATTGATATTTATTGTCAAATAATGAATGTTGATATTTATTGACATATTAGGTATTTTTAAGTGTACATACTCACTGTATACTTGAACCGAACTGTAGCATAATGTAGATTTGCAAACTGTTGATAATAATGTACATTTTTGTAAGAACTGTAATTTTTTAGTCACATTGACTGTATACCCACAATGTTCAATTAGTATTCTACTGATCATTCATGTTTGCAATGGTTATGTGGACAATGGTATTATTTAATACGGAATATACGTTTAGTAAAAAAATGATGCTATCATATTATGAACAAGTACCAGTTGCTAGCACATGTTGCCATACAGAATATCTTGTGTTCCTGTACAAAACAGCATGTGCCTGACATGCACAGTGTGATCTTCCACGTTTTGTAGATGTACTCTTAAATTGATGCAAGCATGGTAGAGGTGTATATATATGGATTTTTTGTGCAGTTATTGTACAAGACAATGACAGGGTTAAAGCTTGCCTATGCTGTTATGTCAGCTGAGTGCTAAATAGTATAAAATAATTACTGGTAATGTGGAAGGAATGTAACTAACCACTTTGTAGCTTCTTATGTGACCATATTATTTTTTATCTGTTGCAAAAGAAGAACAAGTCATTGCCCTCCTTGAAGTCGTAGTTAATTCCTCTACATAAGCTTTAACCTTGCTATTTTGTGATCTGATAAACTGAATTGTTGTATTATGGATAATTTTTTTAAAATTTTATCACCAAGACTGTGATTTGTGTCAGTGCTTTGTCTCATTAATTGTAAAATAGGAATCAAAATATTTGCCCCAGTCTGCAAATATGCTATTTAATGTATTTAAGAATGTATCTATTATTGAAAATGAATTCAAGTTTATTTATCAAAAACATAGTACTGGGAGAAGGATTCACTATTGTACCTTATTACATGGTATTGAGAAAATAGTGTCCATCATTATTATAAAGATGGAAAGAACTGAGATGCCATAATCATTGATCTTATTTGTGAAATGTTTCATTACCACCAGATATAAGTAAAACGTTTTTAGATTATTTCTTGTTTAGTTTTGTTTGCAGACATTTTTTTGCTGGCCTCCCCATTAGATAACTGTACTGACTTAAAATCAGGCCTGAAAATATGCTGAGCAATCAAAATGCTTCATTTGTACATTTAGAGCAAGATTTTTTAAAAGTCTTGAGTAACATTTAGTAGTGGAAATGTGCCGATGTTTTTTTGTAAATGGATGAACCTGGTCTTTGAGCACTTAAATTACCAATTTTTTTTTGTCAAACCTTTACAAAGTGACATATTTTTGCTCTCAACTCTTCTGTAACTACTAAATGGACTGCCCTACTAATCAGTTTTAAATGAGTATTTGAGAAAGTATTTGGAATTTGAAAGAATTGAAATAATCTGATACCAGGGTTGTCTGTGTAATCTTCACAGCAGTAAAGAACTGAAGGGGGAATAACTCTGTTTTCTTGGCCTTGTTGCAATATTGCATGCGTCATTGCACAGTATCCTATTGCTGATATTAACAGCACAAATAGGTCCTTGAAAAGCCACTAAAATTCATTGATGTTTTTATTTTACTTGTGGCCATCTTGTATATTTGGGTCTCTGTAAGCTCAGACGGATGCATGCAGTTGAACAGAAACCTAATTACCCTGTTGAATATTGTATCCTTGACGTTGATCAGAAGTCCATATCTTTTGCAATACATTTGGTATATCAGTTGCAATTTTAATTAGTATGAAACCTGAATGAAATTGGTAACTCTGTATTATTGATTGGATCTATTAAGTTGTCACTTGTGAAGTTGTAGCAATTGCGTAAATACAGTACAACACAACAAACACCTGTCTAGGACATGAAAATGATGGATTCTTTACATGAATGTTAACTAATGTACAGTAAGTTATGTCTAAAACCAGACAATAAGGTTTTATTTGTAATTTGTGTTAAGTAAATTTTAAGTATGTAAAACATACAAAGTGCAAGTCACTGTTGGGAGGAGTAAATTCTGGCTTGGTAAGGGAATAGGCTGTTGAGAAAATGTGTGTGTGTGTGTGTGTATGTATATATATATATGTGTGTGTGTATATGTGTGTGTATATATATATATATATATATATATACACACACACACACACACATGCACATACATATATGCAATGAAGAAAAGCGGAAATCAGGCTTTGGCTGAATATGTGAGATTATTGTGTAAGAGTGGTGACCATTTTGTGAGGTTGCACTACAAATACAATATTTTCACAAATCTATAGGTTTTTTAACCTGAATAGAGTGAAATATGGTTGACAGGGACACTCTTTTGGTTATAATATACAACGGTTAAGTTGATAATATCAAAAGCTATTTATTGCAAGAGTTTTGTGTTACCTAGTGCTTTTAAGAATGGACTTCATCATACACAGATATGTTAGTGGTTTGCAGATTTTATCAAATGTTGATAATAGACTTGTTGAGAACGTTTGAGAAAGATACCTCATTATTATTTAGAAACTGGAATTTTTAATATTGATTTTTGTAATCACATATTTTTGCAATCTTGTTGGAGATTTATATGAATGGTCCTCTCTTTTTATACCCCCTGACAGGGTATATAGGAATCGTCATGTCTGTCCATCACATTCTTGTGAATGCAAAAAGGTTTGCACTTTCGAGGGATCGACAAAAAACTTGGTCATATTATGGTCATCATCTGAAGATGGGACACGTTGCATTTCACTTTTACCTCGCAATTTGTGTTAAGAGTTATTGCCCATTTTGTCTTGTAGCTAAATGCACTGTATGACAGAATCTTATAATCACAACCAGTATCAAAGTTTTTGATGGATCACTGTTAATCTTGGTAGATATTGGTAGATATTATGGTCAACTGAATATGTACATATCAACAAAACACTGTACTCCTGTGATTTTTGTTACTGTTTTTAATTGGGATGCAGGATCAAGATGCAGGAGTCCTATAATAATGATTCAGTTAGATGGGTATATTCTGTCAACTGTCCTAGATATGTCTCGTATAGGTGTAGTCACATTAAATCTATTTTGGAAAGAGTTACGGCATATTCTGGTCAGGTATGAACATTGTCTTACATATTCAGATTTGTCGTTTCTCTCATTAGTTTCTTATTTTGTCATGATTTTGCTTGTAACCAGCACAGCTTAATCACCATTCAGCATGGCCTGATAGAATCTAATGAAGACAGTCTTATAGACCTAGCTCTGCCTGTATGTTTTATTGTCTTGTCAACTCCATTTGGAATAGAGTTATGGCCCTTGACAATTAGCTTGATACCTTTACATGTGATGTTGCATGTAACTGACATAACTCAAGAACCATTCAGTGTATTCTGATTTAATTTGAAGTGAACATTTATCTTCTCATAAACTTGCATGTGCCATTTTATGGGTCTAGTCTGGTCTGTTTTATTTTGGTCAGAGTTATTCCCCTTATGAAGCAAATTCTTGTCTTCATATGGGAGCTTGGAACTTTGCTTGCTTTAAGCACAGCTGAGTAGCAATTCGGCATATTTTTTAATGGAATTTGGTAAAAACAATGTCTCTTACACTTAGATGTGCCTTTATAAGTTTTTCACATTTACACCTTATAGAACAGTTGTAGCACTTGTCAATCTGCGTCATATCATTACATGTGATGTTGCTCGTAATCATCTTAACTTGAGAACCAGTCTGCAAGTTCTGATGCAGCTTAATGTGAACATTGTTTCATGGACCTAGATGTTTCTTTTATGTATTTTGTACAATTTACTTGATTTTTGGACAGAGTTATGACCCTTGCTGATCAATTTCATTTCATTATATAAGATGTTGCTTGTATTCATGAATTATTGAAGTAGTCATCGTTTAGTGACATCATGGCTTCAGAATGCCCGTCTCCTTTGAACTTTGGTTTCCTGATGCAAGATTCTGCAAGGCCCTACAGACAAAACAGTATTCTGATGCATCCATCACTAATAAATTAACTTACGGGTGGAAGAATTGTATGAATGAACATTGTGATTCAACTAGTCTGTCTTAAAAATTTCATAGTTTGCAGTGAATGGAACATTTATAGAATTTCATCTGAAGATACATGTCTTGACAAATCACTGTGTTTGTATAACCTTTGTTAGAGTTATTTCCATGTTTGCCTTTGGAACCTGGGAATAGTGTTTGGCAGTATATTTAGGATCGAACTAGTTTCTTAGGTTTGAATTTATTAACATGAAACTTTGTACATTTTATGGTCATCATTTGGAGATGTGCTCTTCGAACTGGCCTTTGTGCTCCTGCAATTTTTGCTCAAAGTGTTTGCCTTTTTTGATGTACAGCTGGATGCAATATATGATTGACATTTGTGATTGGAGCAACTCCTACTGGTTTAAATGGATAGATATTTGTGAATGGAGCTACTCCTACTGGTTTAAATGGATAGACATTTGTGAATGGAGCTACTCTTACCTACTGGTTTAAATAGACATTTGTAAATGGAGCGACTCTTACCTACTGGTTTAAATGGATAGACATTTGTGAATGGAGCGACTCTTACCTACTGGATTAGATTGATTGCTGTGAAACTAATTACATATTGATGATCATCATTGGAAAATATGCATGTTGACTAACTACTGTTCTTGGTTGTTGGTGCAACACCATTTTTCAGCACATGATACGCTGCACATGGCAGTCAGTATATTTGGTGGTGAAAAATTCCAGGAAGAACTGTCAACCCACTGGAAGCTACTGGCAAGCTTTCTGACATACCCACTTGGACAGAGGTGTGATGCCCCTATTGCTTTCATGCTATTTTCAGAAGTGTTAACGTTTTTGACTATAGACTCCTCTTTATCATGGGCATAGATGTTTGAACAGTAGAGGTATATTTATGTCAGCAAATTTGCTCATCATTCTGTAATTTTGGGTTAAAAATTTTTTATGTGAACTTGTATGCATTATTCACCAGAACTGACTGAAGTAATTTAGGGCAAAATCTATATAGGTAATGAGATTATATTGATGTTCACTACATGAAACATAATTTACTATGATTCTTTTTTTTAAATCATTTTCAAATAATTCTGAATTCATAAAGAAAACAAGTGAATTTCATAAGTAAAAATGCTTGAAGTTGATAATTGAGAATATCATTGAGAATTCATGAGACTCTTGTCCTTGTCAAGAATTTGTTAGTTTTTTTTTATTCACTTGAGCACAAAATGTTTATCCACTTTATTCTGTTTCTTTGCATCTCTTTGCACTGGTATGTCATATCTGATTCGAAATATGTTAGTGATGGAGGTCAGTGTCTCTCACTTGCAAGTTATTCATACATGAGACCGTTTTCCTAATGTAGTTTATCCACATATATAAGAATTTACTATTTGTAGGCGGAAGTCAGTTATTCTTCATGTCACATATTTAATGGCATCTCAACTTGGTAGACACTGTGATATTGAGCAAAATGCCACAATTATAGCATGAAGTTGCAAATTTATGCCTCATTAGAGCCTTTTCATAATTTTGTGGTCAGTACTCAACTTGTTTTGCCATCATTTCCAGCTCAAGAAGTGTGTGTGTGGCTAGGCCAAACAGATACTTGAAACAAAAACAATGAATTTTACGTGTAATATCTGCTGAAAGTACTGGATTTTAGGCTTTAGTCAAAGGATGATAGTAAAATAACACTTCAACTTGATACAGTACCATGGTTGGTTTATTTTTCTCTTTTGAGATAACATTTGTGAGGACTTTACTTAAGCCATCAATAGTCAGTGTCAGGGCTCTTTTTCAAGACAGACACAAATGACCTGCAAAACCCATACTTTGTTGAAACTTTAAACATTTTTTTATTGTTGTGATCTCACAATCTTGACCAGGTTTCTGTGTTGTTGGCATGTAATGTACATCCTGCTGCAAACATCATACACCCAGATATGCTGTCTTTATTGTATCTATAATACAGCATAGACTCGGATCTGATGTCCATAGTTTCTATAATACAGCATAGACTCAGATCTGATGTCCATTGTATCTATAATACAGCATAGACTCAGATCTGATGTCCATAGTTTCTATAATACAGCATAGATTCAGATCTGATGTCCATTGTATCTATAATACAGCATAGACTCAGATCTGATGTCCATTGTATCTATAATACAGCATAGACTCAGATCTGATGTCCGTTGTATCTATAATACAGCATAGACTCAGATCTGATGTCCATAGTTTCTATAATACAGCATACACTCTGATCTGCTGTTGTTACCTTTATAAGTTGGCAGCATAACCTAATCCCCACTTTAATAAGATCTCTCGAATGTATACTTGAGTGAACATTTTTCCCGTCTCTAAAACTTTGATGAATAGGAATTTATAATATATCCAAAAATAGCCAGCTTTTTATTTCAAAATGTAGGTTACAAGTAACTTGAGCAGAGTTTTTACTCTGAGCTGAACTATTCTTAAAAGTGGAACCAGGCACAGTATTCTTGGAGCTTTTTGTGCATTGGAGGTCATGCTTAAGCTAAAAACAAACCCCAAAACCAAATGACAATCAGGATGCACCAATAAACTTCAGCAGTCTAGTAGACGGACTAGAGTTATGAAAAGCCTGAAAGTGCTGTCATTTTTTTTATACAAATCAGTGATCTAGACTGTCAGAGTTTAGATTTTAGGGACTTGAAGCTTGAGCTTGAGTTTCAGAAACTTGATAGAAATTTTTAAAAAATGTCTGTTAGAGCATTATGTGTCTGGATTTGGTGTATGTGTTACATGGATAAATATACTTGCCGTTTATATGCCTAAGTGGAATAGTGGAATTTTTCTGGGGCTTTTTTTGTGCTTCATATTACTGTCCCATATTTGTTTAAAATCTTTTAGTCTCATTCATGTTTAGAACCTACATCAACTTTATGGGTTTTATGAACACAAACTCTGATAGTAACTTTGCTGTAGTAGAGAAAGAGTTTCTGCTTTAAAAAAAAATGAATTGGCTTGACAAATTAGTTTCCCTTATAGTGATCTTTGTGAGAAATATCACATTTCCTGATGCAGTACGTGACTGCCCACTTTGTTTACAGTTGAAGATGAATTAAATTTGTGTACCATGCAAAAATAGATGTGCCTCATGAACTTGGATTTGTGATTTCATTTGGACCTTCATTTTTGTCACATAGTCCTGTGCAATAGATACCTGATAATCTTGACAAGCATTTTACATTTTCATTGCACGAAATATAGATACTTTAGATAATGCAACATCATTTTTCTACTGTATTATAGGTGTCCACATTATATTGTGAATTTATGGTGTAATATTGACCAGTTTATCCTCAGTATTTTAGTCTGCTTTAAATTACATGTAGCCAGTTATCTTGTTCATTATTATTATTGATGTTGATATCATATTTTTGTTGACCAATCAGATCTCTTGTATGTTAATCATGACATCATTTGGTTCTCCTTTGTCTTTTCCATTCCATGGGTTGTGTGAGCATAAGCTTCCAGCGAGATCTGCTTGCCGCTCCCCCTCCTTCTCTGTGTATCATGTGAACAGCTGTTGATATATTTATGCCAAATCTATATATTATCTATACAAACATTTCAATTTCATTAATAAAATGACACAAATATGCTAAAATGATTGTCTTTTTTTGTCTTTTTCTTGTACTTTAGACAAAATTTCTTTAAAAATATTGCCAAACAAACTGACAAGAAATTTAATTAGGCATTTTCATGTACATTTACAAGCAGTGGTAGTGCTAAGGGAAACAATAAATAGAACTAACAACTTTTGTTATCTTCTCTGTTACTCAGGGTATCAAGTATTTGCTTTGCTTAAAATTCAAGCAGGATGAGTCATCTTCAGTTCTCACTGGTGACCTGTCTAAATTCAACAACGGGTTGCATCAATTTATATTTCCTCAGCTTTGAATAATGTCATACGTAGACGTACCTGTCACAGTTGTTCTTTGGACAGTTAACTTTTAATTTTTTTTTTTTCCTCACATGTAAATCTAGATGGGGGTTTGTCACCTACTTTCGCATGTAAATGTGTATTTTCCAGTTCTGACTTCTCTGTATATTTGTATGTTCTTAATCTTTCAATCAGACATAAAATGGCTTTCATTGTTGGCAATATTAATCCTTCATCCATTATGCTTTATATGATATCCAGTCAGGATAAATTAGAACACTGTGACCTTCTAAGGGGAACAAGTAGCAATGTACTGCACTCTGGAAATGAACCATGTGATGGTATGGAAAATGAAGATTGTACTGAACAAATTTAATTAATTAGCAAATATTGGAAAATGCAGTGGTACTTGTTGTAATCGACTTGATTTGAAGGCATTTAAACAAAAGAACAACATTACCGATATCTCTGAATTTTACTTTCTTACTCGTCTCAGTGTGAAGTACTTAGTTCAGAAATGGCAAGTTCTTGTACTTTCCAGAGTTGAATTTACAGATATTTTTTTCCCGGTCTTGTGTTCCTATTCATGTATGTTTTAAACTCGCCAATGTTTGGACACTAAAAACATCTGTTATTATATGTATATATGCCCAACCATGAAGCATATATTATTACCCGTCCCTCTCTGTATCTTTGTTACGGTGCAATGTCTTTTCGTGATATACATAATAGGAGAGTTCTTGCACTTAGTTGGGTTAACTTGAAGATTTGTCAGAAGTTATTCAGATTATTCCACTCCAGTGTTGTTTTCTTAAGGAATGAAACTTAGAGCTGTTCAGTTTTACAGTGTTCTACATTAAAGCATCACCGTTATTTAAAACGTGTCCATCAGCAATATTTTTGGTGCAGCAATCTGGTCTAAATTTTACCTCGAACACTTTGTAGAATAAAACCAGACTTAATTTTACAAAGTAGTTGCAGAGGTGGAACATAATGCCTTTTCAGCAGTAGAATCATAACGACAATACGATTGGCTTGCTGTCTAATTCCGGTTCCGAATCCCTAAATCCTCTCTATATTTACCATGAATTTTCACCAGAGTATTTTTGCACATTGATGCATCTGTGATTGTAACCTGCATGAGCCCCCAAACGAAGTTTCCGCGAGGTACACCAGCTGCTTTGAGCTCGATTTACTGGACTTGAACTAATTGTAAATCAGTTACCTGTTTGGGTCGCTAACGACCAGGTTCATTATCTGTGTGCGGAAGCGGTGGTGGTTTTCCATTTTGACAATCACCGTCTCAGACTCAGCCATGCAAATTGTTTTATCTTTGATGGGCACCGAGTGTAGTTTACTGATTGGATCGAGATTGCTTTGCACTGCAGCGTTGAAGTTCTGAATAAACACGTATTCGCGATTGCAGTTCTAATGAACTTATTTAGCCAGTGCCACCGTGTCACCGATTACTATCGATATTGCCCGACAGCAAATGCGGTTGGTTTATTGATGATTGTTGCTGTATTCACAATTCTTATAACATCAATACTAATGGTGGTCGTTGCGGCGATTCCGTAAATAGCATATATAACCACAAACACGTGTTTTTATTTCCCGAGTAAAACGGTTTTCTTAGTGGTTTTATCTTGCAGCTGCTCCGACTTAGTTTTCTCGCAGCAGCAATTTTGACTGCATTTTTTCGTGTTAATGCAATGATTCCACGCTTGTCTCGACTTGTTATTGACACAATGGGTTGGTCCCATTGATCAACTTTTATTTGGCCCTTGACAACCTTATATTCGAGTGCTTACAAGGGTCTGTTAATGTCATAATTTTGAAGCAGATATTCGTAAACAAGAGGAACAAAATCACCATAAATGTTGGCGTCCACTGCCATCGTATTCATCACCTTATATGCAAAGTTCACAACATGATCAAAAATCCATTATGTACATATATTAACAGATCTGCTAAACACAGGTACCTTTCTGGATGGATGTTAGGGTTTCTGAAAAACAGTCATTTTTGAAAAACAGCTGTTTACTGTTTTCTATTTTCAAAAAAACAGCTGTTAACAGCTGTTTTTACTGTTTTTCCCATATTTTCACTAATTTTACAGTCAATAGCTTATTTTTGTGATGAACACCGTTTTATTATATATCTTTCGTGATAAGTTCTAAATCAATACATTTTTACTTCTTATAATAATATTTCAAGAATACAAGTACATTAAGTGACTTGTCTGAGAGACGCGATCTTAATTTTGTACAGAAATTCGTACAGATCGAAAAAACTCTTTCAACGTCCGTTGATGTCGGTTTAATGGATAGAATTGCGTTGTACAATTTCTGCAGATTTTCAGTGCGCTGGCCAGAGTTCCTGAAGGGCGTGAATTCGGACTTGAACCATTTGAAACTGTCTTGCCCTCCGACTGCAATTGATGATCCATCTTTTTGAAGCAACAAATTCAATTCATCTTGAAGAGACAAGTTCACACTTTCAGCATCATTTGACGACTGTTCGACGACATCTTCTACATTGTTGACTTCAAAAAGACGAGACGCTAGATTTCCTGTGAAATTTAGTGTAGTTTTTGACAGGGCGACAGATGGATCTTTGAGACTGCACAGGAGGTTCATGCCATCATTGTTCAATCGCTCTTCAACGCGACACTTCAAATTTTCCATGAGCTTGGCACTAATGTCATTATCCAGGTTAGAGAGCTTGTTGAACATGAATTCTAAAATTGTGTCAGCACTCATCAACGTCGCGTCTTCTCGACTTAGATTCTCAACGGCAAGTTTCACAGGTTCCATTGCCTTCAGAAGAGTTTTGAGAGCGTCAATATCCAATGTCTCAATGTCCGTTAGAAACAGTAAAACAGTTAGAAGAAGAAAAAAAACAGCTGTTTACTGTTTTTTTATTTTGGACGAAAAACAGCTGTTTTACTGTTACTGTTAAACAGTTACCAGAAACCCTAATGGATGTTGAGTCCTTTTCCGTTAAGCTGAACAAGTACGATCTGGGTTCGTACACCTGTAAGATATCAAGTCTAGATATTGTAAAGCCATCCCCTTTAATAATAGAAACACGTCGACCATTTGCTGCACTGTCAGTTTATTTCCTGGTTAATATTCGTTTGAATCAGTTTCATCAAGTTACTACACATGTTAGTGATATTAGGGCTGATACCAAATGGGCGGCGTTTAAATCCACATATTATTACGTCACAGTATAGTCAACGTCTTTTTATTATTATTATTTCACTGCCACACCATAGTGTCTGATTCCCTGGTTCTCATATATTTTGCCAAGTTTTATGTGTCAACGCCTCATGTTTTAAAAACAACACGATGTCCAAGCTAGATGTTTTAAGTTTCACAGCTTGCTCTTAGAAGATCACATGCTGGCCATGGACGTCGTCAACAATAACTCGGCTGTCAAACTGTCAGATCAGCTTCGGTGGCAAACCTCGTCAGATCCACATCACGTCCGATAGATTGAATAAATAAAGTACTTGCGAAGCTGGACTTTCCGCGACTGCAAAAATGTGTCCACTTATTGGACCGTCCATTCAAGTTTGCAATGCCAGTGTCAAATAAAACAGCGGTAGTCGTCCACGTGCGCTCACTCTCCGGGTTAAATAATCAACATACGCACGTGGCGGTGCAAGTCCTTTGAAGTAAAAAACAAAGATGTCGGGGTGTTACCTTGTACGCGACCTAAAGAGTTATAGGTCCTGTTGTCGAATCTAAACGAAGCATTTAGGAGAAATTTGGATTTAAACCTTTTTTGTGACCCTTCAAACACAGCCATAGATACGCTAATGACTATACGTATCAATCGGTGAAGTTTTTGACATTATTTATACATTCGCTGTGATTTTTTAATATAATATTTCCACGCCGCAAAAAAAACGGTGCAATGTCAGGCGAGCCCCTAGAGTGCCAAATCTACATTATAGAAATCTTAGATGTTGTTTCAGACCATACTGCGTCTGAAATGGCTATGCGTGCCTCGGAGCTGTAATTGACACCAATAGTACATTATCGTATTTAAATTACGTTATATTGTGCAATCTATTATGAGCTCGACGTTTATTCAATTGTATAGCATTTTTTTTTCTTTTTCAGTAAGTGAGATTCGAACCTAATATGTCTCGATCAATTTCGATATGCCTTATGGTTAGACCACCAAAAGCTCTAAACACTGTGAAAGTAAAAAATCTCATGTAAATTTAATGACTTGACGAAAATCAATGTGATAGACCACCTCTTCTAATAGTCGATGTAAAAAAAACATTAATCCATTTTAGAATTGCCATTCCATCGCCTAATATTTTCTAATAGTGTACATATCACATGCATGGTCCCACGCCTTTTATCACTGTTACAAATTGCATATATTATCCCAATTGTTGACATCTTTATATGATAATGTTCGTCACAAAGTATTATTTAACACTTCCATCAACAATAATTTGTTGAAGAATTATTGGCGACGCAGAACACTCCATTTCTCATCACTTAAGCGGCCTTATACAAATGACAAAATGCAATACAGGCAAGATGCAGTATAAGGCACGTCACTAATAGCAGTGCTATAAATGCCCACCTGGCAGTTCACCGCAGCGTATTGCTCTATGGTACCAATACTGAGGCATTTCATGTGAACTTCGCTTGGTAGCTCACGCGGGTTGCAATCACAGACGCACGCATGTGCAAACTTATTCATCATTGGGGGAATCATTATAGGAAATGTCGACAGAGATGACGGATCGGGAACCGGAATTAACCAGCCAGTCTCAAACTGCTATTTTGATACCACTGCACCATACTTTTCATGCATTCCCCGTGACGCGTCCTTCATACACTGGTTAAGTTTTGCATTAAATTCACTGCGGAGGACTGTTCGTGATCCATGATTTTTTCCTAGTTATTTCTTTTTCAATGCCAGAAGAGGTTTATTTGACCTTCTATCGTAGCAAGAAATCCCCTTCCCGCTCAAGACGTTATTATGGGGTCCCTTCCCTATATAAAAAATAGTTGTTTAATGGAAACGTCGGATCCTGAGCAGTTGCACGGGTTGCTTGGACGCTTGCTACACCACTGCTGTCACCTGATGGTGTATATTCATCATCTGTTTGGATATACATTGATATACGTTTGCAAATCCCACATCACCAAACCAAAGGTGTTCTTTTATATCTTTACCTTTATTTTGATGTCATTACTATTCATGTTTTTCTAACTGTAGTGCAACTTCCACAAACCAATACAAAATTACACATACGTACGGAACAGAGCAAACACGTTTTCTTTGATATATGACTCTGTTTTTAAATACGAACAGATCTCACGTGCTTTCTCTTCTAAAGGAAACATTTTCCAAATTAAATCAACCTGCAGTTTAACTGAGAATAACCACGTGATTTCTTCTGATTTTTTTAAAAATTATCTTTGCGATGCACACGAAGACATAACTGGCTTCTGGGAACATCAAACTACGCACACGAAGACATAACTGGCTTCTGGGAACATCAAAATATGCACACAAAGACATAACTGGCTTCTGGGAACATCAGACTATGGTTATGTATGAAATATATTATCACGTTCATCAAGGCTGCTTTCGCAAAGAATAAAGGTTGATTCAATCAGGTCGCACTGGTATCTGGGGATTTGATCTTCACCATATCCATCTAGAAATCGTCAGTTAAACAAGTAATCTGATTGACAGGAGAAAGCATAATCGATCCAGATTTTGGTAAATAAGCCGATATAAAAAAAATATTTGCTTGTCCAGTCAAACATTTCTAGAGATAACTGCGTTATCGATAAGAATGATCCGATCGCTACAGGCTGGCCAGATTATATAGACGATTAAAAAAAGTTCGACTCCAACTGAATGCCGCAATTGAGTGGCTTAAGTAACGATGCAACAGTGCAAGTATAAAAACTTATGTTGAACCGTTTTATGTAAAGAAATTAAATGTGTGTTGGTCTATAGGATCGCAAGATGAAGAACAATACAATTAGTGCACGAAAACTACTATCACTGAACGAATGTTACTTATAACAGCAGTTAGTGACCAAGAAGTGGAGATTAATTCCCTGCAAATGAGTGGTTTTGTTGCTATTGATGTTATGTATTTACATTTTAGCATCTCGGCGGATAATCGTCGCAAATTGATAACCATGTCACTGAGATGCATTGAAAGTTGATAACTGTGTCATTGAGATGCACTGAAAGTTGATAACCATGTAACTGAGATGCACTGAAAGTTGATAACCATGTCACTGAGATGCACTGAAAGTTGATAACCATGTCACTGAGATGCATTGAAAGTTGATAACTGTGTCATTGAGATGCAATGAAAGCTGATATCCATGTCACTGAGATGCATTGAAAGTTGATAACTGTGTCATTGAGATGCAATGAAAGCTGATATCCATGTCACTGAGATGCATTGAAAGTTGATAACTATGTCATTGAGAAGAATTGATCAAACAGCTTTATCATGTCCTTTACATTTTCACTCTGTCTACGTAGTGTAACTTATCAATTCGCATAAATCAGTTTAGACTTCGATCATTCAAAAAAAAAAAAATAAACTTGATGAGGTAAGTATGAAATGAACAATAAACTTCTGATCCTTGTACTACAAACACGAAACATACGTTAGTTTATTTCAAAACAGTAGGCTACAGGCTTGCATATAATCCTCTTTCCAATACATGTTCTCTCCACCCACCCACTCATGCAATTTTCTATAAATATTTGACACGTGCCCCTACCATAGGTAAAACGATTCCACAACTTCTATAGCTGAAAAGGGCTCACTCACATTAAAGAGACAGTAAAGACAGTCACTGGTTATAAAACTCTTAAATAAGAAATTGATGGAGAATAAACTGATAAGGGGATCGGACATACGTCTGTGTAAATTAGACAACATTTAGACAGACTTTAATACACAAAGCGACTAAACTCGTATCATTTGTGAACGTTTTTTCTTTTTACAAACCTTATATTCCGAACGTATGATTTATATTTTAAAGTTTTACAGATTTATTCAAGACGTGAACTGCATTGATCAAGTGAATGTTTCTCAGAATTTTGCCCTGACGATATGCAGTAGGGTGTGTGTGTGTGTGTGTGTGTGCTTTGCATTTTTTAACGTAGCTTTAACCATTTTTCAGTCATATCGCTACGATGTCTGCAGTGTGACAGTTTATAGTGATGTCTAGCACTGGGGCATCATGCTGCAGACATGTATCATGATGTCCCCACCCAGTGACATTATCCTGACACCAGGCCTACCAGTCCTAATACTAACCTCTTAAAGTTGAGCGCCACGACCTTCCACATCCGAAGCAGACTATGCACTAATATAACTTTGTACAATTTTGGGGTGATTAACGACTTTTTAAAAACTGTAACGAGGCTTATAATGTATTAAACTCACCCAAACGATGAATATACGCATGATCACACTGAAACAATAAATAAGTAAATTATCAAAAGATGCATAGACACGACGTCTAAATAACTCAGATGAGAGATGCAAGATACCAACCATTCCTTATCGGTTATTAATGTCAATATGAGGGTTAAACCAGCACTCATATGTCTATAACTTTGATTCAGTGGGGTAAATTCGAAATATGATACTTCCAACTAAATAGTTACTATATTCACAATAATCCCAAAGTAGTGTCATTGATCAAAATTCAATAAATACTTTGTAATTCCAATGAATAATTTAATAAAAATGATTCCTCTCAAATTATATCTGAAAATAACAGTACGTAATTCCACGAACTGAACTTAAAGGAGGAATGAAATAATTTTGTTGACCTCAGCGTTATATAAAATAAAATAAACAATAAAATGATCTGGATGTGGGTCAGAAGTTCTCTTCCGCAATATTCTATGCTTGTAAAAAAAAAGAGGCTATACCTTGAATTAAAATAACAGTAAACAATTGTAAAAACAATGCTTACAGTCAGGTAGTCCATAACTATTCGACCATCAATCACAGACAAAATCAAGCACAGGAACTAAATTAAATATACATAACACAAAAAAACAACACCTTTGACCCCATTAACGTTTGATCGTCCGTTAAATAAATAAAAATTGACTGAACTGTCGAGACTTTGTGTTTTATGGTCCGAAATGGCACTTTCACCCCAAAGAATCCTAGTGGGATTGGAATGTTGAGAGAATTATATATATATATATATATATATATATATATATATATATATATATATATATATATATATATATATATATATATATATATATAGAGAGAGAGAGAGAGAGAGAGAGAGAGAGAGAGAGAGAGAGAGAGAGAGAATTGGATTTTTAACGTAGCTTTTAACAATTTTTCAGTCATATTCCTACGATGTCTGTAGTGTGGCAGTTTATAGTGATGTCTAGCACCGTGGTATCATGCCGCAGACATGTAGCATGATGTCCCACCCAGTCACATTAACCTGACACCAGGCTGACCAGTCCTAACACTACACTAACCTCTTAATGCTGAGTGCAAATCGAGGCAGCTTTTAGTACCATTTTTTAAAAGTCTTTGGTATGACTCTGCCGGGGATAGAACCTACGACCTCCACCATCCGAGGCGAGAGAGAGAGAGAGAGAGAGAGAGAGAGAGAGAGAGAGAGAGAGAGAGAATTATGAATAAACGCGAGACAGAACGGAAAGTGCTATCCCTGGATTCTATAGAAGAATGCTTGATAATACTAGGCAGAATTAATATTTAATACAAAATGATACTATCATACAGCTTAGAGAATTTTTAGATATATGTGTAGATAGATGAGAATCAATTACTAGGTCGTCATGCGAGTGTGTCTGCTACACACGAGTGCATGCAACACCGACTGAGTAGCAATTTATTTTGGTGATGTGCCCATAGCCCATAGGGAATACAGGCTCGTGTTTGCAGGCAAGGCGATGAGAGCCGTTTACCTGCGGACCTGGGTTCGAATCTCCGTAGAGTACGAATTAAAAATTCTCTAACCTGTATGATAGTATCATTTGTATAATATATACACAATACATAATGGTGGTGTGACCCTTGTTCCCTTGTTGCAAACAAATATCTGGAACTGGATCGTAATTCTAACCGAGTATGGCCACAACAATGCTCCATTTGACTTCGGAATTCATGCAACCAATATTCCAAGCGTCTGCCTAGCTTTGTTCGCCTTGATACTTGCACCTACATGCATTTCTGGAGCATCAAAGTGACAGTCACAATAGCTAATGCCTACTTAACTCGATTAATATGCTTAAATAACGCCATTTTCCAAATCAGACTGAATTTTCTAAATGGGACTGAATTTTATATTAATCTCACTTAACTTGAGCGATATTTTCAAATAGAAGAAGAAGAAAGGGAAACAATGAAATCGTTTTTGTGAGTGAACTTTATTCAATATTTTGTCCATTTTTATTCGATTGAGATCGATATTTCAACTGGATCATAATTATTAATATCATCGTCATGTTTGACTGCTACATATGCTTGGTGGGTGGCAATATTTTGCTGTTTGTGAGACTGGACTACATGATGTGGTCTTGGGCTCTAGATGAGCCTTCATAGAATACGAACACGAATATACTACACCATCTTGTTTGTCAGGGTCCCTTCTTCACGCAACCATTACTCTGCCTGGATTATTGTGCTCTACACTATGGTCGTTCCGGACGTGTGTGTCTGAATGTTTGCCGAGCTGTTCTCAGCCAGATGCTCTGCCACGTGACCATACTACTTGACCGTGCAATCCTTGATTTAAAACGAATTATTTTGCGCAATAACTTCCTTTATATTAATACCTCTGCCATATTTACTGTAGATTATCAAATGTCGGACTTATTTCAGAAATATGTTCTTTCTCTGTTGGATCTGAAAGGATCATTAACAAGACAGACAAGTTGACACGTACATTTTGCAAGAATTAGTTTGTGTGTAACTTAAGTCTTCTTCTAAATTTATTTTCTTCGGAAGTGCTTTAGCAGTATTTGCTTAAAAGCTTTAAGACTTCAATTAGACAGAAGTAATAAGCTTTTGAAGTAACTCTGAGGTTGACAATAAATGTCTGATCGTGGTAATGAGTACATACTAACTACTGTTATTTATTTCGAATCAACAGCAAGTTTATGGCACACCCATTTAATCTTACATGTTTGAAATGTAGTCCGGTCCAGCTGTTCAGTCCGTATTTCCTTATCATACACTCAGATTCGAACTACTCAGGAGTCTTTTTTTATACTTCCGATCGTATATACTTTTTAGAGACAGTGAATCGAACTTTTATGAATCACAGTTCATTTTGAATTTGATTCATACAGTAAAGCAAACATATTTAGATAGCATTAAAAGCGGATTTAAGTACAAAACTGCATTCGTGTTTTGTACTGAGTCGGGAAAGGAACTCTTTCAATATGGATTATGAACACGTCTCGGCCTGACGGCCTCGTCGAATCCCAACGCCATATCATACTCGTTCTTTCCGCCGACTCAGAACAAAAATACGATAGCCTTAAAGACAAAGTAATTACAATACACATGCGACAAAGTCTGACGTATTTTTGTTTTCTAGCCAGTGCCGGATTATGGCCTTCTTGGGCCATAAGCACTGAAAGTATTATGAAACAAAATAATAAAAAAACAATATTAAAAGCTGAAAAGGTGGGAACATAACAATGTTGCCATTATTCCAAATCTAAATACTCGTACCTGCAGATCGAAATTGTCATATATAATTCATTCCGTTTTATCAACAACAATTAATTTGAATTATTTTTCTGTTCGGCTTGTGCCCTTAGCACGTGCTAAGGTCTCACTGGACAATTTATCTGGTAAATTTTCATCCGACAATGACCTACTGCAGAAAAATGAGAATAATTTTACACTGAAGATACGAATAAAAACAAGCTAATGATTTTTGTAGAAAGCATGCATGTGAGATTTTGACTGCGGCAATCAGGTTAATTTCTTATAGAACTGGTGGCTTTTATGCTGAACCAACACTGCCACCAACCCCTTTTTTTACATTCGTTTTTGACAGCAAAGAGCTATTTTGAATATTTTTCTGTGACAAGGCAGCTAATAGAATCAGTATGTGCCTTATGCATGAATAAAGTTCACTAGTACTATAACAAATTAGCATACTTTTCATCACCCCTCAACCATCTCGATTTTTAGACGTATACTGTTGCAGACATACGTAAATACGTAAGCCAAGTAGGCTGTTCATTTGTAGCCAAAGTTACGCATTTGATCTCCAATGATAGTCTAACTGTGACAGGCAGTCACCAACAAGCCAACTCATTTTCAAGCATAACTCAAAGTAAATTTAAACCACATTACAGATTTCGCTTATGTGTGAATTTATAAATGCTAGGCTTATAATAATTAGCTTCATGCCTTCTACCTTAAAAATTAGGGAGGTGTCAAAATACGAAACAATCCACTGAGACCTAAATGTACTTAATGGGTAATCAGAAACTAATGCCAGCCTTCATATGCCGGATTTCCACGAACTTCGAACTAATACGGCTTTTCTATAACTTTAATATGAAGACTACTGTGTAAATGGCAAGAGGTATTTAATCTTAGCACAGTTACTAATTTTTTTTGGACTCGGTTTCAACTTTAAAAGTATACTAACAAAACCAGCTAAATGCAGAATTTCAGAGATAAAGAGCAAGCAACTTCGATTCACTCCGCTGCTTCACAAAAAATAGACAAAGATGGTAATTGCTCAATTATTACTGAAAATGCAAAACTAATATATCTTCGAACAATAATAATTTCTCCTTTTTTTGGAAAATGTGAGTTTATAAAAGTCACAGCAACTTCGTTAGAAATTCGATGGTAGACTAAGCAAATTAAAAAAAACGTAATTTTTTAAAAATCTAATCAGGCAACAAACTAGTACTCATTCTGAGATAGACCTATCCCACTGGCACAATCAATTTTGTCAGCTCTTCGAAAGCTGTTTTATTTAGAGCGGTCCAGTCTTTCCAGAAATATTGCATCAATATGTTGTATGACACGGTGAAATCGTTTTCGAGTGCGGAATGATGCAAGCTTTTAATGATGCTTTTGTTTCGCTCAAAAATAAAATTTGTACAAGATCTCTGCAATGTAACTATTGTGGTAATTTACTTTTGAAAATTACATTGTTTTGAATTTCTGGTTCTTTAAATTATTTTTCAACTGTCTCGGTCTTTGCCTCTACAGCTGTAATGACGAAGAATATTGTAAAAACAAAACCCCCCAAAAACATGTTTGTATATGGAGATAATGGCCTGAATTTAACAATTTAACTGTAATCACTAGAACTGTAATCACTAGAAATATTGTTTAAAAAAAATTCTGACATGGAGACCATAACATAAATTTAGAACTTTTAGCTATAATGTCGAGGAATATTGTTAAAAAAGCATGTTTTTTTTATATAGAGGCCATGCCATGGATTTAAAACCCTTTTATCAGGGTGCCTTTCTTTCCTCAGTCATAAGTTTATTTTCAGAATCTTTGGTTCTCTCGTTCGTTATTGTCTTGTGTAGTACAAGTAATCGATTTACGCTTCCTTCTAGTTAAACAGTTCTACCGCGTAATCCGTCTTTTATCGTTTAATATTTTAAATTCATTTGAAATAAATATGTAGGCTTCCTCAGTTGAAATTATCTTATCTGCTTTGGCTAGACATTCCTCGCAGACTTATTTTTTATTTTTTATATTTTAAGTTGTTTTATTTTCCTCGTCGTTTACTTTCCCTTTGCCGTAGTTGCTATATAATGTTTTGTATCTTGAGTTCTTTTACTCTTTACTGTGCCTGCCTTTTACATGCATGGTTCAGTTCTGTCTACACTTCTATGCATGAAGACAATTTCGGCATTGTTTCAACATTTCCTGTTTATTTGAAATAATAAGTGTTAAGCGTGACACACAGACATTAACTAATTGCAATATAAAATTATGCAAAGTGAACCATTGATTTCACTTACTGTGACGTTTGTCGCGAATCGAATGAAAACGGTAGTTACTACTGTACGCGACAATCAGTGACTTCAGACTGATTTATAACACTGTGTGATAGAAGCAAATATTTAAAGAAATTCGTGCGTAATAAACATATGACTCGTAACATCGGAATTTACACTGTTTTATCTCTATCGCCATAACCCATTGTGAGAATGCAACGAATTGAGGATAGGAAATGTACTGAGATGAAGTTTCCAGTTTTTACTTTGAGAAAATAAATGTTGGTCGGATGCGATGCAACCCCCACCCGCAATGCTCAGGCGAGCCAAGTACAGAAGGAATACTGTACAACAGAATATCTAAAACCAGAAAAATACAGACTAGATTCGCGAGTGAAATTTTCACAGATATAAAATTTTCATAGGTATTAAAACTGCAAGGTTTTTATTTACAGACGAATAATATGAGTGAAATATTATTGAATTCTAGATGACCAATACTGCTGAGCTTTAGCAATAAAAAGCTTTTTCACGTATGGAAACTATTTTAACATGTTTGATTCTAAGAGACGAAATAATGAAAAATATCAAACTTTAAAATATCAAAAGTAAAACCAGCATGGAAATACTCAAGTCTATGAGTGACGAATTGAAAGTGACAACGGCTAGCAGAGCGTAGTATCAGAGTCTAAAAGTGCCGCAAGAGAAGTTTTTAGATTAAGCACAAAACTCTAAGCAGAAAGTAATTGAGCCCCAGTTTATGATAAATAGAAAAGAAAGATTGAAAATTGTTGTGCAACGTACACAGTGATGGAAGCAGTTACAGATAACGGAGAAGCAACGTTCTCAGTAAGACACTTTACACGTGCAAATTTACAGCAGGTAATGATCAAGACCGATTCGTAATTTTAGTCAGGTGGAACCATTCGTAAAAGAAACATTACGTGCGAGCTTAGTCCCGCCTGATTGGTACTGGACCAGCGTGAACTTAAAGTCATGTTTAGAAAATTGTTAACAGAGGTGATAGAGGTAGAGGTAGAGGAAACCAAACAAGGTTACAGTAGAACTAGATTTAAACATACAATAAACAGTCTCGAAATAGCTGATACATTGAATTCACTATACGACGGTCTCGTCGCTCAGTTTGAGAAAAGATCACAGGCTGTGAGAAGTGGTTGTATGATAAAATGGAGGCAATGTACACGAACATTGACGTGTATGAACCATTAAACGATAGTTCTAAAACAGAGATTTCGAATAAGTCATGAAGAAAAGAGATTTTTATAAATGTAGAAAATATAGATATAGTCAAATGTTATTTTTATATAATCAATATTCAAATATCATTTTCATATTAGCAAGTCAATTCGAAACACTCGATCCAAAAACCCACACCGACTAGCTACGTATTTGAACAATTACAGCCGTTGGTTCAGCATATGTTGAGTAATCAATGAAGACACATATAATTTGAATATGTACTAGATATACTTGTATCTGTTAATGTTTGCGAGATTGCCTAAGAAAAATTTATAAAGCCTGCAAAAATAAGTGAAAAAGGGAAATGTGAACAAGATGACATCTTAATCATTTTCGATGGCATAAAAAAACATTTCAACATTTGGGATTTATCAAAGCTTTTATGCGGTAAAATTAACAAACACATTGACCAACAATTAACTTCTAATAATGCTTTAATTATTTCAGTTCAATAGATAATTTATCAAACACAAAATACTGTTTCGAGTAGACAATACCACGTACAGAACGTCCAATGAAAATTCAATTGTTCAGTTTAGAAATAACCGACACGAGAGTAAGATGCATTTCATTGCTTATTGTGATATCAAGTGGAATTCATTGCTTATTGTGATATCAAATGGAATTCATTGCTTATTGTGATATCAAGTGGAATTCATTACTTATTGTGATATCAAGTGGAATTCATTGCTTATTGTGATATCGAACGGAATTCATTGCTTGTGTGATATCAAATGGAATTCATTGCTTATTGTGATATCAAGTGGAATTCTTTGCCTATTGTGATATCAAATGGAATTCATTGCTTATTGTGATATCAAGTGGAATTCATTACTTATTGTGATATCAAATGGAATTCATCGTTTATTGTGATAGCAAATGGAATTCATTGCTTACTTTGATATTAAATGGAATTCATTGCTTATTGCGATATCAAGTGGAATTCATTGCTTATTGTAATATCAAATGGAAGTCACTGCTTATTGTGATATCAAGTGGAATTCATTACTTATTGTGATATCAAATATAATTCATTGCTTATTGTGATACCAAATGGAATTCATTGCTTATTGTGATATCAAATGAAAATCACTGCTTATTGTGATAGCAAATAAAATTCATTGCTTATTTTGATATCAAATGGAATTCACTGCAAATTGTGATACAAAATGACATTCATTGCTTTTTGTGATAGCAAATGGAATTCACTGCTTATTGTGATATTAAATGGAATTCACTGCTTTTTGAGATCTCAGATTGATTTCATGGCTTATTGTGATATCAAATGGAGTTCAATGCTTATTGTGATGTCAAATGGAATTCACTGCAAATTGTGATATAATTGAAATTCATTGCTCATTGTGATATCAAATGGAATTCATTGCTTATTGTGACATCAAATGGAATTCATTGCTTACTGTGATATCAAATGGAATTCATTGCTTATTGTAATATCAAATGGAATTCACTGCTTGTGGTGATATCAAATGAAAATCACTGCCTATTGTGATATCAAATGGAATTCACTGCTTATTGTGATATTAAATGGAATTCACTGCTTTTTGAGATCTCAGATGGAATTCATTGCTTATTGTGACATCAAATGTAACTCATTGCTTATTGTGATATCAAATGGAATTCATTGCTTATTGTGATATCAAATGGAATCCATTGCTTATTGTGATACCAAATGGAATTCACTGCAAAGTGTGATATAAATTGAAATTCATTGCTTATTATGATAGCAAATGGAATTCACTGTTTATTTTGATATCAAATGGAATTCACTGCTTATTGTGATATCAAATGGAATTCATTGCTTATTGTGATATCAAATGGAATTCATTACTTATTGTGCTATCAAATGGAATTCATTGCTTATTGTGATATCAAGTGGAATTCATTGCTTGTTGTGATATCAAATGGAATTCATTGCTTATTGCTATATCAAGTGGAATTCATTGCTTATTGTGATATCAAATGGAGTTCACTGATTACTGTGATATCAAGTGGAATTCATTACTTATTGTGATATCAAATAGAATTCATTGCTTATTGTGATATCAAATGGAATTCACTGCTTATTGTGATATCAAATGGAATTCATTGCTTATTGTGATATCAAATGGAAGTCACTGCTTATTGTGACATCAAATGAAAATCACTGCTTATTGTGATAGCAAATAAACTTCATTGCTTATTTTGATATCAAATGCAATTGGTATTCATTGCTTGTTGTGATATCAATTGGGATTCATTTCTTGCTTATAGTCATATCAAGTGGAATTTATTCCTTATTGTGATATCAAATAGAATTCATTCATTATTGTGATATCAAATGGAATTAATTGCTTATTTTGATGTCAAGTGGAATTCATTGCTTATTGTGATTTCAAATGTAATTCATTACTTACTGTGTGTGTGTGTGTGTGTGTGTGTGTGTGTGATTTAGATTTTTAACGTAGTTTTAACAATTTTTACAGTCATATCGCTACAATGTCTGCAGTGTGACAGTTTATAGTGATGTCTAGCACTGGGACATCATGCCGCAGACATGTAACATGATGTCCCACCCATTCACATTATCCCAACACCAGGCCGACCAGTCCTAACACTAATCTCTTAATGCTGAGCGCCAAGCGAGGCAGCTGTTAGTACCATTTTTGTAAGTCTTTGGTATGACTCGGCCGGGGTTCGAACCCGTGACCTCACGCATCCGAGGCGGACGCTCTAACCACTAAGCCACCGGAGCGGTCCATCACTTATTGTGATATCAAATGAACTCCACTGCTTATTGTGATATCAAATGGAATCCATTGCTCATTGTGATATCAAATGGAATTCATTGCTTATTGTGATATTAAATGGAAATTCATTGCTTATTGCGATATCAAGTGGAATTCATCGCTTATTATCATATCAAGTGGAATTTTTTTGTTATTGTGATATCAAATGGAATTCATTACTTATTGTGATATCAAGTGGAATTCATCGCTTATTGTGATATCAAGTGGAATTCGTCGCTTATTATGATATGAAATGGAATTCATTGCTTATTGTGATATCAAGTGGAATTCATCGCTTATTATGATATCAAGTGGAATTCATTTGTTATTGTGATATCAAATGGAATTCATTACTTATTGTGATATCAAGTGGAATTCATCGCTTATTGTGATATCAAGTGGAATTCATTGCTTATTATGATATCAAATGGAATTCATTGCTTATTGTGATATCAAATGGAATTCACTGCTTATTGTGATATCAAATGGAGTTCAGTGCTTATTGTGATATCAAATGGAATTTACTGCAAATTGTGATACAAACTGAAATTCATTGCTTGTTGTGATATCAAATGGAATTCACTGCTTATTGTGATAGCAAATGGAATTCACTGCTGATTTTGATATCAAGTGGAATTCATTTATTATTGTGATATCAAATGGAATTCATTTATTATTGTGATATCATATACGTAATACCTAACACCAACGGCGATACAACTTCAGTGTAAAGCATGGACACAGTTTTTGGTTGTATCTCAAAGCAATAAGAAAGATTTGCAAGACTGTCATTTATACATTTTCCGATTGTATCCAATTATGCTAAGAATTGATGTGTAAGATCAGGGCCGGTGCAGTGGTATTTTGTGCACTTTGCTAACCTTCCACCTTGCGCCCCCCCCCCCCCAAGCATAACTTATTATAAACGTTCAACAGTAGGGCAATGTGAGCTTCCAAGCTGATAATATAGGACGAGTGTGCGGCAGATCTGGAGTAGGATATAACTATAATGTACGATAGAGAACGACAAGTTAAAATGAAAGTTCAACGACGCTCTCATTTCCTTTATCTTTTATTCATTCGTTCTCCAGCAATAATTTCAAAACAAATTTCGAGCACCGCTTTTTGGCGCTTCCACCCACCCGAACAGTCGGCGCCTTAGGCAGCCGCCTAGTTCGCCTAGTTATTAAATCGGCCTTGTGTAACAATCGAGATTTTTTTTTTTTTATACAAAAACACACACACAGCAAAAGCAATGGATTTCACTGGTGAAGTTATTTCACCTCGACCGACATGTGTGAAAAACAGATCGATAATTGTTTAACGATTAGATCTACTGTTGCATAACCGATGATTATCGCGCGCCAGCTCACAGTATCTGCAATTTAAATTACAAACACGGCAAAATCATTCAATTTTTTATGCACGACTTATTGGGGTGTGAGATCTTCCGTATCATAAAGGATACTAAAGAAACCATTGTTAAAGAAACGATGATATTTGTTGATAGTTGTATAGTTATTGGGTATTGTGAGAATACCAAGCCCAGTTAAACATTTTAAAAATATGCGGACTAAATCTTTATGTAAAGACATTTAGCCAAATTAATAATTTTATTTAACTGAAAAGTTCAGTGAAACAACATTGCACACCCCAACTCCACCCGAGGAAAAATTGTATTCGGTATTGTTTAACAAACATTTCCGATTAAGACTACAAATATGTACATGATGTGATATTTCACTTAAACCCGAAGACAGTCGATGAGCTTCACGACTTCTGTTTATAAGGTACACATTAATGGTAGTCGATGAGCTTCACGACTTCTGTTTATAAGGTACACATTAATGGTATGCGGTGCATTTGAAGAGTTTCTTTATATATGCATTAACTGTAACAAAGGAGATCCTGATAGCGATGAAAAACTGATAAAACAATAATGGGGAATTCATATTTTTTTTCTCGATAACAACAGCCTCTATAAATGTACAAAGTCACGATCCGTGCCCCTGAAAAATTAAGATGAGTAATTGGTTAAAATTTTAATTCATAAATTAAAGCTTTTTGAACTTCCCAGAAAATAACGAAACGGGTATCGATATGAAAATTCGAAAACATCTACACTAGGTTTTCAAATACTACCCATTAACTACAGATAAAGTAATACCAGACGATATGATTTGTTCGAACTTAGCGAATTGTTTCAAAACTATTTTGAATATTGAAGAAAAAAATTAGATACGTTATCAACTCCCGAAATCTGAAACTTTAAATACAGTTGGGACTGAAACTGATGATGCTAAACAACTATTGCTGAATACATATTTTGTTCTATACTTCATTGATACATAACTCAGTTGTTGAAAACAAAACAAAAAGAGAACTATAGTAAACATAAGTTCAGATGAAAAGAAATAAGCAAAACATCAAAATGATCCGTGATTTAGAAGAAAAAACAAACAAACACATACTAATTGTTAACGATTTGTTTTTGAAAAGTCTTAAAAGTAAACCAAACAAACACATTTACCAAACATAGATTTGATATGTATCGTGGCAGATTATTAAACCAGGAGGATAATTATAAAAAATGGTGAATGCTGGGATTGTTTCATTACAGGTACAAGATGATATATATTATTTTTTAAAATGGACATTGCGCGTCATGATGATCAACGAATTATAATTGATAGTGTTAATACACTGCCTTGCAGTTACCCAAAATAAATAAATTTAAATGAACCAAATAGTTAAAATCAGTTTAATACAAGTGTCATAAAATTAAAAATGTGAATGTCATCACTAAAAGTTTTAACTTCCCACTAGCATTAAAGTTTTCTTCCGAAAAGGACAGGAACATTGGTAGACCTCGTAAATACGTGGATGCTGCTGGACGCACTGAGTACAAAAATATGCGAGAGTAAGGTTTTCCATCGCCAGTCGGGTATGAAAAAGTTAAACATCTAAAACAAATGATACAAGTCCTTTTACACCTCCTGAAAGGGTTCCAGGTCCTGAAGGAGTTCAAAGTACAGAATAAGTTTCCCAATCAAGTTCACATCTTGAAAGATTTCTATGCAGTTAAGGAATTGTAGCTGAGAAACCAACAAAAACACTGGAGATAGTTCATTTATTTTATGCATGTGCGTAAACAATTAAATCTCAGAAAATATACTTGATGAAAACTAAAGTTAAATTATATTTTCCCAAAGTATTTGTGTTAGTTGCATTCTTGAGTGACAAGATCTTCATGGCACACAACTATAAACTAGCTACTTAGTATGTACCCAAGCATCTTTTTAAGTGCATGTCTGTGAAATATATGGAGACAGACAAGCTGCAGAATACGATAGATCATAGACAAGCTGCATGATACGTTAGATGATAGACAAGCTGCAAGATACGCTAGATCATAGAAAAGCTGCAGGATACGCTAGATCATAGACAAGCTGCAGGATACGTTAGATGATAGACAAGCTGCAAGATACGTTAGATCATATACAAGCTGCTGGATACGTTAGATCATAGACAAGCTGCAGGATACGTTGGATCAAAGACAAACTGCAGGATACGTTAGATCATGGACAAGCTGCAGGATAAGTTAGATCATAGACAAGCTGCAGGATACGTTGGATCATAGACAAACTGCAGGATACGCTAGATCAAGGACAAGCTGCAGGATACGTTAGATCATAGACAAGCTGCAGGATACGTTGGATCATAGACAAACTGCAGGATACGTTAGATCATCGACAAGCTGCAGGATACGTTAGATCATAGACTAACTGCAGGATACGTTAGATAATAACAACCAGTAAATCGAACATCTTATGTTGTTGGCTCTAGGCATTTTTAAAAAGAAATATCCGCTAAAATTTAAACTCTGAAAAAGAATAAAAAAGAAAGAAAAATATCCAGGACAAGTTAATGGAAACAACTATTGAAGTACATTAGAAAGGTTGTTAAGGTGGACCTGGCAATACTTATAAAAATTGTATCATTACTGCCATAATTAATAGTCGATATTTGAAAATGATTTTATCTTTTGACAGACACATCAACAATAAGGGCGACGAGTTTTATATGGATTAGTCATGGCTATCTTCCAGCTGATCAACAATTTTCCTTCCAAAATCACACAAGATTCGTAACATCTAGTTCTTTCATAATGTAATAACCTTTTCCGGGAAATATATGATCAACTTGAAATTAGATTGATCAGTGCTATTAGAAACGAAGCATTCAGCAACCAGATCAGTGTATTGTAGGATACACTATATTCTGCCAATTTTCGTTTCCTTAAACTTTGGGGTGGTTTTTTTTTCTCCTTGTAGATACTTGAAATATTTAATTCCTAGTGAACCATGGAAAATATTCACTACAGTCGTGTGAGTGCCAATCCACCTCTGTCGGATTCCGTGGTAGTTGTCAACAAGTACGCTAGCTAGCTCAGCTATCGGCACGCATACTTCACATGCAAAAATCATATAATGTTCTTGTGACCAGATGAACTCTATTGAGTCTGCGCAATTTACATTGCTCTTTTTCATACATGTTCTTTAAAATTTCAAGATGGTGAATACAATATTGATATTTGTATTATACTCCTTTTCCCTCATGAACAGAATTTTTTTAAATATAATCGACATAATATGTTATAGTATTTAAAGTGGACTATCTCTGGAAAGAGACCAAAATTACATTGAAAATCTTCCAGATAATCTCCCCAGAACCGGCCTTAGGGTAAGGAGAGCAAGGAGGGCCGGAATCCCCTGCATTTGTTGATGTTGTTGTTTTGTTACATTTAACAGCATCTTAAACGCAATATTAGCTATATTATATAGAGGAAACTAAGTGCTTGTCTCAGGGACACATTGTGGCAGCTGAGCACGGCTGGCTTAGGCGGTACTGAACATGTGATTCAGAGGGATTGTGCTTCAAATAGACATACACACCAAGCTAGCAATAAAAGTAGAGTCGACAAGGAAACAATTTGGTTGGCAAGCATCGAGGTAAATCAATTATTGATCCTCAGCTTTCTGGCTAGAATCGCGTTTCTCAAAATTGATATTTTTTTCAAACATCTCTGTTGACTTCTTGTTTCTGTTATCTTAATCCCTCTGGAAGATTTGACCTGGTAACCGCTCCATCGGTACCTAGTTCTGCCGTCGGCTATTGAAAAGAGCTATCAAGACAAATCTTGTAAAGGTGTCTGAGAACAATTAATCAAAAGGAGTTGTGTGTTGAAGGGTTCAGTACACATGAAAGGAAATCAAATACTTATAACGCTAGAATCCAGCAGAGAATGGTGAGGTTTGAAGGATAGAGTTAAAACAGTACGAAAAGTATCATAGAGATAAAGAAATATGTTACAACAAATTTGCAATTAATGTCTCAAGCTTTTCGGTTTTCCATGACTGAAGTGCGAATGTGGGATTAATGCTATCTGAAGTGCCACTAACTCTTCAAGAAAGAAAAGAAAGAAAAAAATGTCAGAAATTAAAACACTCTACTCATATTTAAATCATTAGCTATTCCAAGTAAAAAGAACTGGATAGTAAAATAATGCTGAAATTACATCGGAAAAAATCTTTAAATATGCACTTAAACCTGGTTTCGTATTAGTCGTATATTTCACGTTTTGTTTCTTTACTTTACTTAAAGTTAAATTTAAAACTTTAAAAAATGACAGACCTTATGTGAAATAATAAAATAATTATAGAACTATTTGTTTTCAGACAGTGTAAGGTTTTAAGTGGACTAAATTTTCACAGGAAATGTGACTACTAATCTTATAAAGGTCTTTTTCAAAAGCATTTTTGATTCGTTGTCATCTTCTTTTTCATCTTTTTCAGTGGCACAGCTTGCAACTCAGCCATTTCCAAACTTTAATAATAAATTTGACTATGAGTTAGACTTGTCTGAAAAACTCTACTTTATTATGCATCGTTATTGCTTTTGGGAATCTGTATTCTAGAATTAGTTAATTCCTCACATAATTCAGAATCTGTTCTAGAAAGATATTGTGTTATTTCGTTGATTGATTGGACTTTTCCACGGATTAGCCTTGGTCTAGTTGACAAACGTTCTCGCCATCTTTTTCTCGACTGATTAGATTTACCCTTCGATCTGTTTTAATCCGAGAATGTCAATACCAACAGTTTTTAATCGTGAACAGTTCAGACAGTGTGTCCTTTGGAAATTTAAATTCTTATTTGATGACCTCGAAGTTTTCACGCAGCAATTTACGTTTCAATGCAGTGCCGGATTAAACCCTGTGGAGGCCCTTAGGCCCTTAGGCAGTCGAAATCTTGGAGCCCCCCTCGCAAATTATCTCCTAATACGTTTTATCAATATATCCGTTGTCGCGGGACCCCTAGGCCGGTGCCTACTCTCCATATTTGGTAATACGACATTGTTTCGATGCATGAATAGCAATCACGTGATTACACATACCGCCGGTATTAAAATATAAGAAAGAGAAATATTTACGCGATTTTGTTTTATATATATATATATATATATATATATATATATATATATATATATATATATATATATATATATATATATATATATAACCTTCTAGCAAAATAAAATGTATTTGTATAGCCAATTAGCTAAACGGGGAAGAACTGACAGAGAGATAGCATTTGCTTAAAATTATACTTTGATCTGCATTAACGGGGCCCCGGGTGACCGAGTGGTATAAAGCACTAAACGTTACAGATCACTCGCTTCTCGCCTCTATCTGAGTGGGACAGAATCTCGGTTCGGCTAAAGTGAGTGTGTGAGAAAGCTTGCCAGTAGCTTCATATGGCTTTACATGTCTTCCTGGTTTTTTCCTGCACCAAATATACTGGCTGCCATGTATAGCCTATCATGTGCTGATCAATGCCGTTAAGCCCAAAATGACAATATTGGATTATGGGATGGTTGAATAATCTATACACATAAACGATAAAATCACATTATCCTTTAAACATTTTGTTGCATGAATCATACATTCTGAAGGAAAATATTTTTATTTCATATGGCATTTTCATACATGTATGCCATTAACATTGTACAGAATAACAGAGAAATGATAGTCTTTAAATGAAGTTAATTAAGAACTTTTATTGAATTAAAGTTACTCACCGAAACTGTCGTAGCTCTTTGAGATCGAGTATGAGTTTTATGTACGCAGTTTCAATCACACTGGAAATGGTCCATGCTGCCAGGTTGTGTTTTAGCTGTTATATCTTGTTGGAGATTGTTGTTTTCTTTTTTTTGTTCTCTTTCAACCATATCGCCAAAATTATTGGTCAAATAATGGATTCCTCACATTCCATAATGTTCGATTAGAGGGCTTGGATTCTTTGTGGATTTATTGTTTCAAAAATTCAAAAAAGAGAAGTAAAAATTTTGAAACCATTAGTATCATTTAAGATGTTTATTCACAAGAACAAAGTCATATAATATCAATCAGTAAATATTTAACTCTGATTGCATACGGGTTGCAACATGACAAGTGTCGAAATAATTCACTTGTCTTCGAGACGCACGGCCCGTAATGTCTTCACGCCATAATCATGGACTGACTACAGCAGTAACTGTATCGCACTTTTTCATGTAAACGACTAAATCATATTTGTCGCAGTCAATAATATATCGCTCGTCCTATATAGTGTTTCATTAATTTACATAATATTATATAAAAAACAGAATCATCAAAGTTTAAACAGATTTTATTCATTTCTTTTATTCATCCATTCATAAGAAAATATTCGAGAGAGAAATTAATGAAGGACATGTACCGATGTGTTATTTAGATAGTGTTCGAGGGAACTTCGTTACCAACTCTACACAATGTATGTTGAACAAAGATTTTGATCGTTTTCATGAGCGACGAGATGTCTTATTGGAGATACTTTAATCTGGTATTCATTTGTTATCGTCCATCACCGGCAGTCGACATTCTTTTTTTCTCATTAGGTTGAACTAGAAATCTCCAATGAAAATAAATGATGACACGTCTGGTAAATATCAGACACTTGCGCGCGTTGTCTCAAGAGCTCTTTTTCACGATCTTCGAGTAACATCAGGGGTTATTCATCTATAACTATGTATTGTCAGTTAATTAAAGAATTCTTTCTACACCACCAACATAAGAAATATGCACAATTAAGTCTAACATTATAATCATATTGATTTCTGACACGTGGACCAAATTATGAGTGGTAACGAATCCCCTGGTTTCTAAAAGAACTCAATTAACAAAAAATGAATTCGACATCTTGGCCAAAAGGAATCCAAATAACAAGGAACGAAAAAATGTTTTCCTAGATGTTGTTGTGCCGGGTAGAAACCTTTAATTGGTTATGACACACACACACACACACACACACACACACATTTATTTAAAAAAATCAAGTGCTCGCGTGTAATGTGTGGAAGAAAACACCATTTACTTGAATATAAATGAAAACCTGCAATTTATGGAAAATCACCAAACCAAGGCTTACTGGTTGAAATACCTGTTTAAGAAAAACTATGTGGACAAACTGAATTCTTGCTTTTAGACAGAAAGTATATTGACAAACTGGATCCTTGTTTTTTTAATAGAAAGTTTGTGGACAAACTGGATCCTTGTTTTGAAAGAAAATATACTAACAAACTGGATCATTGTTTTTTTAAAAATACAAAGTATATGGACAAACCGAATCATTGGTTTTAGATAGAAAGTATAGTGACAAACTGGATCCTTGTTGTTTTTAATAGAAAGTATACTGACAAACTGGATTCTTGTTGTTTTTAATAGAAAGTATACTGACAAACTGGATCCTTGTTGTTTTTAATAGAAAGTATACTGACAAACTGGATCCTTGTTGTTTTTAATAGAAAGTATACTGACAAACTGGATCCTTGTTGTTTTTAATAGAAAGTATACTGACAAACTGGATCCTTGTTGTTTTTTAATAGAAAGTATACTGACAAACTGGATCATTGTTGTTTGTAAATATAAATTATCAATTTGTCCAGGCTACTGATTTTGTTGAAAGAATCCTCGTACTAAAAACTAGTATCCGCTCGCTCTCTGAGTTGAAAAATTACAACAACGGAGTGAAGGAAGTAAATATAGTTAATATTAATAGAAGTTCTCGGAATGGAAAATGTACCAAGATAGATACTTTTTAGATCAATATAAAATTTAAATTTAGTTGAAACGTCGGTTAAGAAGATGAGTTACGTACATAAAATGACAGTCCTGTTGTGCTGCCTTTATATGTCTAATCCCTTTTGCCGTAATATGTATTCTACTTTGGTCCCTCATATGTGTTGTTCTTTCTGCCTTTTTAATCAATCCAGCGGCAGTTTTAGTCAAGTGATTAACGTAATCTATTCAATATAGTAAGTGCTTAGAGAGACTGGGATTCGTAATCGATGTTAGTTTGTCAAAAATCAGAAATGCATTATGTTCCTCAAACAATGAACGCACTTTTGTGTTTAAAATGCCATTCCTTACAAAATATAGATATTGTCATAAAGAATCAGCGTATAATTAATTATCAGTACAGTTTACAAAGTTCAGAACCGAAATAGTTACATTGTCTTCGAGACGCACAGTCGCGAAAATCATGTCTTTAAAACCTTCAATACTTTTGCGGGAAAACTCTAGGAGAATTACTGAGATAAAACTTGGCATCATATAAAGCGTCGTCCCTGATAGTAACATCGAATTCGCTGAGCGTTTATTTTATTCTTTGAATCGCTGCTGAATAATTGAATCAACATTCTTTATACAATACGCCAAAAGATGTGAATGATAATAACTGAGGTCACTTGACACGGATGGAAAGTCTCAATAAACGTCCGATTGAATACTAATTTTGTAACCTCCCAACCTTTGTACCTTATAAAACCCCTGAGTGCTTACATACCCACTACCATATCTAACATTTCATGTACCGACCGAAACATCTTAAAGTCGTTTTTTTCTCATCATAGCCTAGAATAAATTCTTTTACTGTTAAAATTGCTACCAGTAAATTACAATTTTCAAGTTCAATTATTCCTTTATCAAAAGAAAAGACACTTCAAACACTTTTTTAAAAATCATAATAGTAATTACTGAAAACCCAAAAATCAAACAGATTTTGGTGTTGTGTCCGACATTTTTGGTAAAGGGAACACAGATACAAGAGACAAATTAATGTTAAGATAAGCAAAATGACACACTAAGTCAACAAATAAGCAACATGTCCAACTACTTTCAAAATCCAGCTTTTCACGCTGCTTTAACATCAATGCTACTGCTGCCTTTTTGATGCCTCGAAGAAATAGAGTACTAACCATTTTGCCATGCCTCGAAGGAAAAGAACACTAACCTTTAACAATGCCGGAAGGAATAGAACATTAACCTTTTACCATGCCTCGAAGGAATATAATATTACCTTTTACCATGCCTCGAAGGAAAATAACATTAACCTTTGACCATGCCTCTAAGGAATAGAACACTAACATTTTACCATGCCTCGAAGAAACAGAACACCAACATTTTACGAAAAGAGACTGTGGCGATCCTTCTGTGTCCTCTATGATGTAAACGTTTAAAAAAATTTGATTGGTTTGCTCATCCAAATCTGAACGAATATGTATGCTCAGTTTTGATTGTAATTACTTTGGTCAGGATTTATTTGTCCCCGGACAATTCGTTACTGAAATATTTTGATTACATTTCGCATTATCTTGAAATGAAGGCAAATTTGGGGTCATAATAACACGGAGGTAAAGATAAATGTGCATTATAAAAGTTGGCCAAAAATGTCGATCAAACTATAAATGGGTCTCTGACAGTTATTATACTTTAAAAGAAATAACTTCCACAAGAGTTCCGAATAATATACAAATGTACAGTCATTTTGTATTTTTTGATGACATTTATGTTAGACAGTTTGGCATAATAACATCCTCATTTCTCGCACATTTTGCACATTGAAATATGCCATATAGTTTTATATCAATACTTTGCACATTGAAATATGCCATATATTTTTTATATGAATACTTTGAGTTTTAAGTAAATAATATGACACTTAGGTAAATCGCGTGTGCATTATTTTAGTTACAGGTCTCTAATGTTATCACAAACAACAGCCGAGAAAACCTTTTTAAACATCAATGCATACATTTGGATCCCAGGTGAAACCCGCATTCTTTCTCTCATTTTAGTGCTAATCGCATTAGTCCATGCATTTCGTTATCCCTCGCCTTTCGATAACGTTTATTATGTCCCTTGGCTTATTAATTCCCCTGATTTACTCATGATGCAGCGTATTATACTGAGTTCCACACATTAATTTGAAAACTCTGCTTTTGTATTGATCTGCATTCTGTCAAACATCATATTCTTAGCCGTCAAATTTACGAGACGTTTCTGTAGATCATAGACTTAATAGTATAACATTAAAAATGGAAACTCAAGTAATTAGTTTTCAGGGCTGCTATAAGTTTCAATAATTCTTTCCGATATATTGATTTTATGTTTGGAACAGAAAGATTGACTTCTGGTTAAGTGCGAGAACAAGGCATCGCTATATAGCTATGTCAAGAAGAAGTAGATGATGATGATGATGATGATGATGAAACAAAATCAGATGATACATTTATTAATTATATATAATTATTATTATATTCTTTCAGATCATATTTGAAACTTAATGTTCTTGAATGTCTCAGATTTCAAACCAGCAACAGTCCGGTGTTGGTCTCAATGGCGTTGTATGATTAGCAACGGTTATAGAGGTAAATATAATACGCCCACACCCATGAGACCTTCTCAAAGTTACTTTCTTAAATATTATGCATATTCTTACATTTTTACTTACAATTTGTGCATCTGTTTCCATTCACGTGTCAGTCCAATCCATCATTTGGTTCACATCGCTATCGAGGTAGTAATGGAAATAAAATGTACACAAAAGCAAAATCTGACATTGTATCCGTTACCCTTAAATAGTAAAGTATACACTCTTGCGTAAGACACTCGACTAATATAATTGAAGAGATAAAAAAAAATACAGCATTGGTATATTCTAGTCGAAGATTAAAGCAGAATAAATTTTCTCCTCGTTTTATATTTTGTGGTAAAAGTGAAATTATTCTCCATGATTAGGGCAAACAGTTCTCGTCAGTTCTTAGGTGCCATGATGGCCGAATTTGTAACACAATAAAATGCGCCAAAATGTTAAACTAAAAAATTAGATGCTTTTGAAAATATTGCGTATCTATATCCCGCTGAATAATACAGACTGTGATAAAGACTATGATTGCAATGCCCGGATGAAATTGAATGTATCATAATGATCTGACTTTCCTTTTTTGTAGAGACGAGTTCTTCTCATTTCTGTCAGTATTGATACTACTGCTGATACTGTTGTCGTTGTTGTTGTTGTTAATGATGATAACGATGACGATGATATTGGTTGACAGCTGGATTATGATTGTGATTTGAGGACAACGTAAAAAAACTTGCGTGAAATACTGAATACTACAATATAGTAGAGTTGCCTGGGATCGAGTAAGTGAAGAGAAAAATAGCGTAAATATACATCTATAGTTCGATGAATATTCCTATAACAACTATGATATATTTTAGACATATAATTTATTTATTTATTTCGGTGGGGAAATAGAAAATTAAATGAACACCGCTGACATATTGTTGGTAACATCGACCATGAAGCAGGTCTAATTTAATCAAACGACTTGCTTCGAGGGCCATTTATTTTACGACGATATCATCGTTGTTTGACAGCTGTAATCAAGTATGGAAATGCAATATTCTATGCTATCATCTCTACATTGAAACAGCAATTCAAGGCAACTTTCGATTTCAAACATCTCTCCCCAATTTCGACTTTGTAATGGACTTTGAAGATAATAATCAAAAGGTCTGCAAAAATTCTAATATTTTTTCGATCTCTATTTGAAAATAAACCATAAATTTAAACTAATATTTTACAAAAACAGACAGTTAAGATTACATTAAAGAAGAACAACTGAATATTTCTGTGATTTGTGTTTTGTACTTGAAAGCACAGTTTATTCACCGTAAAATAGAAGCAGTAATTTCCCAGATCAAATAATCATACAGTTTGTAGACCCTTTACAGAGGAAATTGATTTCCTGTTGTAGCACGCAGTCACGAGTTTTGAAGACGTTACTTCATTTAAAGCCACTTAAGTGAGGCATACAACATGTGTTAGGAGACACAGTAACACGTACTTTGAATCAAAGCGAGCGATAATTCAATAGCTTCATAAAATTGCAAGTTTTCTTCACTTTTCTTTATAAAAATAATTTTGATGACAAGTTCTAATAACGCGTATAACGTATATTCAGTATCAGACACATAGAGGTAAGAAAACTCGATGTATTTCAGACACAAAGACTTAAGCAAACTAGATCTATATTAGCATAATTGCACCACATTAATGCACGGGATTTTCTCAGGCTACACGGGCAGGAATGAGCGAAAGTTTACTTGGGATAATGATTATTGTATCTGAAATTGATGAAAGGAAATTAAACATTTTTGGGCAAATTATGCCATCTTTCAGAATATTTGTTATTCAGATTATATCCATATACTTTTAGAAAATATGTCACAGAACAGAAAGGTTTTATTTCCGACATATGTAGCATTTTACAGAGATACAATATTTATGAATTTATTAACAGTTTTGTTAGAGACAGAATATTTCTAGGAAAAGAAAATAGAAACGAATTATTAAACACACTATTCATAAGTACAAAAACTAACACGTTACAAAATTGTGCGACACTGAAATGTGCTACAAATGATTCAAAAACATTCTATGGCAAACAGCAAAAGCAACAAGAGAATTACAGTTAATTACATCCGTTGACAACCTTTTTGCCAATTTTCCAATTAATACCACACAAGTTTGTAAGCATTGTAGTTGTTCTAACACAGATGTAATAATCAATGCATTTATTTGCTGTCAACACACTGTGACTAACAAATATTTTGGACATATTTTATCAATAATTTTGACATTCGTGTTCGTGCATTCCTTCAATATATATCAGATGAGGAATTTATTCAACATCTCCAAGGAATTTGATAACGGTATTGGTGTAAAGTGTAGAATTTTGAATTGTACTGAACCTTAAAGTTGAATACAATGAGCATTGAAATTTTATCACATTTAAGTCAGAAAAGTATTTGTGAAGGGTCACTTCGACCTTTTTGCTTCCCCTCATGTCAGTATTAAACTTGAAAGCCCAAATTCTACGACTCATTGAGATTTGACCAGGGCATTGCAACGCTTTCCTGAGAAAGTTAACATTTGAGCTACCAACCATAACCGTTTGATAGGAACCCATGTCAAATTATCATCTTCAAAGGGAAATTGATATGCAACGTAGTTCAGAGATTCTAGGCTATCAAAAATCTGACGAAAGAAATGATTATCTTGGGAAAAATTTAGAAACCGTTGCTTACGATTGGTCAGAGTAAATTAAGGCTACACTTTGGAAGGAATGTGAATTTAAAGTGACGACATTGGTCGAAATTCTTTAGGCCGATATTCCTGAGAAGTTAAGCAAGAAAAGGGGACCAGGTGGCTGTCTTGTAAGAAAGACAGGTTTGAGAGCTAGGACGCACAATTTCTAAAAGAGAACAGCATTAAGGTACGCAATTTTAATTTTTCACGTAATTTTCTAGTTTTGATTATTTCATTATGCAAATGTGTTTGATATTACTAGGATCCATATTATGTTTCGCATATTCAATTTCATGGAAATATGTTGATGCTAGAGTTGTTATGCAACTTATCTCTTTAAATTTACAGTTACTATTTCTTTGATAGACTTGACGGATTGCATGCTATCCTAATTTTTATATGTGTAGGATTTCATAGGGTATATGAAATTATTTCCTTTGTCTCTTAGCACGATATTGATTATCGTGAGTTAACTATAATCGCATATTTATATCTGATTTTGTAATGTTTAAATAATCTTGTAATTTAGGGGTTGCTGTGAGCTAGAATGTTGCGAATTTTATGCAATAGTAATCGAGCATGTGGTAGCGTAGATAAAGAGATACGGTAATGTGAGTTACACCACTAACGTGTTAATTTATGGTCTGTCGCTGTGAAGCGAGAGTGATAATCTATCGAATTAGGTAAGAATTTATGCAGTATTTGGATAGCTAGTTATGCTCTGAGTAACGTAAGTGAGGAAATTTTACGTACGTATCGAAAGTGATACGTATAGAGATTTAGGGATCATTTCGTCCTTTAAGGAAACAGCTTCTGGGAGAGACAGGACAATCCGAAGACGGAAATAGGGAGTCCTGAAAAGAGATGACGGGTTCAGAATAAAAGACTAGGAAGTCCGGAAAAGAGATGAAGCATTCAGTATAGGAGGACTAGAGAATAGGAAGAAGTGATACACGAGTCAAGAGAGGAAGGTGATGCAATCATTTGTGGACATTGCGCTATTTTCACTACTCGCTATTATGATAAAATAAATCCAAATTAGACACTGCTATTAAATTCTGCTGACATAACTTAGCTTGAACTGGAGTTGCCGCAATTAATTGTTATTGATTAAATTTCGTTATTTTTATTGTCTAAGGGGGCTCGTATTGCATTATTTCTTTTCAGTATTTTTGCTTAGTTCTCTGTTGATATTCTATCTATCCACTACCACCGGGCTATAAAATCGAGGGAGGTCATCTCCTTGATAACACCAGCCAAATCCAATTAACTACCCCTCTTACTAAGAGGGTGACGTTAAAATCGGTATAGGCTTATCATAATTTGGAAGACATGTGATCGCAGAAAACATTAAATGCGTATCTCCTTGCACGCTATTTATAACATAACATATAAAATATTACTACTTGTACACACTGAGGAAAACAAGTAAGAAATCACGTCAAAACACGTTGAAATACCAAGAGAAAAAACAATACCCTAAAATATGTAGTCTGAAACACTCTGTCTTCAATTACATTCATTACCTGCATCTGAATAAGGAGATTTATTGATCCAAGATAGATAGGAGTAGACATATGTCGTGGCAGTCCTTAGATTTTAAAGATTAATTTTATGTAAATGCACGATCTTTTCACCGAAGGATAATAATTATTAAGAACTTTTCTATCCCCATGAATGAAAGTTTGCTTTTTTAATCAGCAAAATTAATTACTACTTTTATCTCTTTTGGTCGTATTACATTCATGTTTTGTATTTTAATCAGACATTTTTCGAAATTAGGCAACAACTAACTTAATGGGGCCATAGATGGAGAATCGAGGCGACAAGTACATCACGGGGCCATAGGAAAAGAATCGAACCATTATATAATTTCCTTACCGTATCGCGTCATTCTTGTGCATGAGAAGTATGCCATTTTCTTAAACATTAACAATATTTGAAACTAATCATTCTATACCAGCGGAATAAATCTTTCTCTCGTTCAATCATTAACTAAGATTTGTTTTCGATTTAATTAGTTGCCTCCATTTTATAATCGGTCATCTATAAAACCAATTATTATACTTGTCAAGGCTATATATGGAGGAACCGTATGGACGATCTCTTGTCTCTTGGTGGGTTTAACATAGGCTATATGGCACAGAACAGACGTCGAGGATCCTTGCACTGAACGTTGAGAGACATGTTTTTGTCTTAACCAATTTTGTTTGGGTAATTTTTGTGCGATATTGCTAGCATTGGCTGGTGTCTGTCTAGATGCAATGGAAAGAATCGTATTCCACCAGAGTACTGATTTGTATATTTCAGTACTTTCGTACCAAATTTTTAGGCAACATTGCAAATAGCCATTTACCTGTTGCATTTCATTTCTGTTTAGAATGTCTAAAACTTTGTTGGGTTATACTAATCCTTGCAAATTAGTCTTCCAGGCTCAATAAACGTGTTATACAAAAAAATAAAATAAAAAATTTGATCGTCAACTTGTTATGAAGTCTTCTGTTGTTGACTGTCTTTAACTTTTCTTGTTCATTAATTAATTTACCATCTAGCCGATCACGGATCAAAGGAGTTGTAACTTTCTTCTGTCCGTTTTTTTTTGGTAGTTGAGTATATATTACTGTAGGCCTTTACTGCCTTACAGTTTATTGAATGAAAACTTATTATGAAGAAAACTATAACATGGATTGAACGTGATGCCATTTGCATATTTTTTCATACTCGCCAGTTATTATTTTATTATTGTTTTTCTTTCTAAACTAGTTTGCGTAATTTCCCTGTAAGATTTTCTATCTCTCCATTTAGTGCGTTCCTTTTTGTGATTCAATGTTTCCTTTTTATACCTTCTTAATTTGTTCACATTTGTTGTGGTGTTCATTTCTGTTTGCGAAGGTCTTAACTCGTAATATCAGTCGGTAAAAAACGTGTCATTCATCGGCACCCGTCCACTACTAGCCACATATATCGTTTTCGTTTGTTGCGGTTTTACCAATTTAACATGCATCTCTGCTATTTCAAATTTTAATTGTTTTGTCAACATTGAAACTCGTATTTATATTTCATTATACTCATCAACAACAGAGGTAATTGTGTGGTGCGATTTCGGTAGTCTTGCATTATCTAGTAAATATCCGACTTTGAAACGCCACCTTTGAATGTTCTCTACTCCAGCCAACAAATATTTATTAATTCATCAATTCAAAAATTTGGTACGTACTTCAGCTTAATCGCATCTGTAAAGTGCCCTTGCTAGACAAACTATTTGCAAATAAAGCGCGTCCTCTAGCCAAACAATAATGATTTCCGCCAGGCGTGATCGATTACCTGGCTCATCTCCAGTCAAATCTTCCCGAAGCTGGCATCCTCTCTAGTTATTCTTCTGTTAATAAAGTAAGTCGTTAACAACCCGCACACACACACACACACACACACTTGGGTACCAATAAACAATTTTTGTATCTCAGTATACCACGGTATATCTGAACATACCGCGATATGTACCACGGAATACAACATTTATATGAGGGACCAAGAATTTAATTTTCTGTTGCAGGGGTCTAAGATTTTTCTTTCGTTCTCAGATCTCACATAGCTGAAAAATCTCTTGCTATGATTTTTTTTAGCAAGAGAGCAACTTGTTATATTCTTTACATTATTTGAAATAAAATAATTATCTTGAGATAAAAGAAAATAGAAAATAGAATATCCCACCCCCCAATACTACGATGTCAGAACCTTATAGTAGATGAAGTTGCCATGTGCATGCTCTTTGCTGTTCTAAAACCTAAAGTGGGATGAATAAGTTTACACTAAGCTGACTTCGTGTAAACCATCTTGGCATTAGACTGAATATCTTTTAAAACATCCTTTCTTCCGCCATGATGGCATATGCAACACATGTCATATATAGAGGATCTCAAATGGGTAAGGATTTATTTAATCTTGAATTTATGAAACTCGTTGAATAATGTATAGCTTTTGCGAGCCAAGGCTTGCAAAAGCTGGCCATTATTCTACTCGTTTAATAAATTCAAGATTAAATCCTTACCCATTTGAGATTCTTTTTATCCCATAGTTTCTATTTCAGAGGAAATTATTTAGATAGAAAGAAGAACGAATACTTTCGTTCATTCTGACAGACGGTGAACCTTTCATTTGTTGTGCACAAAATATAGTCCCCAAAAAGTTTAAACCAGTAAAAGTAGATTTTTTTTTTACAAACAATAAATCAAGGAAAAAGCTTCCATCCGAATAAACAGAACATTTTATAACGATAAAATCATTTTTCAAAACAGAATGATGAATGCGATGTCATGCCACATTGTTTGATACGGTAAACAGTAGGCATAGAGTAAACGTTTACCCTAAAATGTCACTTTCAGAACTAAACATTACATTATTGCGATTTTTATGTGGAATAGGATTACTAGATGCAGAAATCCCTACATTTACTGCAATACATTTGAGACGGGATATTTGCAATATTTGACTGGAACAATAGACTGTTCAGAAAACGTAAACAAATTTCTTTTTGAGTCGGATATGCGTCCTATATATGCTGCGTAAAGATGCTGTGGTTGGATAAAGTTCTGTCAGTTAGGAGACCCATTCATGTCCAAATTCTTCTGTGAACAAAGGTGAGTTTATTTACTTCTCTAAGTTTAAGCCACGCTTGTATATACAGTAGATTTTATATCTATGTTACATATATACTGCTCCCTCTCCCCACCCCGCCATCAAATAAGCAATACCCTTAGTTTTACTTCTTATTGTTGTTCTTGTCTTGTAGTTGTACGCCATTTTTCTCATTATGATATTGTTATACACGACATAACAAACCCACGTAGGGGTAACATGTCCATATTTAGACAGCCGAGATAATTTTTCCTCAGTTTCCTTTCGCGAGTCAAGTTCAAAAATGGCCGCTAAAAATGTTCATTCAAAACCAAACATTCCAGAAGGCGGGATTTAAAACATTTCCCACGATCCCCGCCAACTAGTAAAGAAGATACTGCACAATAATTTCATGGTCTTATTTCGACCAATCAGAATCACATAAAGTGATATTTTAACGTGTGGTAATATCAAAAATATGAAACTGCACATACTGTAGGAAATCTATACCTACTATGTGATAAATGCAAATTTGTCATGGTCCATAGTAAGAACTAATCTGTGACAAATGCAACTATTTTTCAAAACATCAATAATTTTTTTTTTCATGAAGAGATATTCAACATATCATTATATTCGTTACAAGCTTACTCGGGAATTTCCGCACATTCCTTACTGACGGAAACTACAGAAGTACAGGTACAGAGAAAGAGTATTGCGGTGTGTACCACTAGAGTGAAAATACTGCGGTAAACAAATATTATTAAAAGCATTTTATCTATTCTGTTGGCACTAAAGATTTTTTGCATTACATCAAATATTCGATTTAGGCAGTGTAATGATGCCGATATTGTTCTTGCGACAATTTTTGAATGCTTTGCTTTTAGTTTCGGTTATTTTAAATGATAAAAATGACAATGAAAGCAAAAAACCAACATTTTTTTTAAGGTTTCAATCTATTTGGATACTGCAAACATTTAAATTATCAGAGTTTTGGCTTTCTAAAAAACATCCATATTCTTATGACGGTTGATATGATGCCTTGCAATGAATTAATGCATAGTCAACTATCTTTAATCAAATAACGATTTGCAACAAATACTTCAGAATACAAATCACCGACCAGACACATTTGATGACTCGGACACAGCCATGCGTAAAATTAGATTTTAAAGTTCATCGACAAACTGTCGGTTCAACTCAAAACCATCCTCCTGTCTCATCTTTATAAAAAAGCAATGAGACAGATGGAGCGTGGAGTGCCATTGCTTTATGGTCATGCCTTCAATAACAACACATAAATACTTTTGTTATAGTTACATCAGTTGTGTCGACAATTCTTGAACGGTGGAAATAAACTACGTTAGTTCCTGATCCTACATGCTAAATTGCTTTTCAGTTAAAAAAGGAACAGTGCATTGTATATTGTTACTTTTCATAGACATGAAGCTTTTCTTTTCTTCCTTGTCAATAACTCAAAAAAGACATTGTAAGCATAGCAGCCGTGTATCTGGCGCCAATAGTTGTCTTGGCATACTTCTAAAACTCCCACACGTTGAAATGAGATAATTTTCAGGATCCAATTCTAATATCTAGAATGGATTTTGTGTTAATCCACGTCTGATATCCATGGATATTACTCGCATAAAGTTTGCAATAAACCTTATAAAAATCACACTCATTAAGATGGATTCAGATCCTAAGAAAAAGGCAACGAGTATATATGACATTGTTTTCACTTTATTGCTGATAAAAGTCATTGAGGATAGACCTTCCACTATAAATACAAAATGCATAAATGAATGCACAAATATTTAAATAACTTATAGCTTTAGTTGCAATACTGTATGATATAGGATATCTAAAGTGCGGGTCAAATCTCTGACGTGTGTCCCTTTGTTTATTTTATATATATATATATATATATATATATATATATATATATATATATATATATATATATATATATACATAAAGAGACCCTGAGAAACAGAGAAATGTTCTCCTGTGGTTGATTTTTTTTTTGTTTTTTTTTTGGGGTGGAATACATACATAACAAGATCAGAGGACAGCAAATACGTATAGCCAGATTATATTTCACTATTTATACGGGCCATTTATTTTATTGAATCATAATTTTATAAAACGTCTCACCAAAAGATTTCTATTCAAAAGTTCATCCTCTTTCTTTTTGAAAAATAATGTTTACTAGGAGTTTATTTATTGATTGCACTGAATTCTTCCTGAGATGAAACAACCCATCTCAAACTATAGCAACCTCTTTTGTACTTCGTCTTTTCAGCTTTGCTTTGAAAAAAAGGTTAATCCAGATAATACCTAACCCCTCCCCCCACCATGAGAGTGTAGCTATTGGGATCAAATACGTTAATCCAAATATCCCCTGACCAGGAGAGTGTAGCTACTGATATCAAATACGTTTATCCAAATAATATCCCCTGACCATGAGAGTGTAGCTACTGGAACAAAATACGTTAATCCAAATATCCCCTGACCAGGAGAGTGTAGCTACTGATATCAAATACGTTTACCCAAATAATATCCCCTGACCATGAGAGTGTAGCTACTGGAACAAAATACGTTAATCCAAATATCCCCTGACCAGGAGAGTGCAGCTACTGGTATCAAATACGTTTATCCAAATAATATCCCCTGACCATGAGAGTGTAGCTATTGGAACAAAATACGTTAATCCAAATATCCCCTGACCAGGAGAGTGTAGCTACTGATATCAAATACGTTTACCCAAATAATATCCCCTGACCATGAGAGTGTAGCTACTGGAACAAAATACGTTAATCCAAATATCCCCTGACCAGGAGAGTGCAGCTACTGGTATCAAATACGTTTATCCAAATAATATCCATGACCATGAGAATGTACGTGAAATCAGTAGAACATTTTGTTATTAGGACTTCAAAATTTTTATTCTTGGATAATTCTCGGATTATTTTTGGATTTGATTCTATAAAACCTAAGTTCATATTTTTTCATTTTTACAGAATTTGTCCAGGGAAATAAATTATTGTATTTTTTTCAAAGCTTGTTTTCACTCTTTCTTGTGTTACTGTTTATTCGAGCCTTAACAAGTGACATACGAGTATCAAATATGTTTATCCAAATAATATCCCCTGAACCGGAGAGTTTATGCAAGATATTATTCCGTTGTCTTGTTTATGCAAGATATTATTCTGTTGTCTTGTTTATGCAAGATACTATTCCGTTGTCTTGTTTATGCAAGACATTATTCCGTTTTTTTTTTTCTTTACTCGAGACATTTGTTGCACGGTGAAAAGTAAGACTTAAGACAACTCAAAAATACGTAAGAAATCTAGGGTCCGTCATTAGTCTTTCATTGACAATTTTGAGACATCACACTTAGTTTTCAGGAATTGCCATATGATAGAGATTGCACCATCACAGGAAAGGGCTTGGGTGAGGTATAGAGTTGAAAGCCTGAAAAGAACATACAAAAGTATATTCAACTTCGAGGGAGACCAACATTTCTTATGAGTGATCACCCCCACCCGCCCTCACGACCACTCTCCCTACATGGAAATGTTCATCGAAATTATATGCTTAAGTACGAGAGGATTAAAATTTCCATGACAACGTTTCTCCACTACTGATTTTGCAGAATAAACAACGTTAGGACATAATCTGCTTTGGATACATGATGCGTATCCTTACTGATTGAATATATTGTATAAACGTGTGTTAATATCATGATCTTAATTATATGAGATCCTATTGAATGAGGTAATGGAACTATCGTATTGTATGCTTTTGAGAAAGTAATGTTAATATCATATGGATGCTACTGAATAAGGTAATGGAACTATAGCATTGGATGCTTTTGAGAAAGTAATGTTAATATCATATGGATGCTACTGAATGAGGTAATGGAACTATCGCATTGGATGCTTTTGAGAAAGTAATGTTAATATCATATGGATGCTACTGAATGAGGTAATGGAACTATCGCATTGGATGCTTTTGAGAAAGTAATGTTAATATCATATGAGATGCTATTGAATGAGACAATGCTATTCTCACACGAGATGTTTAAATAAAATAATGCTATTCTCACACGAGATGCTTTTGAATAAAGTAATGGTGTTATCACACGAGATGTTTTTCAATAAAGTAATGGTATTATCACTATCACAAGATATATTTTTGACAAGAAATATGGTCTAATGTTTTCAATGTTACAACACGTCACATCTATTTCAAATAAATGAGCAATACCTATTGTAAAGGTAATGCAAGAAGAGTAGACATGACGAAAAAAAGATATCAAATACTAGAGAAATATGGACAGTTCCATTTCATCTTGAAATGAACACTATGATAACAGATATGTCACTGGCGTACAGTTGACATTACTGCCAAGCGAGGCACAATCATAAACAAAAGAATACTGAAATCTGAGGACGGCGAGCAAAACGGGATACAGGACGACTAAAAAATACCTTCGGTCGAGGTTGCATTGTAATCATGTCTTCGTGGTGTAATGCAAATACATCTCTAAACATTACACTATGATGACAACTGGTGATGACGAAGGGTTGATGTTACAGTTCCGTTTAAGAAAGCCACTGCACGCGTTTGTCATTTCAGGCTACTTTCATGAAGATGAGTCCGTAACGATTTGAATAATTGCTGCTTCTATATGACATAGTTTCCAAGTGTTTCTTTTTGTACCGTATTCAGTACGTAATTGTCGTTTTGGGTTTAACTCCCTCACTCAGTATAAAAGAAGCTATACATAACGGCCAGTCTAACTATCAGAGGAAGAACTATGACAATTCCCGTTAAGAACCAAGGGAATCTATTGGCAAGCTTTCTCGGATATACACATTGGCTGTACCGTAGACTCGGAACCCACGCGGACAGAGTTGAGAAGGCAGTGTTCTGTAAAAAGACAGCGCTTTGGGTCGCTCAGTCCCACTCCCAATCAGTATGTATATGTGATGATATCAAAGACTCCTGTGCCCACACATTATTATTTGTTTTAGTGACAATTTATATTCCTGCCGGTAATTAAGCATGCAATAATTACGTGCAAATGAATAGTAAATAATTTCTGGCTGTCACGTAGATGTGAAAGTACCTGCCTCACTAATTTACTGAGGGTACTTTCATTTTCTCATTGTTATGAATAATAACATCCTTGAATGTCTGAGAGAGTTTCGGTAGGCTTGACACGGTTCTATTCTCAAATCAAACTCCAAGAGTTTATTGCAATATCACCCCCTGGATAAATATTAATAATGCACATCGAATTCACAATTTTAAAATAACTTTGATCCGTACGTATGCCATATATTTCTTCATGCGCCCACACGCAAGTTTCAATTAGCCCTATTAAATGACTTCTAAACATGAAAATGTCATTCTGGTTGGATTCACCTTTGACCTATGGAACACATCAGGATACGCACGATATTCCTATAATCAAGTAAGACTGGGTATGATTATCTTTTACTTTGTTTTTGCTTATAGAATTCAATTCACATCTGACATTAAATTTTGCCCACACATGCCGTTAACGGTATCCAATGACCGTTGTTCGTGGTTTTGGAGTTTAAAGCCATTTTTCGGCAATATATCTGGCGGAGGAAGAACCCTAAAATACACAATAGGAACCCCGACCCACAAGCATGGTCTGGCCGGTTTAGGTCAGATGTCATTAATGTACAGAGCTTAGCACCTTAGACCACTCGGGCAACCGTGGACCACTGTACTCTATGTGGATAAGATAAAACATGAATGGCAGACTTTAAAAAGTGTATATTAATGATATTGTTATTGTTAATCAAGAGTATGGCAGCCGGACTTAGTGTTTTTTATGTTGTTCTTGCAGCAGCGTTTTCAAGGTCGAAATACTTTTGGGGACGGTGATATAATTTCCGAAAGTTGTTCCCATTTAACATAGGAAAAGAATGTGAAAGAAATGCACGAACGCCCTACAGCCGTCGAGAATTCTGACAAGTTTTTGACTGGTCAACGGCAATTGACGATAGTTGAAATCAAGATACTTTGTTCCCTGACAAACAGGATTCAGAAGTTCGTAAACAAAAAATTAAACTTAAACTATCTATGAAATCATTAAATAATATGTGAAAATCAGTGCAGTGTAAATTAGTGTCAAATGACGTCTCTTATAAATTTTGACTTCGATTCATGAAAAATATTTACGTTTTCAGTTTGAGATATTGCGAAGTTCTGTTTTGAGCTTGAACTTTCGACATTAGTTAGATATAATAACGAATCCGATGTCTGGTATTCACAAAAGCGATTTTGCTTACTTTGATAAATTTTGGCAACTTTTGTTTAGTTATATATAGTTTCTCCGCTAAATAATAAAAGAATAAACAAATTAAAAACAATAAATAAACGCATTCAACACAGATCAGAGAGAAGTTTTTCTTATATTTCTTGTTACGTTATATACCTGTTTTTTTGTATACCGCATAATTTGCATGAGTCAAACACAGTTACAGAGGTAGCAGCGCACATAACACAGTTACAGAGGTAACAGCGTACATAACACAGTTACAGAGGTAACAGCGTACATAACACAGTTACAGAGGTAACAGCGTACATTTCTTTAATTTGTTTTAATAGTCATGGACAGAACCATCATACTCTTCATTCGTTCAGCCTTGAAAGTAGACTTTGCTTACAAGAAAATCCTTTCTTACCTTTTCAAGAAACGTCGAAGTCACAAAATCAGACTGACCAATTATGGATGTTAATGTGTTACATGTACTCTTGAAAACAGATGCGAAGATAAGTGTTTCAAGTACACAGTCTCAATCGATCTGAAAACAGTTTTGACCTTTAAGAAAATTTATACGGAAGTGCGAAATGAATTGTAACAGTGTCTCTGAGTGCACTTTCATGAAAACAAATATCATATGCGTGACATATAATGACGAGTCTTTAAAACTCAGTCGATTCCAAATCAGGCGTACGAAGGTAATAAATGAAGTTAATAGGTGCTGAACTGAATGAACGCATTGTATTAGACGAACTGAGTATTGAAATAAGAAAGAACTTTGCAGAATCGGTAAGTTGAAGAATCGAATTCAAGGGACGAAAATATACTTTCGCACTCTGCTATTCAGAAGACACGTGAAAGATTTCGTTTTTCTCCCGGTAAAACTCTGTAGATCATTGGTAGCTAAAATGAAATTATCACCCGGGTTAATGCTCCACTTAAAGTAGACGGTTATCTACTTTCTTGTCATCACATACATATTTTGATAAAAGTCGAATAAACTCAATCATAATGATTTGAGCTTCTGTGTGCTTGACCGCATGTCAGAACAATATTGTCATTAATCAAAATGATTCATATAAAGACTATATTATAAAATTAATATGTGTGACATCCGGATATATATATATATATATATATATATATATATATATATATATATATATATATATATATATATATATATATATATATATATATATATATATATATATATATATATATATATATTATTTTCTTCAGCAGAACTAGATTTTATTACGCAGGCTACTACACAACCTTTTTTACGTCATGCAAAATCAATATATCAGATAGTCGATCAATCAAGACAAGTTTTGGATGAACCGATTGGTGCACAAACGGGAATAAAGATTAGCCCGTAGATTAATATGCAATAATCACTTGTACACACTATGTTAAAATTGACCATATGTTTACCATAAGGATTGTATTCTCTGGACAAACATTTGTGGGGATATGTTTATAGGGACAAAGGGTAGAAAATTCATGTGAAAAACGGGAATGGTAATTTTCAAATTGTTATGGGGGCAAAGGATTGAACGTAGATGTGGACGAACGGAAACGGTAACCTTAATATATTTAGTTATATAGTATCCAGCACACCACATAATAATAATAAATAATAATAATAATAATAATGAGGACTTTATATAACGCCTAAGCTCTAAGCGCTTTGCAACATTAGACAACACCTATAAGACAAAAAACATCTAATAATATTATTACAAAAACAAACACCATGAAATTAGAAAAAACATTAAAACAATAATTTAATATAAAACATGCTGAAAATATTTCAGGTAGGAAACATTATTAGATCTTTAAGTTTGTTCTTGCAGTCGAAATAAGTGAGTTTTGAGAGCCCTCTTGAATGTGATCACTGTGTCTTTGTGTCTAAGTTCAGTGGGCAATTCATTCCACGTTGCTGGGCCTTGGTATGCAAAAAGAACGCTGTCCATATGACTTTGTTTTCATAGTGGGAATAATGAGTATACGATTGTCAGAAGAGGAGCGTAAGTATCTTGCTGGTGTGTACACATGGGTGAGATCGGATAGGTATGTTGGACTAGAGTCCGACAGTGAAACGTAGCACAGAGAACAAATTTTGTGTTTGATTCTGGATCGAATGGATAGCCAGTATAAGGTACAGAGCAGCGGGGAGGTGTGCTCTGATCGTGTTACTCTAAGTATGATCCGAGTAGCTGTGTTTTGAACTTTTTGAAGTTTCTGGAGTAGATATTGAGATGAACCGGACAGAATTGAGTTACAATAGTCCAGTCTTGAAAGTACTAATGAACACACAAGTGTTTTAGTGGCATCAACTGAAAGATATTTGCGAATTGAGCTGATGCGTCTCAGCTCAAGATATGCAGCCTTGCATATGTTCATGACATGCTGGTGCAATGTGAAAGTACTGTCCAGAGTAACACCTAAGTTTCGTACTGATTGTGTGAATTTAATGTTGGCGTTGCTGATATTTATTGTTTGAGGTAAAGGATGTGAATGAGAAAGTCTTTGTGTAGTGACCAGAATGGCCTCAGTTTTATCATCATTCATCTGCAGCTTGTTACATGTCATCCATGATTTCACATCAGAAATGCACCTCTCTACACCTTGGATGGTAGCATCAACTTCAGTTGGGTGGCTAGATTTGTATATTTGGGTGTCATCAGCGTACAATTGGTGAGACACTGGATGATAATCTATGACACTTGAGAGTGACTGAGTATACAGAATGAAAAGAACAGGTCCAAGAACAGACCCCTGTGGAACACCACAACATAGATCAACTCGGCTGGAGTGTATTCCATTTGCAGATACAGTTTGTGTCCTGTTGACCAAGTAGGACTTGAACCACAGTAAGGCTGTATCATGAATGCCAAATACATGCTGGAGACGGTGAAGAAAAATATCATGGTCTGTTGTGTCAAATGCTGCAGACAACTCAAGGAGGGTGAGGACTGTAATCTTTCCACTATCCAACGCAGAGAGAATGTCATTAACTACTTTTAGAAGAGTAGTTTCAGTATTGTGGTAAGGGCGATATGCAGATTGTACATTGCTAAAAAGACTGTTTGAATTTAGATAAGATACAAGCTGGGATAGAACAACCTTTTCTAAGATTTTTTTATATGAATGGGAGATTAGAAACTTGGCGGTAGTTCTTTAAATCGTTATGGTCTAGTGTTTGTTTCTTCAGCAGAGGCTTTACAATGCAAAATGATGGGAATTCCCCGGATGAGAGAGAGGTATTAATAACATCAGTTAGTGAAGGCAATACTGGATCTAAGCACTCAAGCAGCAGTGATGTTGGAATTGGATCAAGTTCACATGACTTTGGTGCACGCTTCATCAGTATTGTACGTACGAAATCCATAGAGACAGGTTCACATGCTGCTAATGGTTGCCGCTCAAATTCTGTATCCCAACTGTATGGTGACGAGGAGTCAATTGAAATTGTGGTGTCAAGCTTATCTCTAATGGTTTATACTTTGTCACGGAAGAAATTTGCAAACATGTCCGGAAGGTCGACTGGAGAGAAGGTAGTTGGAAGTGGTGTTGATTTGTTCCTTGACATTAGCTTGTTAGTAATCTCGAAGAGCTCTTTGCAGCTGGAACTTTCCATGATCTTGGTAGTGTAGTGGGCTGATTTCGTGGCATGGACTATATTTGTGACATTCTTCTTAGCGACTTCATTGATTTGCTCATGAATAGTGCGTCTGGTGGAAAGCCAAAGCCTCTCAGCTTTACGGCGGTCTCTTTTAGCAGTGCTAAGCTGGTCCCTAACACTGCTATACAATGGAGAACACTTTTGAATTGATACTCTGCACTTGGTAGCTGGGGCATGTTTGTCAAGCAATGAACGCAGACAGTTATCGAGTTGTTCTGCGGTAGGAGGTAAGCAAGTTGTTAGGTTAGCTTGGATGTCGTGCATTAGTTTGGTTCTATTTATCATACGGAGGTTTCTCTTAGTAGCAGATAAAGGTAGAGGGTTAGGGACTGATACGTCAAGATGGCATATAATGCAGAGGTGATCTGATGCAAGGTCATGGGATACCAGGGAGGACCGTAGAATGTTATGATCAGGTCTATGAAGAATCCAGTCTAAAATGTGACCATGTTTATGGGTGGGCTGGTTAACTGACTGTTTGAGGTTGAAAACATTAATGGAATCAATGAGTTTTGATGTATTTGAGTTTCCGGGACAGTCAAAGTGAAAGTTAAAATCTCCAAGAATAATCAGGTTGCCACCTATCGAATTTCCATAGTCCAGGAGATTCGGAAACTGCTCCAAAAAGAGAGAGTCAGCCAGCTTGTTTTTTCTACTAGGAGGAGGGCGGTATAGGCAGCAAAAATGGACTGACCTTTGCTCCAGTGTGAGTGTGGCTTGGACTAGTTCAAACGATGTGTGGTCAAAATTGAATATTGTGGTGTAGTTAAGACTTTTTATCATGGAGTTCTTTGTGATGACAGCAATTCCACCTCCACGAGAATTACGGGGGAACGATTTGATGGAGTAACCAGTGGGTGTTAGATTCACACACCTGGGTTCATCGCCTGATGTTTTTAGCCATGTTTCTGTAAGGAAAAATAAATCAACATTTTGGTCGTTGATGAAATTAACTATTTCTGTGCGCTTTTTCGGTGGTCCTACTGACTGGGCATTGAATAATGCAATGCGTAGAGGTATTTCTTCGATAGCTGACACAAAGGTTGACGAATTAATAGGGATTTTAGTTAGGTTATCTAAATTAACGGTCGAAATGTTTTTAAATTGTTGAGCCGAAATAAGGGATTTAACTGGGATTCTTCTTCCTGTTCTACGCCGGCCAGCTTCGAAACAACGTTTCTTTTTTCGCTTCGGTTTACATTTAGGTAATGATGAGTGTAGTCCCAGTTCGTTTAGTCTAGAGCACACTGTAGCGTGGGCAGCCAAGAAGTGATCATTTAAAGCAAATAATGAGGGTCCATCGTAGCATAAACGGATTGACTGGCGAGTATCACGTGATGGCGGTTTGTTCAAAAACAGTGGAGCAAGACAGCTGAGAAAAAGTCTAATTGTTCTCGTTTCCAAAACAAGGAGATGAAGAAACACATACGAATTTAACAGCCAATACATAATGAACACAATAACGAAGATGAAAACAGGCAACAAGCACAAATATCATGAAAACGGCACTAAAAAAAACGGAACAGCTGCTTCAAGCCGGTTTAGCGATAGCGGCCATCTTGGTACTATCCATCATCCGCTCTCTAATTACTATTAAAATACACTCACTTGCAATATAATGACAAGGGTATAAATTTTTTATACATACATTCTACCTACATATAATACAAACATGCTATCAAACAAGAGGGGTATAATTTTAAAGAAGGGGATGAAATATATACACACTCGCACACAAACATACAAACACACAAATATAATATCACACAAGAATATGACGTGTTTAAAGACAAATTAATATAACCTCATACTTACCGATATACTATACTATTACATATGAGAGAAGGCGCTGAAGTTTTACGTTTTAGTTGGCATAACACAACGAGCACGAAACATACATAAACTAGTACATACACAAACATAAAGTTTTGGAAAATGGTTATCATACCTCTATTCACAATATCTGGGTGGCTCTGAAAAGGACTTTGGGAGTTTGTTAATCCCAGGATGTTAACACAAGCTGCATCGGTTTGCTTGACGTTTTCTTCTCAAGCATCGTCTCACGGCAGGTTTAAGGACTAACCTATGTATATAATGCGTCTGGTCGTCAACGATGCCTTTACATTCATGTAGTAGTCCGGGTTAAATAGCATATCTGAAAATAATGTTAAGGACTTCTAGGTGACATGAAATACACTTGTATATATAGTCTAACGGACGCGAAATGTTTGACCAATCAAAACGGGGGTTATAAACCAGAGCGTGTAGCCTCTCTTCCAATCAGAACAGAGCGAGAGAGAGAGAGAGAGAGAGAGAGAGAGAGAGATCACTTTCAATATATGTGCAAGAACGTTCACATGGCTTACAAATGAGGAACAGTATGAGTAAAATACCTATTGCCGAAATTACGAGGAGAAGGCTTTTAGGTACGCATGGTGCGGATACATTGACATCATTATCCAGCATTACCATTCTTTGAGGAAAAAAGCAAAAGAATTATTTATTCAACAACAGCAACAAAAGGAAAAAAAAAAAGAAAGCGTGAAGATGAAGAAGAAAAGAAGAAAACGTTGAACTGTGAACGGCAGAAGGAAGGGAATGAAAACGAAATGAGTCGGTTTACAAGACATATTGGACGAGTTAAAGTTTCTCAATGAAATGTATTAGTCTTTTTAGCTCATTTCATACTCAGGAAATTGAATAAGAAGACGCTGTTTTTCTCAAGATGGCCGAAGACCTGATCGAAGACATAGGCAGAGAGATCATCAGGAAGAAAGAAGAATGGGAAGAGAAGACAATATACAGGATGTGATGTGATGTGATGTGATTTTGATTTTTAACGTAGCTTTAACAATTTTTCAGTCATATCGCTACGATGTCTGCAATGTGGCAGTTTATAGTGATGTCTAGCACTGGGGCATCATGCCGCAGACATGTAGCATGATCTCCCACCCAGTCACATTATCCTGACACCAGGCCGACCAGTCCTAACACTAACCTCTTAATGCTGAACGCCAAGCGAGGCAGCTGTTAGTACCATTTTTTAAGTCTCTGGTATGACTCGGCCGGGGATCGAACCCACGACCTCCCGCATCCGTGGCGGACGCTCTAACCACTAGGCCACCAATATACAGGAAGAAGCATGAAAGATATCATACTTTTCTATGGTAGCACCAGGAAAGAGAATGGTTGAAGAGATTAAAGTGGAGAACTGGGTCTTCTCTTGCCTTTTGACAAAGAAACGTCTCTGTGCCATTCTGAAACCAACTGCTAAACGTGGTCGTCATGGAAATAGTCTATTAATTCCAAAATCTCCAGCAAAATAATATCATCGATAATTTTGTTTGGCTGTGTATATTCTTGTAGATCTTTGTATCTAACCCTCCCCCACAAAAAAGAGAGAGGAAAACCCAAACAAGAACCTTAAAACCCATTCCCTTTTAAATGTACGCTTTTGGGTATAGTGTGTTTGTGTGGATATAGAATGTGCCTTTTGTTAGGACTCTATGGTTCCAAACGAAGTAACAGAAAGTAAAAGTTAACAAATATTTAATTCTCAAGGTTATAAAATGAACATTTGAGAGGAATTTATAACATTTTGAATTAAATCCAAATTAATAATAAAAGTTATATCACAAGTCCAAATTCCACTTGTCGAAGTTGCTAATTTATCCTTGAAAATGCTAACAGTCTTGATGTAACGCATCTTCCAAAAACTCATTTGAATGAATTCATAATAATCTCGCAATGAAGTGTTAGTCCGTTCATATGAGCATTTTGTAATTCCAATAAATAATTTATATTAACGTTTATTCTCAAATTAAATCTAAAAGTATATGCAGACTGATATTAAACAAGAACAAAACTAGGAAACTTCAATCATGAATTAATTATTTGTCCAACTCTGTACGTATAAACAACTCCACGACAGTGTTATTTTGATACGTCGCAATACCTGTTACGTGAATTATGTCGCATTACCAAATACCTAACCCATGTCGCAACATTTCCAAACCTAAATGACTCAATGTTCCAATGGGAAATTACCCCAAATTTGTCTACAGGTTCAATATTAAAACTGATTGTGAAACTTGTAAACACCTTTTTACAGCGCACTGCAGTTTACAGCCATGCGCCAAAAGTTAATGACAAAATATGGATGTACATAAACACTACCCCTCATAAAGAAAAACAAAGATTTATATAACAAAGCTTTTTTCATATATTAATCAAACATTCATATGATAATATAATAATAAGTCTTTATAGGAAGATACCTAATAAACAACACAGAAATGTACACAAAATAAGGCCATTCAGTAATTTCTATACACGCGAAAGTGCATCTGCAATTATCTTTTACATTTACGTGCCTAATGTGAATCTTGTACTCCTGCAAGATGAAGTTCTATCACAACAATCTCTGAAGTTTGTTTTTTCATTCTTTTATTGAACGTAAGGGAGTTGTGAGCACCAAATACAATAATAGGAAAAGAAGCCGAACCAGTATACACTTCAAAGTGTTGCTAAGCCAGTTTTAAAGCCAATAATTCCTTCTTCATAGTGGAATAATTTCTCTGGTGCTTGTTTAAGTTTAGAGAAATAACACACCGAATGATCCTCACCATTTTTGTCTTCTTAAATCAATACTCCACCAACGCCTACATCATTTTCAAACAACATATTTTTGGAATGACTGACTGAAATTCGGAATTGAAAGAAGTGGAAATTTTCGAGTATGGTCTTTTATTTATCGAAGGCCCCCTCATGTTTGTTAGACCAGTAAAACTTAGTTTTCTGAATCAACAAATTGTTCAGGGGTTCAGCAATTATGGAAAAAGTTGAGCAAACTTTCCGGTAATATCCAGTCACAGTTGCTTTGATAGGACCTAGAAAGTCAGAGATAGTTTTAACTTTTAAGTTCTACAGGATTAATTTGATCACGTCCCATATTATGTACCAAAAATGTAACACAAGCACGATACAAATCGCTTTTACTTAAATTGCCAGAGTAGATCAAATAATTTCCGAATGGTATCCAGATGACCTTTCGATGTGTAGTTGCAGCTGATGACGTAATCTATGTACGCATCACAAGTACGTATACCAGATGGTATCATGTTCATTAAATGATGAAAGTTTGAGGGATAATTTTTCATACAACGGTTAAACTTGATGCATATGTGGCATCTCCAATTTTGTTAATGCAGTCATCGATTCTTGGTATTGGAAATGAATCTGTTTTGGTGACATTGTACATCTTTCTTTAGTCAGTACACACGCGGAAAGTATTATCTATATTCGGTACTAGAATATATGTCGAATCCCTATTGCTAGGTTCAAGAAAATCATTGAAAAGTAAATATAGAATTTCTTTTTTCAAGCAGCTTGAGAGGATTTATGTGTAGGATATCTAATTTCAGCATCATGGTAGATTTTCTTTGTTCGTGTTGGACATCTGGAAATAAGTGCTCATATTCACATAATAGCTGTTTGGGTTCACTCTATTCTTGTGGTTGTAGCTGTAAAAGCGTCTGGTCCAGATTCTCTAATATTGTCGAATCCAAAAGGTTGGTCAAATCAGAATCATTACCGTCAGGTCACACGCCATTGTTTAGATCTTCGCTATTTGGAATAGGTACCAATACACTCAATGAATCATTAATATGGGTATCTCTACCAAAATACTCCTTTAACATATTTATATGGCAAATTAGTTTCTGTTTCCGCCTCCCAGTAGTGTTACTGATATAATTTAGATCACTTCTTTTCTTTTAAATGTGTGAAGACCTTAATACTTAGCCTGTAGAGGACTCTAAGGTATGAGAGAGAGAGAGAGAGAGAGAGAGAGAGAGAGAGAGAGAGAGAGAGAGAGAGAGAGACAGTGTGTGTGTGATTTGGATTTTTAACGTAGCTTTAAATTTTTCAGTCATATCGCTACGAAGTCTGCAGTGTTACAGTTTATAGTGGTGTAGCACTGGGGCATCAGCAGGGAAGTTTAACAGACCATTTTTTCCAAGCAAAATAAACGTTCCTACGCGAACTTTCTCCGTAGAAGCCTCGGAATTCAAAAATAAAGCCTTCCACGAGATCTATTTTTCGCGCATTCCAGACTCGGTGCATCAGGTGGGTATACCGAGTGTGTCATAAAACATAGTATCCAAGACAGGAAATAAACTAGGCGGGAATATTATTTTGGTTATTATTTTTTGTTGCATTGATTCGGCTGCTTTTTCATGAATAAATTTGATCAAGACCGATACGATACCGACTACGTGGATCATGAAGATTTATCGTGATGAAACCATGCGGCGTTGACTGAGCGCGGCTGAATAGATTTTTAAATTTGTTCATATCCATGTCACCGTTGCACCAGGTCTGATGGATATTTCTCAACGTGTGTGTATCTACGCCGTTGAATACCGATAAGATATTACAATTGTCCCTGATCACCTTTGGAATCTGCGTGTATCTCTGTGTCACGTAAATAACATCGGTATTCTTGTGTCTGCCCCGCGAGAATATTCTAGCCGGGTTGGTCTGCTTTTCCAGCATAACATCGTCGAATACAACAAGATTATTAGTATCACCGTCCAAATTCTCCACGGATGGAGCTTCGTTGATATCCGTGATGAATTCGATCGTGCCCTCATCGGTATTGTCGCTAAATTCCTTCAGCACTTGGTAACAACGCTGATCATCGACGGATGGTGCAACCAAGTACAACCTGTCCCATTTCAGCCATCTCATAATCAAATTCAGCAATAATTGCGTTTTACCTGATCCTGATGGACCAATGATTATCATTCTAATCGAATTCGGTAATGCAGCATGATGTTTCACTTGTTCGCGTCGTTTCGTGGCTGAAAAATCAATTACATTCATGTTAATAAAATACCTTGATCTATATTGTGTTAAGTGTCGCACGCACACAGCTACGATAAATCCAACCGAAATTGTTACACGCAACAACAGAAACGCAATCGCAGGAGAATGCGAAGTTTGTAAGACACGCAAGTTTAGATTCACAAAAAAAAGTAGAACCGGAGGAGATATCGCAGCTTCCTTAAAAAATCTACTTGGATTACCCTGGGCGAAATATCCCGGAGAGAAGCATCTACCAGGATATAATTACTGCGGACCTGGAACGAGACTCGATATCAGACTTGATAATAATAAACAACCAAAGCAAGGTGAAAATCCAATAAACGCCATCGATGGAGCTTGTTATGATCACGACCTCGCATATCGCAGCGGAGATTTACAACAAAGGCATCTTGCTGATATCAAGCTAATTCACGCACTAAACGCGATTCCTAACAAAAATTCAAAGAGAAATTAGCATCCTGGCTGATCAAAGGCGCGATGAAAGGCAAATTAGTATTCGGCGCTGGTAAATAATATGGAACATATATATTATTCTCCGCGAGGATTCTGGCGAGGAAAATCAGCGATCGCCAAACTCGCCAAGGCCGCATCGGTAAAACAATCCGTCGCTGAATCGTGGCTATCAAAACAGGCAATTTGGCAAATATATCTTCCTCCACCTAAAAAAATACCATACGCGAGTTTCACCGTCAGTGTCCCCAATGAGGTCCATCAAGCGGATCTAATGTTTCTTCCTCACGATACCGTCGACGGAGTCACATATAAATACGTCCTGACTATTGTCGATATCGCCAGCAGGTACAAAGAAGCAGAGCCATTATCAAATAAAACATCAACGGAAATTGCTAAGGCATTTAACGAAATTTATTCCCGATCCCCATTAACATGGCCAAATCTTCTCCAGGTTGAATAAGGTCGAGAATTTCTTGGCGCGGTTACTTCATTGATGAAGAAGAATAATGTTAAAATCCGTCGCGGTATTGTAGGTGTTCATCGCAATCAAGCTATCGTCGAAAGATTCAATAAAACGCTCGCAGAACGATTATTCGGATACCAATACGCGCGTGAGTTTATTCAAGATAATCGATCTCATGATTGGGTATCAAGATTGCCTCATGTAATCAGCGCGCTAAATAACGAGACGACTCGAACAATATCAATGAAGCCTGCAATTGCAATTACAAAATCCAATATACCACTAAAGCGAGATTCCACAATTCAGCCTGTACTAGGTACGGTCACAGTCAGGTATTTATATAAGGAAGGCGAGGCTGAAGGAGGAAGAAAAAGAGCAACCGATCCAACCTGGAGCGTTACAACGCACAAAATATCCGCCGTAACAAGATCATCAGAAGACCGGCAATTTATATTCTAGATTCGTTAGCGCCACAACGCGGATTTACCAAAGAAGAATTACAAATAATACCCGAAGATACTCAACTACCGCCAGCGTCACTAATGTAGTTTACTCGAATTCGTCCTAGCTGAAATAATTTTCTTACTCTCGACACGGCCAAATATACCAAATTTGACCAAGATATTCTATCATCGACGATCCAAACTTGACTATCGACGGTCAGTCCCTGCGACGAGTGTATCGTTGTTGCGTAACCTAATTTCCATGGTGATTTTTCTGCATTTAGCGCGTCATTAACAAGATTAATATCAACGAAGATAATATCATTCAGGACCAAGTTTTTTTCCTCTCCGCATGGCAGAGTAACATTGATATTTTGTCGTCGAGTATTAGCGGGCCTATAGCACAACGGTACCTGCAATGTTGGAAATTTCTCACAATGCAGCTTGAATAACATTTCCTGAATAATATCACGAATAATTTTTCTACTAGCGACGATCAAATGATCAGGACGCCACAAATTTTGAAAATCGCTCATCGGAGTCTCGTCGATTATTTTCCTCATGACGTCACATTGAATCTTGTTCGGTTGTAATCGAATTAATTTTTTGAATTCGGTCAACAAAATATCCGTCGATCTATGATCAGCGTCGATTTCCTCATAATAATCAACGAAGCTTCTAAGCCACTCTTGAGGCGATTCACCATCGATAGGATTAGGTTGGCCATGATCGCCGCACATTATCACGGCGGTATTTCCCCCCCCCCCCCCCAGCCAGGCTAATATCGATTTTAATATAGCTAAATTCACCGTGCAAATCTCATCGAATATTATAATCTTGTTGATATATTTATCGCCCATGCGCACCGAGTCCCATGATCCACCGCTGTACTTGAAATAGCTATGGTATGTGCAAGAATTAACGCCACGCTGCTTTATTTCTCGTGCTAATCTATGTGTCGGAGTCAGCACGATCATGTCAGAATTTGCAAATAAATTTATTACTCGCGTTGTTTTACCGCTACCGCCAGGTCCATTTAGGTAAGCAAATTTACTGCGTGAAATTGGATCGAACGCAGATGCGGCTTTGGAAAAATCTTCAAATCTACCTCGGTGGAATTCATCGCAATCTTCAACATCGGCGTCCTCACAATAATCTAGAATATCTTCGTTTTTTATTCTCCAAGTTCCCCATGAGCTACCGTCGGTAATTAAATTTTCCAACTTGTCCTGATATTTTTTATCGATATAAAACGAATCCGTCGCGACCCTTACTGCGATATCGGAAAATTTGTTTATCATCGAGAGTAAATTTATACTCACATAAGCGAGCATCGATGATCGCAAATGTGTATATTGCGCTGATTCTCCATCAAGATAACTAATCACGGTACCTAACTTTGCTCCATCAATGATAATATTCTCTCTGTTACAAAATATTCCTCGTGATACCGTATCGGCTATTACAAAATCCATCTCAGCGTCATTGATAAACAATCTAGCGTGTCGATGCTTGTGATCAACGGATCCACCTTGAGTGAATTTGCCGATTATTTTTCTTCCTATATCTTTCGCGTTATCACAATCTGTCGGCAACCACACATCGGTCTGTTTCCTATACGATATAATCGCCTCACTCACCGTCAACGACACTAACATCGATGAATCAAGCATATATCTCAACAACACCGTAGGAACCCAACGACGCTGAGAGAAATGCCTGCCGAACCAAATATAGCAGATTTTATGTAAATTTTCAGCAAATTCAAACGACGTGACACAAGCGAATCCTGTCATGACAAAATCAGGCAACGGTCCGTTAATTGCTACCCTTGTCATTTCGCTGGTAGGATGGCCGAATTTAGCAAAATACTCGGCACAATTGCCATATCCAAGAAAACTTCCAGGATAACATGTGCTCATGTCAACGGAAATCATATCCTCGAAATCATACCTGGTATTCCACAATCCGCCATGGCCATACTCGATACAGCTACGTTGAATATCAGCAAGATATTCGTTTCTTGTCGGTCTCCACGAGTTTTTCTCTCTGGCGGCATGAGCGGCAACGGACGAAATTGCGAAGCAATTCGTTAGTAATTGATCGGGATTTGACGAATATTTCACCGCGAGTTTTTTCATTGATTCATGTAATATTTCGTTCCTGTAAATATCGCCGCATGGTAGGATAAATTGATCGTATTTTTCCTCGCTCGAGAATAACCATATCGATATTGGATCAGATGCGCTTATTTTTTTGATAAATCTGAACATGTCATCGGAATTATTATTCTCCGTGGAATTTTCCACGGAAAATTCCACAGGATAAAATTTAACTACACGATCCCGCGGAAATATCATTACCGAATGCGACCACGCGTGGGAATTATGATCGATAATCTCGATTGGCGCTCCTCGGGATCTATACGGCGACGAGTATAATATTTCTCCCGATAACATTTTCACCGTGATCGGAAATTTTAGTTTTTTACTCAACGCAGCTACGTCATCTACCGATGCACCATCAGCGACGGTCCTTGCCCACGCATTAATTTTATTCAACCTCAATTGTGTCAAACCAGATCCACGTCGAGTGTTTTTCATGTGTTCGATTACGCGCTCAGCCACGCAATTTATCATCGGTGATTCTTTCATCGCAGGTAGGTTTTTTATATCCGGGTTGTTATTTAGCCGATAAATTCCATAAACAACAACGCTGGCTGGATAAGATCTAGCATAATAAGGACCATCGATTCCCAGTAACAATCCTGGTTTAGAATTTTTATCGAGAATAACGTTTTTCTTGCCACCACGCACTGGATCTCGTTTATCGCGAATAATCCAAATATCGTCAGGCATTTGAGCGATAAATTTTATTCCAAAAATAAATCGGTCTTCGGGGTGTTCGATCTTTATGTGCTCGATTATTTTTTTAGCTCGCTCCAGGTTCATCGTGGCATCGATGGAATTCGTTTTCCAAGTGTGAACCGCTCCATCATCGAAAAATTCTTTCTTCGCTCGATCAACCTCAGGAATAATATATTCTGCCTCATCAAGATCAAATGCATCCATGATTATATTTTAGACAAATATCTAAATTAATAATGCATTGCAAATGGCTATTAATCGGTTCAACAAATTTTTGTGACAAATCTTGCAGAGGTGATTATTGCGGCGCTCATATACATGCGATTCGGCGTGGTAGTAAAGGACCACAGCGATGTTTAGTTTGTCAAGTTGGCACGCGAGGAAAAACTCGATTGTGTCTGGCGTGTGGAGGAAAAAATTACAGGGAATTGCGGCGATATTATGAAAAAAGATCTTCCTCGGTTATAACTTGTGAAGAAGATTATATTAATCGATTCAGAGCAAATAACGATTTAGACAAATAGATTATCTTATATGAATCCAAAATCAACGATTCCAGAATCAACAATTCCAGAGGAAATGACATACGAGTTTAAATCTCATCCTACGATCACGGGATACGAGGCGTCGTCCGATGGTACCGTTAGGAATACTAAAACAAGAAATCAAATCGGCAACGTTGATAAATTTGGTTATCTCAAATTTACCGTCAACAAAAACAAAAAACGAAGATGCGCAGGTTATTTATGTCATAGGTTCGTATACGAGTGTTTTCACGGACCAATAAAAATCGGTCTTGTGATCGACCACATCGACGGAAATAAAGTTAACAACAAGCTATCAAATCTTCGGGCGGTAACTCCGAGTGAAAATTCTAAATTTGGTAACGGCGGCGGACGACCAGCCAAGGCAGTTAAATCGATAAATCGAGAAACAAGCGAGGAAATCATATTCACATCGATGAATGCCGCTGCAAGATATTTTAGTATTCATCTAGCATCGGTACATCGTGCGGCAGAAAAAATGATCAGCGCAGCATTTTCCTACAAATTCGGCGTATGGATCGAATTTTACTATATTCCGATAATATCAGATTAAAAATCGAAAGATTTTCTAAATTTAATTAAATACTACAAAATTATTATATGAACGAGGAGAACGTAAACAATATCATCGAAGCCATCGAGGATTTGAAAAATAAAAATATAAATTTATCTTCGGATTTGGACGCAGGTAAAATCCGGTCCGAATTTGAAACGATCGTCCAGGGGAAACTCGAATACAGGTACACGCTACCATCCGAATACAAATTTATAAAGAAAATCCAGATTGCGATGTATCAATCACTCGCGATTGTCAGCGATGATCAAATCGAGGATTTCGTTAAATTATCGACGCTGGTAGAAAAAGTAAGGTCGAGTTTATCAGACGAATATGAGTCAAGAAAAATTACTAGCTCACGTGTTAGGCAGCTAAAAAAGCTAGTCGATGAAAGTAAAATTAGAATCGAAGATTCTTAAATATAACGAAATTGCTCAATTTTCTTGATTTTGACTACCAACTACCCCGTCAAAAAAAAAGAAAAAATTAATATTTATTTTACAAAATACAAGAAAAATGTACAGTTTTCTTGATTTTGACTACCAACTACCCCATCAAAATCAAGAAAATTCTAACTTTGTCAAATTATTTTTATTTTTCATAAATAAATTTTATTTATTAAGAATATTATTTTTATTGAAGATTTTTTTTTTTACTAAATAACAACGAAATTGTTCAATTTTCTTCATTTTGACTACCAACTACCCCATCAAAATCAAAGAAAAATGTACAAAATACTTGATTTTGACTACCAACTACCCCATCAAAATCAAGTAGTTTGTGTATTTTTCTTTGATTTTGACTACCAACTACCCCATCAAAATCAAGTAATTTGTGTATTTTTCTTGATTTTAGTAAAAAAAATAAATCTTCAATAAAAATAATATTCTTAATAAATAAAATTTATTTATAAAAAATAAAAATAATTTGACAAAGTTAGAATTTTTTTCATTTTGACTACCAACTACCCCGTCAAAATCAAGTAATTTGTGTATTTTTCTTGTATTTTGTAAAATGAATATCAATTTTTTCTTATTTTTGACGGGGTAGTTGGTAGTCAAAATCGCGTATTTTGTAAAAAAATATTATTTTTCCCGGTTTTTATTTATTTTTTTGGTCATTTTTCTCTGGTGGACAGATTTGAAAATCTTTGGAATGAAAATCGAAGATTTTTAAGATTCTAATTTTACGATCTCACCAGCAAATTAATACTCAGCGTTTCCCCGCGTATATCAAGCAAATTTCCATTTTGATCCGTCAGCTTGAAATTTATCCTCGACAATAATCGATTGTGACATCGCAGATAAAACGGATTTACTGGTTCTTTTATTATCAAAAAACCCGGAGAGGCGCTAGGTGAAAACGAATATAAAATGAATCCCTGCTGTGCCTGTTCTGACACAGACGAATCCACGTTGTAACTACCTTCAACGACATCCGCGTGAAGATTAATCGCGATAACCTCCGTTATATTAACGATACCCGGCGAGATATGTCGTCCCTGCCCGGTTGGATCATTATTGTGCTTGAGAATCGATTCTGATTGTATTTTTTAGTCCACGCGGCATGTAATTTCGGAAATAAATCATCGATGGTATCAGTGACGAATTTTCTCATTTCATCAACGTCATAATCAGGAAATTTGAAATTTGGTAACGTTTCTTCGGTTAATCCGAATACTGTCATGAATTTTTGTTTTTCTCCCGAATTTCTGATCAACTTGAAGCTGCTAATAGGAAGAACGTAATCGGCAATTGATATATCATCAATTATCGCCCGAATGAACATATCGTGATAAAATTCAATATCATTGCGAGTTGATTTAAAATCTTCACACGTTCGATAATTTCGCTGCATGAACCTGATTTATTTAAGATACATTCATGAAAGGATCCCCGCAATAAATTTAATTGTAATTTATGTTCTTGATTAAATTCGTCGATGGTTCTTCTTATCAAGATACCGTCTATGGGGGCTATTATCCTGTTAATGTTGGTAGCGTCGAAGATTTCGACATTTGGGGGAATTTTAGGAAGAGGCAACCACGAGAGAATTCTTTCGTCCCTGAAAGTAAAAGCGAACATTACCAGGTTAAATTTGTAGCTGTTCATGAGGTTGATGGCATTGTGGATTAGAGGCTTGTGTCTGATAGTTCCGTACCATCCTTCATCGGTAATAAAATCTGATTTTTTTGGCTCCGGTAGCTCTGGAGGAGCTTCTTCGTGCCAACCTGGAATAATAAAATCTGGTTTTTCTGGTTTTGCCAGAGGTGCGATTTCGGGCCAACCTAGCACGGATCTGATCGATGATTGGTAAATATCGACGACATATGGCGATTTTACTTCGATTATCGATGACAGCGTTGGTTCATGCGCAGATATTTTTATTCCTGGCTTATCATCGCCGGTTATATTCGATATTCTACCAGTAAGTTCCTTGTCGATTTGCTCAATTTCGTAACTGCCTGTTGGTATGCCAACGACGATCCAATCGGGAGTTCCATCGGGGCGGTTTTTATTGGCAAAAACAAGCGAATTGTTCGATGATAATCTATCGAATGATTTCGATCTAATATTGGGCCAGCTATTATAGACGCGTAACTGTGACAACGCAATTTCCTTAACGCTAATTGGTATTGGAAAATCGATACTAAATTCTGGCCTGGTTGAGCTTGCCGATATCAGCGTTGTTATCGGCGGTGTTGTGTTTGTCACGATTTGAGTTAGTTCCGACATTATTGATATTTATTTGTTCAATCTCAGAGTAGATATTTATCATCATGAAAAATTCTGGATCGGATATAACTCCGTCGTTGAGACTTTCAGAAAGCAGCGATGATAATTTCGAATACGCTTCGTTGACCTGGGATAGTTTACTCTTGTATAGGGACAATTTTTCACTCGTGCATGAGAATATTTTTTTTTGCGATAATATTGAGAACACCAGCGATTGTTGTTGTCGACGAGATTATTATCGTTGCTACGACCGGCGCGATTGTTGTTACCGCAGATAAGATTATCCCTGCGCCGGCGATTACTGCGCTTACCGCGTATACGGCAACATCGATGGCAACTAATCTACGCTGATATTTTCTTATTTTTACCTGATACTCGTCGAGAAGTTTTTTTTAACGAATCCTGCCATGAACGCGCCTGATTGTATCGATAATCCGACGCGGTCATTTATTAGTTAATTTATCTAACCAATTGTTGTGTGTGTTCCGGATAAATATTCGAAAATTGCAAAATAAATGGTTGGTTCTGTCGTGGTTCTATCTGGTGGTTCTAGCGTAAATGTTTCCGTGTCATTTGCAAGTATCAAAATATTTAAAAATTCGTCGTAGATATTATAATATCTGGTTATTATCTTGAATCTTATCACGGAGATAAAATATATTCGATATATGCCAGTAATTGGCGTGGTAAAACTAAATGTGTTATTCTCGGGTGTCCATGTACCTTTGTGTGTTTTTAACACAAATGGTACATAACAGGGAATTTTTCCTGTTTCTACCTCGGATGGTATATTAATACGCGCTAATCTTCCAAGATTCATTGACGATATTTTTGTATTAATATCGTTAATTTTTGTAGCCGCATCATTAAGTTTTGCTTCCAAATTTCGAATTTCTACGTCATACAATAATATATCTATCTTTTCACGCGTGATTTGACGTACCGCGGAAATTTCCTCGTTGATTTTGGTAATATCCTCGTTGATTTTTCTCACATTTTCGCTGAGATCGTCGTGTGATGTTTTATCGGTCTTTTGGTGTGCAATTTGGCGTATCACGTTAATTTCTTCGTTAATTTTAGTAATATCCTCGTTGATTTTTCTTGTTTTCTCGTCAAGGTAATGGTGCAATGTTTTATCGCTTTTCTGACTCATTACGGTTTTTATTTCGGTAATATCGGTGAAAACGTTAGTAATATCCTTGCTGATTTTTCCTACCTTTTCGCTAAGATCGTCGTGTGTGGCGGAGGAATTATCGCCGAACGTTTTTATATCTTCCTCAATTTTTTTACTAAATTTAGCTAGGGTATCGTCGAGTTTTTTAAGATCGTTATTTAGCCTGTTAAGTCTTTTTGACAATCTGTCCTGAAGATCGTCGTATAATGTTTTATCGGCCTTTAGAAGTAACGTTGCTGATAGCTCGCTATCTCTTTGTTCCACATCTGCGATATCGGCCTTCAGGGGTGACTTCGCTACAAGATCGGCGATATCAGCGATAGATTTTGATACCGATTCTGATAGGCGAGTAAATTGATCAATACGATCGTTATATTCGTCCCGCCTGATTATATCGGTTATTTTGACGTTACTTGTTTGTAATCTTCCTTCTTTGTTCTGAAAAATAGCAACTTCGCCAGGATCTATCTCTGACAGCGACAGAAGGTTATTAATATCATCCCTGGTGGCGAATTTTGATAGATCGACGTCGGCTACTTCCTTCTTCCTGTAGAGGAATCTTCCGTAAATATCAACCATGATACTTATTTACGGCATATTCAAATACGATTCTATGATACGGACCGGATGATTTTGAAATTGCATCAAGGACGTTAATTGATTCAGGACCGCATATTGGTGGATCCATTAGTGTCTGCGTCGGAAGTGTCGAGTACCAAATTGGAATATTTAGCTTCGACACGTAATTGATGAACTCTTTTGGTGGCGCTAGTCCGTACGAGTCAAAATAAACAACTTCGCGAGGATTAATCGCGTAGGCGACCCAATGTGTGCCAGGTCCAGTATTTGAATCGAGATTTATTATTCCTGTCTCGGTGGAATTTGGCTTTTCTGGTAGTTGATCCCGCATAAATGCGCCTCTGAAAAATTTTATTTTTTTATTCTTTGCTTCGCTGAATAAATCTAAATTCGAATAGGGCGTGCTAATCTTAGGCCGGATCCGTACGGAGGGCGTCTTAGATAAAGGCCGCTTCCCTTTTTTTTACCGTATCGTCCTCCTATTTTTTCTAGTAGTTTTTTGCCTGCGTATCCAGCCGCGCTTGATGCTAGACCGGTTGCTATCGACGGAGCAATTGCGGCTAATAATCCGGGAATAGCAGCTAGTAGAGGGAAAAATCCACCTGTTTTGACCATGTCTCTGATGGCACCTATACTAAGATTCACATGAACGCCGGAATTAGCTGATTTGGCTTTGGTAAAACGTCCATGTTGATTTTTAGTTAACGATAGTTTGTTAGGCCCGCCCTGAATTTGATCATTTTTCAGGGTTAATTTCACACCGCATCCCTTTGCTGTCGCTGTTTGGAGTTTTTTCATCTGACCCGGGGTCAGAGTTACGCTGACGTGTTCGTATGGCATATTAATATCGTTTTAATCTAAATTTAGAAATCTTCGATTGTTACATTTTTTCGACAGGCGCGTCGATGACTCTCATTCTGCCGCTGATGCCTTCCAGAATCATTGTTCTATCGCTGAGAATTACCGCAATTGCTCTTGCTGCTCCACCTGTGTTAATTCTGGCCTTGAAATGAATATCAACGACGGATTGTTTTACCAAATCAAGATGCTCCAGGGAAAAGTAGTAGATAGGATAAAGTTTATTAAAATCCAGCTGTGATATTTGTAATCCTGTATCGATATTTTGATCGCGACCCATAAAACTTAGCAAGCGATGATACGCGCGAGCCGTCGAATAATTTTCAAAATTAATTGATATTTCCTCGGATGGTTCTTGTTGCCCGTTTATTCTTAACGACACGTTTGTTGCGTTAAATGTATCGAATATCATGTGACTGTGAGTTTGATCGTATCTGTTTGAGTTTTGAAGAGCCACAAAGATGTGTCTGGGTGCCGAGACGCCTTGTTGTGATGCAATTCGCCAGGTAAATATTCCATTGATATTAACGTCGATAGAGTCGGTTGTTGTTGTTAGCCAGGACATAACAGATTTACCACCTTGGTTCATGAATGACAATAATTTTTCTTCCTCAATTATCGATGGAACTATCGCTGGCATCCACAAAGTAAATTTAGTTAGTAATATTTTGCCTTGATCACCTGCTTCTCGCCAGATGGCTCGGTTATTACCTGTGTCATCTCGAACGAAGGAAATCGTGTGTTTTGCTCCGTAAATAACTTTCCTGAAATGTCTGCAAAATCCAAAAATGTGAGATAACGGAATTGCACAGGAGAATCTTCGATCATCTCCTTTTAACATGGCTCTCCGCGTGGCAAATCCAAGGTTGTAATGATCATTGGTGTTAATCATCACGGGTCTAATGTCGGCGCCAGTAGTATCAGCGTTATTATTCGGTCTCCCAATGATATACTGGACATGATCAGCGAAATCAGAATTATCTTTGGCGAACATCATACTAGGACCAGCTGATCTGGTAAAATCATCCGAGTATCTAGCTAGGCCTATTATCGTCGTTGCAACATCAGCGTTGCCCGTGATTGATTCAATTTCTCTTCCATCAATCATATAAGTAGCACTCTTGAATAATGCCATAATTCCGTTGTTAACAAATCCGACTTTAAAATCTGCTCCGTAGGTGGTATTATCCTGTTTCAGGATTTCACCAGTAAATTCAATATATGCCTCAGATGGAAGAAAATATCTTGTCGTATCGTGAACTTGAATTTCAACACGATTAGTCGCATTTGGTGTCACCGTGTCGTACGAGAAATACTGGAAATCACGCACGGAGGTGTCTCTACCTACAGGTTCATCCATGTCGAACACTTCGTTTGACACTTGTGCGAACATTTATTATTAAGAATTATCATCTAAAACGAAGACCGCTACCCGATATGAAACTTGTATTTGCAACTTCCTGTGCTAGGTCATTTATTTTTTTATTTGCTGCGTCATTTATAGCTTTACTGACATCAGCGGGCATTTCACTGGTGCTAGGTAATTTGACAGGCTGATTTTTTTTACGCATTAAATTTGATATTTTGCTTTTGACAACATCGAAGCCTTTACTGGCCAAATTACCAACACCAGAAATAACAGTCTCGCCAATTTTTCCTATTGCTTTTGACGCCATTTGCTTAGCTGTGGGTCCAATTTTAGGGACTACTCTTGTAACGAAACTTTTAACGATGTCGCCTAATCCATTGCCGTGGATATATTTATATACTGGCAATCGAGAGTTAGCTACGCGGACCTGTCTAGGTCTGCGTTGATGTTTATGAACTATCATGTTATTTCAAGTGTATTGTTTTAATCGATAAGTTCGTCAACGAGCTCTTTGTAAATATAAGAGTTAATAACACCGTCGCGAAATAATCGTTGGCAAATATCTAAAGCCTCGTTGATTATTTCAGAAGAATTGTTTCCGGCTCGCTTTCCTCCTATTAGTATTTCGAGGCGAGATACGTCGTTAACAACGCTGTCAGGACAAATAGTATATCCACTTCCTGTTTTTGGTTTCGGAAACATTTGTCCGTGTAACGATGATATTATATCTTCCTCTTCCTCTTCTGGTTCTTTTTCTTCTTCTTTCTTTTCTCTTTGTTTTACTTTTTCTACAAATTCTTTATATTTAGAATCCATCGGGTATGGGGGATCTTTGTTGGCAAAATATATCCAGTCGATCCACCTTGATTTTTCAATAGGTTTTCCGTGAAGTCTTGGTCTTAAATATTTATCCCTTTCATCATACTCTAATGCGGCAATATCGACTAATTTATCCTCGTCTTCGAGTTTTTTAAGAGCATCCTCGGTAAAATAATTGCTAATACGAAATTTAGGTCTTTCAACTTCGGATGTCGTTGTTTCTTCCTGTGGTTGAATTTCTTGTAGTTTTCTTGAAGATTTTTCCTTTTTATCCTTTCTGTTATATGCAAATTCTCGAAATCGAACAAAATTCGAATCGTCCTCCCTCGCCCGGGGTAATCCAGTTTTGGCCCGATATACAATTTTATACCAAATTTCTCGTGAAGGATATTTTTTTAGTCCCTCCTCCGTTAAATAATTTATTCCTCTACCGGAGAAAGAATCTTCCGCAAATTCTCCAAGTTTCTCAATACTGTCTTTTTCTTTAATTTCGTTTATCATCGAGGCCCAACCTCCAAGGGTAAAATTTTCCATTAATCTCTCGTAAGGTTCTTTTTTTTCTTCCTCCTCTTCTTCCTTTTTTTCTTCTTCTTTTTTTTCTTCTTCTTCCAAGCCTTCTGCTTGCTGCGGTTGTTCTTGCTGCCGTTGTTCTTGCCGCCGTTCTTGCCGCCGTTCTTGTTGTGCTTGTGCTAGCAGATCTGGTAATACTCGAGTGTGTTCCTCAATGTCTTTCAACACGGGGAAAATTCCGCGTTTTCTGATATCCGGATCTTTCACATCACCAAGAAAGACTCGCTCGGTTGATTCGGTAACTGGCTTTAATAATTTCGAAGATAATTCGGTAAATCCCTGCTCCGCGTCTTCGTAATCACGCACTTTTTTCTTGAATAATTCTTTTGCTGGAATAAGTTTCTTTAATGCTGCTAATTGGTCTCGCGCTATTCTGGCAGAATGCGGCTCTCCAATCACATTAGTTTTCCGACTCATATTATTTTTAATTATGTTATTTTAATGTGACGTAAAATGGACCAAAGCAGCCCCTAGTGACAACAAAAAATAATAACCAAAATAATATTCCCGCCTAGTTTATTTCCTGTCTTGGATACTATGTTTTATGACACACTCGGTATACCCACCTGATGCACCGAGTCTGGAATGCGCGAAAAATAGATCTCGTGGAAGGCTTTATTTTTGAATTCCGAGGCTTCTACGGAGAAAGTTCGCGTAGGAACGTTTATTTTGCTTGGAAAAAATGGTCTGTTAAACTTCCCTGCTGCTCACTGGGGCATCATGCCGCAGACATGTAGCATGATGTCTTACTTAGTCACATTATCCTGACACCAGGCCGACTAGTCCTAACACTAACCTCTTAATGCTGAGCGCAAAGCGAGGCACCGGTTAGTACCACTTTTGTAAGTCTTTGGTATGACTAGGCCGGGGATTGAACCCACGACCTCCCGCAAAAAGAAAGAGACAGAGAGACAGAGTTATATACAACCTAACACGCTGAACAACTTTATTCCTTCCTACAGATTATTTTCTTTTGATTCTTTATGTATCCATTATTTTCTTTGTGAGTCAGATTAGACCAATTTAAGCATCAGTGTCCGCAATGACCTAAAGTTATTCATATTTATTCATCAGACTCCGACGAGTCGTCTGTACGATTTAAAGCTACCAAGTTTCTGAGTGTTTTGTTTCTTCGTGACACGTATCCAATAAAGAAGTCACAATAATTGTAATACTGAACTCTCCAGCATGCTGCCCATAACATTGATATAGAGTTTGCAAGAAGAAAATCACTTGGGCGAACTTGAGTCTCATAATACGATAGAAAGAAATAAAAAAATACTGTCATCATCTTGTTATAGAGATGAAAAAACTATGACACTTAGAAAAAAAACCTTTGTCGACATTTTCCCCTGGTAAGATATCCACATACACGTACTCTTGTTGACGAAATATGAAAAGTCTTTTAAAATGGAATTCTGACGCCAGCTTTAACTAGAGCTTACGTAGTTAAACTTGATAAGCATTCACGGATTCAGCTAGGTAAGAAACTGAATAATAATGAGGTGGAGTCTAAAGAGTGAGAAAATTATAGCTTCCCTGACCACCTTGATCGCTCACGAAATATAACACATATTTTTTAACAAAGGATATTTATCACTATGATTTACTCTATCTCTTGCCAAAGAAGGCATACTTAAGTGACCATCCATTTAGAAGAAATTGATGCACGTGTTTCAACAGCATATCGGCTACGCACAAACACACTGCTCAAATAAGAGTATTTTGCTACCGAACAATGACAAGAGGATGAAGAAATTCGACCACACACACACACACACACCCACCCCGGTATATATATTATATATTTTAGGGCATTTATCTTATTTTTTACTCAAGATTCCGATGTCGATTTTTTTATGTAAACATGGGTACAAATCATAAATATATTATGCCGTAGTTTCACGCGTAGTCAGTTTATATAGGATATACTTATTTTACGTGTCTCGTCCAACTTGTACTTTCTTTTACATAATGCATGCTGTTGCATTATATTTGTAATGCACATAGTCAAATACAACAACTGACTGGTCGAAATTTGACTGGGGTCATGGCCTAGAAACGCTAAAATTCTTTTGACCACTCAAACATCTTCCTTTTCATAACGGCATTAATGGTCATTTCCTAAAAACGAATAATGTTGTACAAAAATCGATGGTTGGAATTATGTTTTTCTTCAAACGCTACGTTACTGATATTTTTCCTATCAGGTGTAATTGTATACTTATATAAAAATCTGCTGCATCATTTCTTTGGTGTGACAATGTTTTAAAAAAAACCTGCCTAATCTTGAAAATACCGGTGATTGGGGGCAGGCTTAAAATATCTGACCAGACGACAAGCATACACTTTGGACATTTTTGTTTGTTAACTTCTACCTTATCGAACCTATCAAGATGTGTTATGCCTTGTTGAAAGTAAAATTTATCGAAAAAAATATTTGAAAGGAAAATGTATCGACATTAAAATAGCTTCAAGAATATTGAAAGGCATCACTGCCAGTGTAAATACCATTAAGGAATCAAGGGCTGTGTGTACAAGGTCTCGATTTAAAAGAATCTTTTTTTTTTAAAGTCAAGAAATAAATAACTTCTTTGAATCCATATAATCACTTGCATGCAAAATGACATTTGTGAGACCGACGAAATGACTAAAGACTCTTCCCAGTCCATGGCTTAGTAAATAAAATGTGACAGAAATACATGAAAGTGCATCAGCGTATTCTTACAATATATAAAATGGCCCGTGCAAAATTAAAATAACCAGTGTAAGATACCCCGTGATCATGTTATGTCAATGTAATAGTGTATTGATACAATGTACAAGTCATCGTGTTTTAATTTGTATGAACCTCGGCTAATCACTAGGATCTATGAAGGTCTGGTTGTAGAGTGCATACGAAATTAAATTCCATTTCTTTCATTCTTTGCAAAATATTTCTCATTTTATCGCTATGTCGAAATAATTGTTGAGATGTTCGAATCATGTGAAAGATATTAGTGTTCAGATCGTTATACCAAAGGTGGAGCTGTTATAATTATACGGACGCATGAGGACTAACAAGCTACGGTCTCCCAAAATCCATACAAGTAATATCATCACAAAAGAAATTATAAAATAGTTGCATAAATTAGTTTTCGAAAATTTCAAATATAGTTACATTTAAGACCCATTAATCATCTGTTTAACACCTGCCAAATATACCGATATGGCGGCCGAACCGTTTGAGTTGTATATTGAGCACTATGTCCCCCAAATATTAACTCTGTTCACTTCTTCCCCGCTCCCTCCCCCTGCCCGGGAAGGAAAAAGACTCCTACAGCTTTTCATTAGTAGATGCCAATCTATGTCTCTGGTGGCGCGTATAGTGATTAAGCTGGTAATTCATATCTGTTTCCAAATACCGAGTCTGGTAATGAAAACATTGCAGGTATAGGTAGTCGGACGAATTTCAATATAAAATTTTTGACGGCCAATAGTTTAGCATATTTTCCAGGTTAATATCAACCCCGACGGCGAGGGAGGTCTAATATATTTTTTTAAGTTGACATATGGACAATTGCGACAAAAATTTTGCAATAAACACGTTTTCATTTAATTAGTGATTTTATTTTTTATTTTGAGAAGAAACATAATTCAGAAAATATATATTTATTATAATAAATGCTGGTATATAATGAGTGTACACAACAGTTAAAGTAGGGCAAGATGGTCCAGTTAACCAGATATTCAAACATGCTTTCGTGAGTTACTAAAGCACACGATACACTTTTCTGCAACAATGTAAGTGTTAAGGAAAATATGAAATTAAAGTGCATAACAAAACTTTCGATACAAACAAGATTATCTTTTTTTTTCTTGTACAATTATTTTTATTTGTCCCTCAAATATGTTGTTGGTTCCCTAAAGATGGAGGGTGGGTGTACTATGTCCCATGCTCTTTGGATCATGTGCACAACACTGAAGATATTCGTGCTAAATCCAATATTTGTAACAATGTCGGATTAAAAGAAAAGATAAGAAAAGCCATTTTTGATTTCGTTATTTACTAACATATACTAATTATTTAACAGTGTGTCAGCTATAGTGTAAACTTAAAAATGTCACTTACTGCAGTTTACATACTCATATCATTCATCTATAATAAGGTAACGGCCATTAAATTTTCTGGAGGTGGGAGGCTTAAATTTGTATTCGGGACGAAAAATGTTATTTTTCTTAATCACAAGATATTCCCCCCCCCCCGAATAATATAATGAATTTAATGTGGTGGAATTTTACTTTAAATCAGAGCATGTTATTTTGTTAAGGTACTTGAGAGCCGAAAATATAAAAGTACTAAAATCCAAGGCTCTTACTTCAGAAAAATGAAATTATTGTTCCCTAATATAATTGTTGTATACCGTGGTACATATCGCGGTATATTCAAAAATATCGAGGCACAAAATTGTTCATGGTACCCACCTTTAGTCGTAAACTTATACACTAATAGTCCGCATGACCATGGAATAGAAGCCGTGAAGTATTGGCTAAGCATGAATTTATAATCAAAGGCATATATAGGCATCAATGTGGCACCATCTTGTGCTATGCTTATTTTCGAGTACTCGAACATGACATTATTCGACATAATGAGGGATAAAGACGGTAAAGAATCAGGGCATTAAATATAAACTAAAGAGATTTTTAAACATGCATATATAGACGAATTCTTCCATGATCTTAAGAACGTATGTCCAGCTATATAATTTTTAAAAAAAGTTGTGAGTGTAACAGCAATTACTTTAGGGACATACTTTTCTAAATATCTGGAATCCATATTTCTACTGATATTTATTGCAATCCAATTGATATATGTAAGTGAGTATATATATATATATATATATATATATATATATATATATATATATATATATATATATATATATATATATATATATATATATATATATATTTCAAAAATATTGTTAGCAAATATTAAAACAAAAAACTCAACGCAAATTTTCTTGATAATTAATAATTAAATAAATTAAAAAAATGAAAACCTCAATTTTTTTTATTTTTGGGAAAATTGACATGAAATGATACAAATTAAAACACATTTTGAAAATAATTTTTAACACTTAAAGAAAAAGGAAAATTTCCAAAAAACGATTTCAACTTTTTAAATAATATTGAGGATCTAAAAATTTTCTTCAGAATCTTTTACAAATTTTGAACTTTTGACAGAAATGTTGGCATTTTATTTAATTGCTTTAAAGAAATTATACAATTAGCAAAACTATTAATGAGTTTAGTATGATAAAAAATGGAATAATTGAAAAATAAAAACCAAACAAAAATGTGAAACAAATTAACATAATTGTATAAAAAGTTATGAAAGACAAAACATTGGACTCAAAATGTTAATTTTATAACGTTTAATATTTGTAAATTTATATAAATACATGATAAAAATTGAAATTGAAAAGAATTGATTCTAATGGAAAATAAAACAATTTACAAATTTAAGAAATTTATTTTCCTAGTCTTTTTAAACATTGTTTTGTTACAGATCAAGTGATGCGTACAAATCATATATTATCATATTTGAGGACACCAGATAATGAGAAAGGCAGTTCTAAAAATGCTTCGAGGAAGCTTTGTAGACCTATAGACTTATTGCCAGAAATATATAATTTTAAAAACAAATTCATTTAGCTTTATTTTGATGGAAACAAAAATTCACTAACGTTGTTTACATTTACAATTTGTGATTTTTCAGAAAGGAAAATTTACAATTTACATGGAAGGTTTCTTTTTATATACTCATTGCAATTTGGACGTTTACATTTTGTATTGTCAGGAAAAAATGCCACATTTCTCACTGAAAACATATTTACGTCATAATATTTTTTTTTTTTCAGGAAACAGACATGTACATTTTACAGATAGAAATTCTTACAGTTTACAAGTTTTATTTTAATATTTATTTTTACCTCCCAGGAAACTTAACAAAAACGACTAAAATATCAAATTTTGCTCTAAAGAAATGCTATGAATTCAAAAAGAAATCTTTCATCAATATAGAGTCCTATCATATCTTAACACTATTCGAAATAATTTAATTATTGATACTAATTTATATATTGGTTAATAAAAGCATGAAGAACAATTTTAAAAGTGGAAAGGGCAGATTGTAATATACTTACATATTATTCCTATTAAGACAAAGACATTCTTTGGCAATAAAATTTGTTTGTTTGTTTGTTAATAAAGATCTTTGTCCAAAGGTAAAAAATTCGTCTTCATATCTCTCCACGTACTTTGCATCTCCTTTACACAAGAGTTTATAAATGTGTGTATATGTTAGTAAGGATATGTTTTGGTCAGTAAGGGTTGATGTTATTTTTTTCATTACCAAGCACGTTCCCCTTCCCACACTCTGCATGCACAGTCTATCTATATATCTATTTTGATGATTCACTGATGCTTTCTTAAATCATGACTATATGTATGAACATTTATTCTTTGCAGGGGTTTCTTTTTCTTTCAGTTATAAACACACACTTACATGCAACATCTTTTCTCATTCAGGTTGTTTTTGATTTTGAAATGCAGGATTCTTGTACTCTTAGAGGGTCAATGCTCCCTCTGTTGTGGTAGTGATGCACACGGATCAATCGATGTCCATGACAGTTATTGGCGTCACTTTACACAGAAAGTCGTCGTCGGCGTGGCTTCACCTGTATTTATTCCTGTAGAATGTTTTGTGGTAAGTTTCATGATCACATTTGCTCATTGTAACTTTTATTTTTGATCATACTATCTAGTTCTCTTGCGATATATAGAAATCCGAAATAAGATAGTACTATTGTTTGGTTCCGCTTAGACCCTCACTCTGTGAATATGGAAAAAGATCAAAAGACCTGTGGTGAGAAATGTACAGAAAATGATTTGAAATTGCACAAAGTCTAATGAGGCCTTTGAGAAATCTCCAAACAACCTTGAAAGAAAAGTGAAGATACATGTTATATCTTTGTCAAGAGGGACGGCATTATACCCCCAGAATGTCCGCAAAGTCATCGACAAAGAACCCGCTATCCTAAAAACGGAGAAACCATTTCCTGAGACATTTTGTGTCACGATCAAGACATAGACTTTCGGGGGCACCAACGTTAAACCTAAGGATGCTTGAAAGTTACCAGCTCCTTACTTTCAACCTGGCTGAATCCAAGATGGCCGGATAGTTGAGTTCTGCATTCCTCCCAAAGAGAGGCGCAGTGATAATGTGATAAGTAACTCATATACACAACATTTGCTTTTGTCTTCTTAACTATGCATTCTTGAATCAGTGTTGCTGACGGTGAAATGGGGTGGGGTATATTAACGTCTAATTTCTTACTGTTTTGCAGATGATATTTACAAACCAGAGAAAATCGTAAACAAAAAGAGACGAATTAAAACATTCAGAAGCATGTACAAGTCAAGCCAGAAGGTAGATACTGTGGTCTATAAGGTTTCTGTAGAACAACTATGAACTTCACCGTTAGGATACTTCTTCAAGCGCCCTTATTCACTTTTACGGACTCTATGCTACAAAATGTGTCGCTACGGAAAGCATGAAGCTACTCTTTACACTTCGGTTGAGTGGCCCTGGGTGGCCGAGCAATCATTGCAATCTCACCTCTGTCAGTGCGGGTTTGGCCATAGTGAGTATGTGAGAAGACTTGCCATAGCTTCCCATAGGTCGATGGCTCTTACCGTGGTTTTCCTGGGTTCTTCCTCCACCAGTTATTATGGCCGCCGTTTGGGGTTCAGAAATGACGTCAAACCCAAAATAGCAACAACAAACCACAACAACGCTTTGGTTGATATATCGTCTGTCATGATGTAAGGTTGTTAAACCAATGTTTAATGGGAAGGAAAATTAAATTTTCCCCATTTGTTATTCTGTGTCAATTCGCAAATCGCAAATCTCTTAAACGATACAGAAAATTGCAATGCGGTGGTTTGAAACGATTACGCGTTCTGTGGTTTTCCAATTCTTAAACTGAACACAGTTCTTGTAGAGGTAGCAAATCCATCATCCGTCACTAAAAGTCAACTAATTTTGTAAGACATCAGCTAAAATTATCTTCGGTAAGTAAACCTTTCTAAAACTCACTTAATGAGATATTTTTGAAACAACGGAGTTGGGTATTTTGGAATAATGTATCTCCTATTTAACGCAGTTGGCATAGTCTAATAGCTAGACGTAAAAGCCCAAGTTCAAATGTGCAGATTGTTTTAAACCGCATGACATTTCGCTGTACAACCAAAACAGAATGCTGGAAAACATTTATTCTTGAACATTAGACATTGTGATGACTTTAACAAAGAGATATGTGCACAGTGTATTTGAAGCATTCCAGGTAAGTGGCATAAACGTCTGCATGTCTAACGAGCCACTTATTTGATTTGCAACTTTATACAATCAAAGAGAGTCCTAAATGCAATGTATTCAAGCGATGGAAATTATCGATCAGTGAGGAGAAGCGCGTTTAATGTCCAGCCTATTCAGCATTTAAACTCGGCCCTGAGGAAAATTCAAAACTAAACCAATTAGGATTTGGAATTCTGCTTGCATTTAGATCTGCTAACGAATTTATTCTTAAATCTTTTAATAAATTCACGTCGGCAACTATATAGTACATGTGTGAAGATGCAAATAAATCAAGTATACATATTTACACGAACCTACTTATGTAGGGATAAGCCAACCTTAAAAATAAAAGTCACACTTACCGATCTAGCGAATATTCATTTTAGTTTACATCAACCCACTCCCACAAGGATATGACCTCTAAAAATAAAAATAAAAATCCAATTGACATTTATAGTTAGTAGGTTTTTGTAGACCAACCCGCTTACCAAGGTACACAAAACACTAAAATAAAATAAATCAAATATAGCTGACTAGTGTAGCGAACGCAAAATAATAAAATGAAATTATTTTCATACATTATAACTAATTACACTAAGCTAAACTATATTGAATTTAATGATTTTCAGAATGGCGACATAACATTTTCGTGAGTTTAACATGAAAGCTACCATGGCATAATCAACATATAATTCTTATTTATTGACAAGTTTGGACTGGTAAAGTTTAGTCAAAGCTTACACATAACATACAAGAGGATAATAAATGCCAAGCTGTTTATTACAGACCTAACAATATATGCTAAAATGTTTCTGAAAATATACAGATTTTTGTTGATTTATATATTGACAATATAATGGAAATAAGTGGCATTAGCCCAAAGCAGTGCAGTAGTAAGCAAGTGTGGAGATCAGTGGCATTAGCCCAAAGCAGTGCAGTAGTAAGCAAGTGTGGAGATAAGTGTCATTAGCCCAAAGCAGTGCAGTAGTAAGCAAGTGTGGAGATAAGTGGCATTAGCCCAAAGCAGTGCAGTAGTAAGCAAGTGTGGAGATCAGTGGCATTAGCCCAAAGCAGTGCAGTAGTAAGCAAGTGTGGAGATAAGTGGCATTAGCCCAAAGCAGTGCAGTAGTAAGCAAGTGTGGAGATAAGTGGCATTAGCCCAAAGCAGTGCATTAATAAGCAAGTGTAAAGATAAGTGGCATTAGCCCAAAGCAGTGCAGTAGTAAGCAAGTGTGGAGATAAGTGGCATTAGCTTAAAGCAGTGCAGTAATAAGCAAGTCTTGAGATAAGTGTCATTAGCCAAAAGCAGTGCAGTAGTAAGCAAGTGTACAGCTAAGTGGCATTAGACCAAAGCAGTGCAGTAGTAAGCAGAAGACAACACGTACAATGTTACATACAGCTTTTAAAAATGTTTACAGTATACTATATTATCAACAAAGCCTGTAACGTTTCAAAATATGTATGCTGTCAGTCATATCATTCAAACTTGGTAGGATTTTGTGGAAATATCTTCCTGAATTTAGTCAACCTCATACGTAGTTCACTGTGGTATGATGCCAGTCCGATCATGATTCTGTGACAAATTTGAGCTTAACTCTTGCATTTCCATGCCAGAATATTTCATATTCACTCAACAAATCTAATCAATTCTCATGGCAAAATGGGAGTCGCACAGCAGTTTTAAACAGCGTGGTGTTGATATTCAGCAAGGCGATCAGTCTGATTTGAGTTTAGTCCATCTTTTTCGCGCTCTTGTAAAGTGCAATGGGTCATTTGTTTTTACCTGAAATTAACGGAATAATGTAACACCGGCTGCGCAAACAGAGCGATCTCATACTTGTCATATCATCAGTATCATCGAAGGAAGAGGTAATGAGTTCTCTGGATAGTTTAGGAAATTAAAACGTGGGATAAATAGATTCTTCATAGAAGGATCTATTCAAATGTGGGGACCATATCATTTTTTTTCTCCAACCATGACCCAATTATTGACTACGTTATTTGGTGCCACTTATTATCATAGTTGCCAGTCGACAAGGCCTGGCCATAAGGCAAGGCGAACGAGGCAACTGCCTTGGGACCAGCGCTTTCAGGAAATCAACTCCGCAATGGCATTGTTTTGCTTCGAGCCCCGCGCTCATCGCTTGCTGCCTTGGGCCCCACATGCCGCCTTTGGCCTCGCACATCCTAGGTCCGGGCCAGCAGTCGACTGCTGAAGAAATTTTAATATTTAAAAAGGTCACAACAGTGACCCTGCAAATTACAGAGATATAACCTTATAACCGAATCTGAGTAAACTATTTACATTTATTTTGCGTAACTGTTTAATTCTGTGGCTTAAGAACAAGGAGTATATGGGAGAAGAGCAGACATGTTTTATAAGGTTCTAAAAGTCGATTATTCTTAATTAAATATGGAAATATCAAAAGGCCACCCCCTTCTCCCTGTCTCTGTCTCTCTCTGTCTCTCTGTCTCTCTCTGTCTCTGTCTCCGTCTTTCTCTCTGTCTGTCTGTCTCTCTGTTGACCATCGTATCAACATACGGGCGAAAATCCATGAAAAGACGAGAATAGAGGATTTTCGCTTATGTAAAACCACAACATCTCTGAATCTATGAAGAATGATGGTAAATGTATATATATATATATATATATATATATATATATATATATATATATATATATATATATATATATAGAGAGAGAGAGAGAGAGAGAGAGAAACAAATTTATGTTCATTATTAATGTTAATCAAAGCAGAATAATGACTTAGATCAACTTTAAATATATTAAAATATTTTAATTACCTCTTGTTGGTTCGTCGTTTCACTTAGTTCCTATTGCACGCTAATTTCCTTGCGCCTGTACATCAATGCATTGATGAGCGTTCAGTATTCAAGAATCAAAGTGTCTGTAGGCCTAGTGCTCTACTTTCTTCACCAAAACCATCTTTCATGTATAAATCATTAGTGTAACTTATACCGATTTAATCAAAGTGAATAAAAATTAGAAAATAAAAAATGAAAATAATCAACTTATTAATATGAATGGTAATTGTGAATAGGCACAAAAAGACAGAACTACATTTTGTAGCGGACACACTCGGCAGGGATGTGCGTTCATTTATCCAGTCAATACACAGTTGCCTCTCGTCAATCTAACTCCGTTCAGATGGCAAATATATGTATTTGTATGTGATATAAATACAATATATGAATGGTATGTACGCTGTATCAATGATATACCACTCGTATACATTTTTATTTTTAAAAAAACTCGGCATAAAATGGTATAACATTGACACAGCGTACATATGTGGTGTGTGTGTGTGTGTGTGTGTGTGTGTGTGTGTGTGTGTGTGTGTGTGTAGCGACATGCTACAAATGATTAAAGCTATGTATAAGGATGAGAGGCATGTGTCTAACCAAATAATTCTCTAAGCAATGTATTTGATTGCCCAGGTGAAGTACGTCAAGGACGTGTTTTGTTACCTTTACTTTTTATTTGTTTTTGAATGACCTCAACCTGTCATATCGCAAAAAGTGAAAGATATATCGTTAGAAACAATTGTTATGTTTTATTATTGGATGCAGATGTTTTAATACTTTTCGCAGACACGGCGTACATACTGCATGGTATACATACTGCAACTTTGAAACGGTTTGAAAAAGTACTGCATTCCATGAAAAGTGTCAGTTAATCTTGCACAAAAATTGGTATTACAGTACTAATGAAGTCATGCTTGTAACCTATTGCAAACATTTTTTCTTCTCAGAACACTGACTTTTACAAAACTAACGAACTTCTCTTCGCTTTCATCATCACTAGCTAAATCACTTTGCTTTCCAAATTTGCTTTCACAAGTTTCTCCTAATCTACCATATCATATTTATACTAAATGTAATTCATTGAATTCATCTTATTGTCATCAAATAAAACTTGTGTAATAGGAAAATAATTGGATACTGACTTTAAGAAAGTGGAATAATCAACTTAAACAGGTCTTCAAAACTCATGACGGATGGGGATGTTATTTTAAAGTTAACTATCGTCTTTAAATGTCTGCTACATACAACTCTCAAACGAAATATTCATGCTGCGTGATAAATAGTATTAAAATTATTGTTTCTCTCGCTTGAGATGTTTTTAGATAAATTAAAAAATAATAAATAAATAATAATAATAAAATAATCAAAATAGACACAAACAAACAATCAAACATAAATAATTTAACATCTAAATAAACTTTTTGAATTTTGTTTCAATTGGTATCATTGTGTATTCATTGCCTACATGTCTCGATGACCAACAATTCTGGATTATCTTTACCTCAAAACATACAGTGTCCACACCATGAACAAGAGTAAATACATGACATTTGTTTGGAATAAGCTTTTCTTTGAAATATATTTGAATATTAATTGGATTTATAATAACATTTTTACCATCCATAATTTGAATTACGTCACTATAATTAGCATATATATATATATATATATATATATATATATATATATATATATATATATATATATATATATATATATATATATATATATATATATATATATATATATATATATATATATATATATATATATATATTATAAACTACATCTTTTGTCGTCATGCTTATGGCAAAATGTGCATTCAAAAACAAAGAATCACATATACTCTTTACAACTTCTGGAATGGACTTTCCATGTTCTCACGAACTTAAGACACTTTGCTAACTAATGCCAACTTGCTAGCTTTTCGATAACTAAATTAATAGCGTCTTACAACCTTGATCGATTCTCTCACTAGCTCTACTCAACTATTTCTCTCTTTGAATAAATCAAATAACATTCCAACAACAACAAGTAATCAACCAATGTAGCATTTAGTTCCTTGTTAATCTTTGAACTTATTCTTATCAATCACTGCTCTTTAAAACAGTCTTTTGTTCTTTTTTTCAACATCTCTGATCTGGATTTGTAAAACCTTTTAATATTTTCCAAGTTGTCGTCCAATTTCAACTCAAACGTGGATATTTATTCTTTCACGAAGTTCGAGTTTCAGTTCAACCAGCTTGAGATTGTGCAAGAAAGCTTGTCCATTGTTCGGTGGTTCTTAACGGGGTTTTCCTCCATTAGTAAGCCTTAATTCAAAAAGTTATTTTAGATATGTAATCCTTACTTGCTGCCATAAATAGCTATCATGTGCTGCAAATTACGTTAAACCTCGCCAATAAAACAAATATCTGCTTACCATATCTCTCTCTTTACAAAATTTGCTTTCGTTTAACGTAGAACACATTAGTCAAGAAAATATATGCAATTTAAAGGCTAGTTGCAAAATGGGTTAAGTCTCTTTGTAAATGATGTTCAACTAAAACGTATTTCATCTTGAATTTAAATTAGAACATGTTCACTAAAACTTACGATGGCTTTAGAAATTGTGAACTGGAACTAGCAGCTTGTTCGCTTTACTTATACACTGGTTCTCTAAAACGCGGACTTGTTTTTCGCGCTCTCTTCCTTTCTCTCCCTGATCACTGGTTTGTTTGTTTCTCATCTTTTATAACATACCATTTAACGATATGAGAAACCACGCAGCTGTTAGTGAAACAAATAGATAAATGATAAAATAAGTTATCATTTTACAATATAATGTTCTGGAACAAGCTATTTATTGATACATTATTGCAAGAATTTGTTTACCATGCTCTCTAATTCTCTTTGTTAACTGAACAATTTATGTTTTTATCTCACTCTTTTGGAAATGAATTTTAATCTATTAAATTCGCAAGCAATGTAGATGGAGATAATCGTAATTTAAATGGCTACATCCCAGTACAATATCTTATTCCATTTAATGTTATGTAATCTTTAAGTTCTGTAAATCATTTAAATTATCAATTGGAATAAATTTACTGATCACAGATGACATACCATATATTATCACATCCGGTAATGACTTTGACATGTCTGCTCATCTACTGGACAAAAACCAATTCGTTATGTTTTCTTGCTTTCCATTGATTTTATCCAAGTCATATTCTTTAAAATGTTTAACATTTACCATTTGATATACTTCATTTTTAATACCGGTTTATATTATTCTGTATTAGTTTTCATGTTGCAATCATTTGGCATGGTTAGAATATTAGGAATTAGAAGAAAGAAGAAAGAAAGAAAAAACATTTAGGATAAACATTGATGTATGATTAATTAGGCGAAACTATATATTTCACATAAAGATAATCGAATAAAGTTGTGTCTCCTAGTTCCATAGGTGGGTATAGACGTGGAAGTGAATTGTTCATGTTATTAGGACTTTTGCTTCCAGGAAATTAATGGAAACTCATTTAGAAAATGGGACATATGAAAGGTTTATATCTCTTAATCAAGCTGCATCAAAACTAAATAAAGTCAACTTAGATACTTTATTAGAGGAGAACCAGTTTTCTACAAGATTATTTTCTCTTGGCGGAGAAATTGAATTGTTTTGCTAACATCAATTTTACTAGCTGGGGAATTTTCGGATCAGGTTAAAGGCACCATCAAATTTAGGATCCTGAATTCCCAATCCAAACTGCTATATTTAATTGATTTTGTCGAAATTTTATTTCCCACTGTGCTCTATATCTATTTGTAAATCGTCATTGTCAAATTTTCAAGAGTAAGTATCAAACATATCTAATGGATGATAAAAATGGTCATAATAAAGTTTTATCATTTCAACTCCATTTGACATTCGTTTAACAATTTATTTCCTAAACTTGTTGCAAGAAATGAATAAGGCATTCAGTTGGCTTTAAAAATTATTCAATTTTGTTAATACATATTTAGGAGATTCAGTATATTGTATATATGTATCGTATATTTATTATAGCAAAGGATACATACATACATACATACATACATACATACATACATACATACATACATACATACATACATACATTCATACATACAATTTTCAACCCATCTACACATGATTGTAACGTTATGACGCTTTAGAGTTACTTTGGCACTGCTTGCAGGTTCGAACAATAGCCTTATGACAAAAAATTGGGGTATATTTGGTAAATTTCTCTGATGTTTTAACATAGGCCAACAAAGCGTTCGCTCCATCTTTTCAAGCGTCTTGTGTCGTGAATTATTCGTTTTGAAAAAAATACAATGATTAACCGGGTAAAAATGAAATTACCATTTTTAAATTATTGCCTACTGAAGTGATCATACCTATTAAGGATTTGTGATATTTGTGCAATACGGAAAGGGACCAACATTGAACATTGGGGCTTATTATGAACAATAAATTGTAATTACAAAATGTTTGACGATCATCTAATAGGTGTTCAATGTCAGTTAGGTTGGGATACCTTTATTTTCATTTAATTCGTTTATCATGTTGTCAGATATTTTAATGCCAATGATTTGCATGATTCTTCATTGTTCATTCTTGATCATTTCCATTAGCCAAGTTGCTTGGTTTCTGTATCCTTTGTGCACAAGTGTTTCCCTTTGTTATCTTTCTTTTTGCACAGGTGTTAACTATTTCAGAAATGGATGCATGATTATCGCAACAATTCTTCATTGTGATACATGTTAATATTTTGTCACGTGGTCGTGCGGCAATTGTAAGATATTATATTCGATCTACTCGTCATCGATACTAGTTTTTTTTTTCTCAGTTGATTAGCATATCTTAATATATTCGGTATATGTCCTTCACTCGCTTTTCCGAAGGATCTGATTTTCGTTATGATCATATTCGCTTATCTATGATCTGTGGATTATTCATGTGCATTAGGAATATGATTTCAGACTTCATAGGAGTTTATATGACAAATATTTTGTCAATAATAAACTTTACCTGTTTAAAAAGTTGTTACTTTTTTATAAACCGTTATTGATTCGAACTAAAATACTAATATTGATCTTCACTGGACATTCCCATGATGCAATGGTCATATAAAATCTTTTGAAATCCATCTATTGGCAAGTTTATGTAGAATTCACTGGACATTCTCGTGATGTAATGGTCGTATAAAATGTTTTGAAATCCATCCATTGGCAAGTTTATATAGAATTCACTGGACATTCCCATGATGCAATGGTCCTAGAAAATCTTTGAAATCCATATATTGGCAAGTTTATATAGAAGTACCATATATAAATGTACTGCATTATTTTGTTTTAGCATATTTTATTGACACGCAGAACAAAAATTGACAAGACAAACGTATCGGAAATAAATTGTCCGATATACTAGTTTCTCCCTATTATAAAAAAAACCCGATCTGTTTAGCTCTTTGCTGAAATTTGTCTCCCTATTATAAAAATAGAACCCGATCTGTTTAGCTCTTTGCTGAAATTTGTCTAACAACGTAATATTTATGGATATAATAGATGCTTTATGAATTTGCAATATTTCATCTTGAAATATGACTGTGAGTTTCAAAATCTAACCTTGAAGTTCGAGACAAGATGGCAACATTGCTTCTTCAATTATTTATAAAATAAGTTTTCAAATACTGTATGTTATTACCAGTGTTTTCAAACTTCCTACGTGAGTGCAGCTGACGGTAGGAAAAATAAAATATGAGTCAGATATCCGAGGACTTTACAAACCTATTTCAAACACATATCGAGGACCGTACAAACCTATACAAACACATATCGAGGACCGTACAAACCTATACAAACACATATCGAGGACCGTACAAACCTATACAAACACATATCGAGGACCGTACAAACCTATACAAACACATATCGAGGACTTTACAAACCTATTTCAAACACATATCGAGGACCGTACAAACCTATACAAACACATATCGAGGACTTTACAAACCTATTTCAAACACATATCGAGGACCGTACAAACCTATACAAACACATATCGAGGACCGTACAAACCTATACAAACACATATCAATCTCAACAGCTTTTGTCCAATAATGTGAAGTGGTCCAATCATTGCATTTAGATCCCAGAGCAATTACCACATGTGCTGATTTTCATTTAGAACACCAAAAGCATTGTTTCTCTCTATCAAGTTTAAAAAAATAAATAAATATACGCAACATTGGGGAATATGCCATGGCATGGATCGTCATAGTGACGGACTATTCGTTTCGGTTAGTTGAATACAATGCCAGCTCCATTGCACAATCAGCAGTACAACTCAAATCCTCATACTATTCTCAACGTCCTGTAAACATACAGGAAATGTCACAACGATGAATACAGATACTTTAGGAAACTTATCTTTCTTTGCATGCTCTGATTGTGTTCATAGCATTGAATTTGCCGGTTGGAATGAAATAGTGAATAATATAAGGTATAACGGTACCAATTGCGCAAGTCCAGGTGGGCGGAGCTTAAGGTGTATGGAACATTGTATTCAGAATTAAAGAACAAAACTAGCTGTGATTGGTGCATTATGTAAGACTTGTACTTTCTGTTTGGCTTAAAAAAAAGTTGAGCCTCTTGGCAACATGTGAGTTTGTGTTAATTTCTATCTAGATCATATTTTGTATTTTTTATGATTTTTTTAAAATATGGTACACATGACTGAAAATGTGCTTGTTGTGACTAGATAACTCTTACCCCTGTCTAGTTCCAGTAGAGTTATCTCTCTTAAATGCAATGGAGTACCTGGTTATGTCATTGTCAAATTGACAATCTAGCATTGTTCTATATGACAGCGTGTGACATGCATGCCCAAGTAGGACAGAAAGTATATTTATTTCACAAAACATTAGCATTGAGGTATATGGAAAAACAATTGGTACCGTGATACCTAAAGGAAAGAATAGCCTCACAGTGTTTCCATAGAAACGCATACATGTGGGCGGCATTTATGAACTATACTAGTTTGATGTAGGAAAACAAATGTATGCTGAACACTTTTGGTCAAATATTGAAAGTTCTTTAAGAATAAAATGTATGAAAACTTTAGAAAATAGCACAAGATGGCTTTGGATGGGGACTTTTGATAACTATAGCTATGATAGATATAGGCTTGTGTTACCTGATGCCTTTATGTATGTGCTGTTACCTCCTAGATTGGAATGCATGCAACAAAATAAGTTATGTAAACATAATATAGTTGATTTTGGCCAAATATTGGCTATTGTACCTGCAAAAGATGAAAAATCATGTGTACAAAAACAACTATCTTGTTCTTGTAAGGCATGCCATAAACCAGGATAGAGAACATTCTAAGTACACTTGTAGATAGATCACTTGTACCATGTGGGATGTTCTGGCATGAGTAATTTTTAGGTAATTTATTAAGGATTTGGTATTCCTTCCCATTTTGATTTGAATTGTCCTGCTCTAATTGTCCCTTTTTTTTTTACACTCTCCTGCTTTGAAATTGTTCATGTAGTTAGTTCAGTTCTCTTGCATTCCCTTTTGTTGAAGTAGCAGTGAATACCAACAAACAAGAACAGTTTCCTTAAGTCAGCATTTCCCATTGGCACTTGTATAAGCCCAATTATAATCTACTATTGACTTTCAATTAATCCTATTTCTTTCTGTCAAGCTGCTCCTGTGGAATTTCCATGTTTGGTCCAACATTACAGAATGATAACCATTTTGGTCACACAGTGCATATTCATTCCATTCAAATCCACACTGTTCTTGAAACTTTGCATCCCATCGCAAGAATCCAAATTGGCATGAGATGATATCTGCATGGTTATGGAAGGCTGCACTCTACATGCCGGCATTGTAGAAAATATGAACTATGTGATATGAAAGAGCTGCGTCATCTTAGAAATTAAAATTACATGACTCTTGAGGTCTCCACTAAACATAGGAGTCTAAATGTTAGGTTCTCACTTTGTCAGTAATGTATTTTGAGATAATTTAATTGCAATGGAGTTAATACAGGTTGTTGATGAACTCATCTATATTACATGGATAATGTATTCAAGGTTACCACACCTTATGTATATCATTCAGTTATCTCCCTTACACCAGTCATAACATTTCAAGGAAATAAAATCTCACATTTTCAGTGACTGATTATGAAAATAAAGAGAAGATTTGTGAAGTATTATATTAGCCCTCAATCTTGATGCAAATGTAAGTAGAAGCAATTTGATAATTTCTCACAGTAAAGTTTACAAGTTTAAAAACTGATAAGGTATGTTCTGCTTGGCTCTGAGATAAGTTTCTCTCTATCTTATGCCAATTATTATTAAATTCTTATGTAGAAGAAATATACTTTATATGTATCTATATAATCTAAATTATTCACCCTTTTATATTAGATGGAAATGAACACAACTTCACTTGAAATTTTGGTCCTGTAAGGGATGTTATAGCACAGTTGCCTTTGGGCTGTCCTTGGACCTATTGGGCCCTGCCCCATATATTTGTCCAAGGTAAGGTCATCAAACTTTCACTTCTCATTTTTTGCATTGCTGATTTTGCCACCTTTAATTCCTTTATCATAAGCTACCTCTCCCTTTTAGATAAACACTTTCCTCCTGTTTTTAACTCCATTTGATGTGCTATACTTAGTGTTTATATTTGGCATTTTTCTGTATTTTATTCCCCTAATTTCACCTCCCAATCCAAACATAACCACTTAGAAGCTGCGATTTACTATATTTGGTGACTGACTGGCTTATTGAAACAATTTTATTCACATTACAAAGGAGGAAAGCTTACTATTTGTGTTACAAAGAGGATGGGTAGGTGGACCTTTGTGTGAGGACTGGTGGTTAGTGACCTCTTGTATCTGTAGATAGTGTAAAGTGTTCAAAGCTTATACTTTATAATAAGATTGGGTCATGTCCACCTGTCTCTGATGTTAAGTTCTGCACCTACCAAACAAATATAAATTCCTTTCTTTTAGGTGAATTGTACATTTTGAAGTAGGACAGGTGCATACTATTTGGTACATTGACCTTTGACCTAGTTATTACATAATATGATATAATGTGATTTATCCCATATCACCTATGTGAAGTTCAATAATTGCTGATATGAATAAGATACAACTCATAGTTGAAAGAATTCATTTTATTTCAAAAGATGATTTTGATGGTGAAGCAAAAGTATGAAAACAATAGTTCAAACAGCTCAATGACATTTCTATACACATTCATATAAGACATAGGTTAGTACCTCATCAAATTGTTTTTCACAAGTGAGACTAAGTATATTTGTTACTTATACAGTCCCGAACTATTTCACAGATTATTGGAAAAATTAAGGTTTGCTATAGGTATAACGGTACCAATTGCGCAAGTCCAGGTGGGCGGAGCTTAAGGTGTATGGAACATTGTATTCAGAATTAAAGAACAAAACTAGCTGTGATTGGTGCATTATGTAAGACTTGTACTTTCTGTTTGGCTTAAAAAAAAGTTGAGCCTCTTGGCAACATGTGAGTTTGTGTTAATTTCTATCTAGATCATATTTTGTATTTTTTATGATTTTTTTAAAATATGGTACACATGACTGAAAATGTGCTTGTTGTGACTAGATAACTCTTACCCCTGTCTAGTTCCAGTAGAGTTATCTCTCTTAAATGCAATGGAGTACCTGGTTATGTCATTGTCAAATTGACAATCTAGCATTGTTCTATATGACAGCGTGTGACATGCATGCCCAAGTAGGACAGAAAGTATATTTATTTCACAAAACATTAGCATTGAGGTATATGGAAAAACAATTGGTACCGTGATACCATAAACCGTTTTCGACTGCATTAACGCTGTTTTTTTGTAACATTATCAATAACTTTGGTCTTTGGCAAATTATGTTCCTGGAATATTTAACAGATTTAAACGACACATATTTAAAACTTGTATTGGTCGGCGGATTCCAGAATGTGGAAACGACGGGCTTCAACTGCATCTGCCAGTGGCTGTTGGATACCGGTGTAACGATCTGGCGTTGTGCGAGAGGGACATTAATTCCATCTAGTGATAAATGGTCTCTCCTATTTGTCTCTCTGGATCTTGTGTTGTTTTATAAATGTTTGTTACTGAGGAATTTGACATGAATTCTGTTACTATTACTTAATTGGTGTTGATTAAGGGTTTTGCATAAAAAATTTAACGTTTCTTGTTTCTATACGTAGCTTTTTAAATATCTTTGTTTCATATCTTATGAAAATTAAGATTAAAACCAAAACAGAAACAAACAACTATTTATATGTCTATATTGACGTCCGTACATATTTTCTATATTCGTTTCTATTAATTATATTTATGACTCATAAGCACTTTCAAATATGATATGAGTTATCGACCATCACTTTGAAAAAATAATATTATAATTTGTTTGCATGGATAGGTAAAATGAAATAAATTAATTTAGTCCAAAATCAGCGACAATGAGAACACTTAATTCAGGAAAAAGGCAAATCTATTTTTTTTATTCTGTTTATAAAGGTGCCTTTAGCAAAAGTTTAAATCGTGAATCCCATGCATTCAGCTTCTTTTCACAGAATTAGTCGTGATGCAGAGGTATAATGACTACCCATCCATTTTGTGTGTGTGCTCATTTGCTATTCGATGGCGATGCATATGATGGATTACCATAAATTTGACAAAGCATTATCGAATACTTTGACCAGATGAAGATCGAATTCTTTGACCAGATGAAGATTTAAAGGGTAAACATGTCTAATTTCAAATTATGAAAGTAAAAACAAACTGTTTTACTATGTCATGCCGCGTAGTGTTTCTTTTTTCCCCTTTTAGTGAGGAAGGACTATTTTACCCGAGCTGGCATAAATAGATAGGTACGGGAAACCAAAGCATTTTATCATATATAGTAGATAATGGGACAATCATTTCCAGCTGTGTCAATTTTTTATGCCAATACTTCTATCATGTCAACAACGACGGAAACCTTTGGTCGTTCAGGACAACTGGATAGGAAACCGATATGCAGAGCTCGATACTGAAACTTCATCTACGTTGGCTGCTCGATAGAGTTTGACTTAAACTTGAAGCATGGCAAATACAAGTTCAGAATTGTAAGCCATTAGAATCCAAATTCATCGAATGAATGACAAAAGACCAATCAAAAACCGGACTCAGTTGACAACCATACATTTAATGTATGGAACAAGTTTAAATCGCACACTCTCTTGACGTATGACAATTGAAAAGAGAGAAGAATAAAAGCACCAAAAACGCTTGCGCGAAAATTACTGCTAGATTTATGTTTTCAGCTCTAAATTTCATCATAAAGAAACGAATAATTGACTTTAATCGTTTCAGACATAATGTAGATTAGGTAATAACCGTTAGCCACGTACAACACGTTCAAACATGTTTCTGATTTCGTTCATTGGGTATTAATCGAAAATTATATATTATTGCAGACACAATAAATGGTACAAGGAATTGTCATATTATGTATTCTTCACCATTTTATTGCTTTTTTGTTAGCTTATACACATTTAACGAAATATGTTTGCATGGATAGTCTTGGTTTCGGATGATTTGAAATTTGAATGTGCAAAAGAAATCCTAACATCAGTTGTTTTCATGATCGTTCTGCTCTGGTACTTATTAGGAACTCACATACTTTGGCTACAATCCTGGTCTGTTTGACACGTGCTTATTTTCGTTCCTTTGCACAAAATATAAATTTCTTTTCTCAAACCTTCTTGCTTCATTTCTATTGCAATGCACATGTGGATATAATCCAGTACGCCTCTTTGGGCTATCATTGGAGCAATTTAACTGATTGGACTGAGCCATAAGTATTCATATTTATATGTAACTTGTATTTCGTTTGGAGGAAAATAAATATTATCGTAATTTTACGGTCTAAGATCCGATATAGATCGCGTCGTTTGTCTTTGGATTGCGTTATAGATCTTACTTTTACCATGCCAAAAGCGATTAGTGTGCAGTATCCTTTTGCTCCGATCTGAGATATCAAAAGAAGCAATCTGAATGGCGGGGATATTCCAATAACACATTAGTGTTGGCTCGATTAACTGTTCAATTCATCGTTTTCCCAAATTGATCTTTTAAGATTATACTTTCGCTTTATGTACCAGAGACAGTTTCTAAAAAGGAGAGCATGATCTGAGTTGACCCTACAGTATCTGCGTTGACTCCACAGTATCTGCGTTGACTCCACAGTATCTGTGTTGACTCTACAGTATACGCACCCATCTAATACATTTAACCCCAGTATAGATGCTTACTAGGCTGCTTAGAAAAGGGGGTTTAGTGTGGTTTTTATAATAGGTTATAAAATCTGTTTATAACAGTAAAGAGAATCCGCCTTAAGAAGATGTTATTGTTTAAAAAATTCCATTTGAACTACCCCGACGTAATTGAATCTTTTTACTGTATCATCAAACCATTAAACGAAGTACAAACACTACTATTCCTTGAGAGGACTTTGTTATGGGCTCAGCAAAAGAGTCCTTTGATGAAAGACAATTGCCAAATTATTCTCTTTAATATAATTTTTATCGAATATACAATGGCCACCATCAAACACAATGAATAATACTAAATCATACTAGTAAAAAACCACAATCCTAATTTTGTCAGCGTTTCTCCTCTCCCAAAGATCAAAAAGGAGTTGAGACACATCAGCACTATTGACAGTCTTCTCATAGTTGATGCAATAAAAACATTTTGTGTTAAATAGCACTTTACAGACTTGACTATTGCAATAGTCTTCTTTCCGAAACTTCACAAGGTCTAAAACACTGCAACTAGAATCATTCTTAGAGCACCAAGAGCTGATCATGCCACCCTGTGTCTTCACTAGCTTCACTTGCTATATGTATGCAGTAGAATCGAACATCAAACCCCTTCTCTCAGTTACATTTCGTTGACTGCTTCTGGTCCGAATTATTCTATTTTATCTCCCCCAAGTGTAAGCTTCTGCTGGAAGCTTGAGTTTATCATCTAACACTAGTATTATTAATATTTCCAAAGTAAAACCTAAATCCTATGGAAAACGGTCATTTGATACTATGGCCCAGCTACTTGGAATGAACTGCCTCTGGAGCTCAGACGAAATGAGACCATGTTTAAATTCAAGAGTGCTCTGAAGACACATTTTTTCCACCAGCAAGAATAAATTTGACATTAATCGATCTGACATTATATTTCGATTGAAACTGTATTATAAACTCATTTTGTGAATTTAGGTTATTTTTTGCAAACCCATTTATATGTTTCATGCTGTTATTTTGTATAATAGTTCATTTGCTTTTATTGTATTTGTGAGATAGTTCATGTTTTATGTTTTCTGTATGTAAACTGTTTTTAAGACCCCGTGTGCTAGCTTAATGATGTAAAGCCCTTAGAGCTTTTAAAAAGTTAAGCACTCTATTAAGTCGTTATATTATTATTATTATTATTATTATTATTATTATTATTATTATTATTATTATTATCATTATTATTATTAGTTTAATATCACTTTTAATGAACTAAGTTAAGATTTTGTTCCCTTCAAATGGCAAAAAGTTTTGACATGAAATGAAATTAGATCGCATGGAAAAGATATTCTTTTAAGTACATTCCCTAATTTATTTAATACGTATTAAAAAGTGGTCACTTGACCGAAATGTTGTCTGAAGGAATATTTATACCTCTGCATAAAATGGACAATTTTAGACAATGTGGACAATTATAGAGCGAAAATTACTTCTGAGTTGCGTATGTAAATTACATGTATGCTTAATAATGGACTTTAATGACTGGGCATAAATCTGTCATGTCTTTATAGAAGCACAATTAGGATTTAAAATAAACATGGTTAAAATTATTTTGTGTGTTTTTTGATTTCGCCACAGTTTTTGATAACATCACAAGGGATACCGTATGGTGTAAATTGACAAAACTTAATTGAAGAGGAAATATGGTAGATATAATTAAATTTATGTACCGGAATGTGAAATCAATAGTTAATTATAATACTATGTTAAGTGATGAATTCTCTTGTTTTCTTTATGTCTGGAAAGGTGAATGCTAATCACCAGTTCTTTTTTAATGTTTGAAACTAATTTAGAGCAAACTTTTGTCCTGCATGGTATTTAAGTAATCCGATATTGGATAATTACTATTATTTTTTTCTTTTATAATATATTATATTGTCATCACTTCAGGTTAGCCCAAAAGGTTTCCTGCCCGGCCAAATTATTTAAAAGATTATTGTACTGAACTGATATAAACTTGTCAACACCTCAAAAACAAAAGTTATGATTTTTAGAATCGGTGAAATTTAACCTAGATATATGGAATTCATGTTTCTATTTGCACGGTTCCAGTGTTTTTGCCAATATCCTGGAATAAAAACGAATCAGTTTGGTTATTTGAACAAATAACTCACATTTACATGAATCGAAATTACTTTGATTATTTTTATAAGAGTTTGCTATCCTGACATCTACACCCAAGAGACATTCAGTTTGTACTTTTGATACTGTTCTTCTTTGACCTTGTTCTTCATTATTTAACTATTTTGTCTAAATTATCGAACAAAATGTCAACAGTTGGGATTTTTTGATGTCTTTTCTGCTAGGAGTGTTTTGTTTTGGGGTGGGGTTGGGTAACGGGTGTAAATTGTTTATTTACCTGCGGAAGAGGTTGAAAAACTCCAAACATTTGGAAACTGTTGTGTAACTAAATCATTACCAAATTGTATGTGTGTATCCCGATGATCTAATTTACATTTCTTTTTTAATATTCTCTGCATCAAAATCTAGTTATTTATGTTTACAAATATATCTGAGTCTCTTTTGGCAAAGTAAACGTTCTGTACGATAAACATTTCGTGTCTATTGGCACTATCCTTATGCGGAAAAGAAGCATTATTTACTCAAGTTACGCTGATATTTAGGTATCTGCTCTATACTATATCTGGTAATGATTCATCGGTTAAGTAAACAATCTAGTTGACAGATGGATGAAAATTTGATCTAGACTTTACAACAATTAGTCAATAACAAATTAATATTCTTGTTTGTGCAGTCATAATTCATGGGGATAATTTCATCATTGAGGGTTAGATCTCATCACTGTAACTAACTGCAGCCGATCGAATTGGAACGGCGATCGAAACATTTGTCATTAAAAAACAGAACTTAAGTAACAGGCCTGAAATGACCGTTTTCTCAACTGGGCTTATTCACACTGCAATATAAGTAGTTGATGATAAGACATTTTGAATGTCTATTATACTAAAAGAAGAAGAAATATACTTTTGGTATGTTTTAGTACTACAAAAATGCCCTTTTTCTGAAATGTTGTTGTTGTTGTAGGGTTTAACGCCATTTTTCAGCACACGATAGGCTATACATGGCGGCCAGTATTAATGGTGGAGGAAGAACCAAGGAAAACCCCGGAAAGAACCACCTACCCACGAGAAGCTACTGGCAAGCTTTCTCACATACCCACATTGACTCAATCCGAGACTCGAACCCACGCAGACAGAGGTGAGATGGCAGTGATCCGTAACGGAGAGCGCTTTAGACCACTCGGCCACTCGGGGCCCCCTTTTCTGCAATAAACAGTGGCTTGTCACTGGCGGTGTTCATTGAAAGAAAGGTATATTCCTTTAAATACTTAAAGGTAATGTTGTGTGTCTACATTATATTATATATTTTATATAATCATTGTATTTGATCGATATTCCTTACTTCTGAAAGGCAAACGTTCCCATGACTGCTATCCAACCGTAGACTTAAAAATGAAATGACAATCGGATACTTGTCAAGATAACATTGGAGAGGTATGTAGACACAGACACGTACGAAATCAATAAAATCAAGGTGAAGTTCGCCAACAAGTAGAACTCAACCGGACTGTCAGTAGAATCTTTCAAAATGGCACCATTTGAGTCCAACCCCTCTTTTTAGCATCCCGCTAGAAAGATCTCATAACTTTACTCAAGGCTGTTCTGTTACCTGTTTGTTGTTGTGTGTGCATGTGTTTTGTAAATTGTGCCTTTCTCTGATAAAGAGCTTGATGAGTTTAAAACGTTGAAACACTGTTTTGTATCTTTGGTGTTATTGATTTATGTCGGTCACCAAAATACGGCTCTTTTCACCAATTGACGATAAAGACACTCATTTTCCGCTGTTCAGGTGAACACCAGTCCACACTTGAAGAATTACTTTAACCAATTGTTTCAGTACCTATGTCATCTGCATATTACTTCAACTGATCCTAGGGCCCCGAGGGACCCAATCGTCTAAAGCGCTCTCCGTCACGGATCACTGCCATCTCACCTCTGTCTGCGTGGGTTCGAGTCTCGGGCTCGGCCAATGTGAATATGTGAGAAAGCTTGCAGGTAGCTTCTCGCGGGTTGTTGGTTCTTTCTGGGTTTTTTTTCCCCCCGGGTTCTTCCTCCACTATTAATACTGGCCGCCATGTATAGCCTATATTGAGCTGAAAAATGGCGTTATACCTCATAACAACAACAACAATCAACTGATCCTTCTTACTAGACACAGGTAGTTGTGATTAAACAATTATTGGTGGTTCTTTCACAGGAAATCGACCTAAAGAAAAGGATGGGCTATTCTAACGTCAACACTATTCTGGCTTTTATCAGATTATGAAGATAAGTGGTCACTGGAGAACTGCTGCAAGGCTGATCTTAGTACACGAACATTAATTTGAAGTTTTGAGAAACTGACCATCGCAATGACATGTTAAACTTCATATAGAGTAGGACTGGCTTGTTTGTGCTCTGAAAAAGCAGTTCTGTATTATTCTTGATTATTTGTAGTCATCTATGTGATGATTGTCGGACTGCACTTTCTGGTACAATGATTTTGATTCATCCGAGGGATGGTTGGATGTCTTGGTGGTTTGGCTTGGGTAACCATGAGCGTAGAAGGCACTCTTTTGGATTCACCTTTACGAGTGACATACAGCATCAAAAAAGTTGAAACGTGTAGATGCTGATGAGCAGTGGCCCTTCCTGAAGAAGTTGCTTAGCTTTCGTGTTAGCGAGAGATTGTGGATACGAGCATGCAGTGTGACCTGATATGGTGTGAATCTGACGAAGTGTGTTTGGCGCTGTTTAATGTTAGAGCGGCGGGTTTCTTTGTGTGACTTGTACATGGTGGTGTGCTGCGATTTCAAAAGCTTGTGACCTGTATGAAGCTGACATTGTGCTATGGGTTGTGCGCAAAATTGTAGGGTAGCCAATATCGCTCTACCTCAAATTTCTCCTTGATGGTCGCAAGAGGTACATGCGCGTTTCACCAGGCGTTGGTGACCTGCTTGTTGTACAGGGGTATTCGATGTGTTGCCGTTGAAGAGGTAGATATTATATGTTTGCTTCAGTTTACATAAGAATACTGTCTTATTTGAAATTGCTCGTGCATTCGGATATTCTGATATGTATGAACATGTTTAGAGCCTGATAGTTATATACTAGAGTAAGTTTTCAGCCTTGTCAGCTCAATCAGTGCTGTGTGGTATTTGATTGAACTTTGTGCTGTTTCTGACTTTAAACAAATATTTAATAGCATATGTTTAAGTGAAAAATTATTTTACTCTTAGCTTTATTCAATTGGTGGTTGTAGGTCCTTAGTAAGACCTATTGATTCTGAGTTGGTTCTACGGTTATGGTAAGTAATCAGACATTGTACTGGTGGTTGATTTTGAGGCAGTTATCAATTGCGATTCATAACCATAAATATAACGTTTGAGAGGGGACGTATTTTTTTTAGAAGGGTGGCTAGTATATCAAACCTGGCGTATTTATACTTTTATTATATAGTTTTTATATATTTAAGTGATTACTTGTTTGCTAATTGGAAATCAGTGCTGAGAAGATATTTCTGGAATTGAGTAATAAACCAATTATGACGTTAAGGCGTCATACTGAACCGTATTCATGGGACTTTATACTAGCATGGATAATTTTCATAACGTGGCCCATGTCAGATTTGATTAAAGATGTAATTATTGAGATATTCTCACATATACGTGTTTAGAGGTTAGAGATATATTTCGTTTGAAATATATATGATTTAAGACCGCAAGTAAAACTAACAGTCTCTTCAAGAATGCCTGAGGTTAGATTCTTGATATGCTATTATAATGTAAGAAGCTTGCGTTCTTCATTAATTTATCTTGTAAAACGATGTAGCTGTTTATTTCGTCGACATTTGGGTCTTTACTTTTATCCATCCTGTTCATCATATTGTCTACTTGTTTACTTTGTACCGTATTGCCTAATGTCTCTTGGGCCACACGCTGCTTCAGCACTTTATGTCAACGATAAGCCATCTATTTTCTGGGAGAAGGTTCACAACTTCATTTCCACCATCTACTTTTAAGAAAATGGCGACCTCTCTCTCTTTCTGTGGATTGTCTATGTCAATCCCTACGGCATTCGAAAAGTCATGTTAGCTTCGACACACTGAGTTGCAACATAAACACGAACTGTTGAATATAAATGTGGAATAAACGTTTTATTTGCCATGCGAATAAAATGTATTAGGGCAGATGATGCAGTAAATAATTGAAGATTTGTATTGTTGCAAATGTTGTATTGTGGCATGGTTAAACTTGCAGTTTAGTACAATTCAACAGCTTAGGGAAACTGAAAGTGGCATTATGTTTCATGTTTGTTACTACTGTGTCTGATTCTGCTAATCTTTTGAATGCATATAAGTTCTGCAACTATGGGCCTTGTCTAGAGTTAGAGTTCTTTTCTTGTCCCTTTATGATTTATTTAATATGTATTTTCTATTTATTTATTTGTATTATTCAGTTCTTCCGTCTGCAATTGTAACGTATTGTTCTTTGTTTTTGTTTACCAATTAAAAGTGTTTCCCTTGACTGGCCGGACTGTATCACATATAAGAGGTAGGAAGGTTTTTCGGTTTGTTAGAATAAAGAAACCTGATTTTAATGTCTAAAAATGTAAAGGAAGCAATACAAAAAATAAACTATTTCAAGCCATATTTTCCATCTTTACACATTTAGGTGACAATAACAACAAGAATTGTCCTGTTTGGATTACATATATGACGGGCATTACCAAGGTACCATGTTTGAGTCTCAATGTCGTAACGTTGGTCTGCGATGGTCTTCATCGTGAACTCGTGTGTCTCTGTAACAGTAACATCATTTTGCGTTCACTTTGGTCTTCTTGTGTGCTTTATATAGTATTTTCGTACTAAGAACATGTGTTTGAAATTCAATTTTAATAAATGAAACAGGGGAGGGAATACTTTAGAAAAAACATTTCGAATTTAAGTGAATGTGGTATCTCTAGTACATAACTAGTTTAGGATCGGAATTACCGAGATCTATCGTTAATGGAGACATTGAGAGCCATTCGCAAAAGGATGCTATTAGAATTCATACAAGACATTAATTTTGGAGAATATCTGAAAGGAATAATTGTGAACTCGTCCAAGCTTTCAATGAAGAGGTAATTGCTTTCGCAATATTTGCTTAGATTTTCTATATTTCCATCAGACAGAAGTAATGAAGTTGGTGCAGTAGGTCTGAGGATGACGACAAATATCTCGCCCACAATATCACTACATTCAAATTATGTTGGCTATATAAATTAGCCGCAGGTTGAGATAAGCCTAAGATTCAGCTTTTATGGTTGATTATAGTGTACAGGTGGGATTAAAAATGGACTAAATAAGTAGTTAACAATTTTGTGAGACGTCAGAAGTGGATTTAATCGAATTTGTCATATGCATCGATGTATGGTAGCAACATTACACCAGAGAGTCAGAATACTGCGGCAGACACGAGGCTTTCCAGAGGGTAGAAGTTTTCTACAGAAAGATAAATGAAGGATTCTCGTCCCCACATTTCTGAAGGAAAAATGAGTGACTAAGCAAAAACGGCGTATTGTGAACGCTGTTATATCTTTCATACAAGAAGATATACTTTAAAATGTTTCTCATCATATGACAGAGGGAGAAAGTTAGGTTCGCATTGCAATAATCAGTATAACATTAATATGAGTTTGTTGTCCACATTTTAGGTTTTAAATAACAATGATTGAAACGCTATGACAATGTCCGAATTGCTTAGTGCAGATAGCAAGGGCAATGACACAAATGTGAAAAGGTCCAAAACTAAAGTTCACTCTCTTCCAAATTGTTAATCGAGACAGATACTAATGAAATATTACTCAATTTAACTTTGAATCAGAATTGACTTATAATTCAGAAATAATACTAATAAAAATTTGTGTACAAATTAACAACGACAGGAACGAATTTTTCGATTCAGAATTGCACTAAAGAAGCCGTACATATATCCAGACGACCAATGTGAAACAGCCTGTTTGCAGGACACTTAACTTTAACCACTGCTGGTTTACATAAGTAAACTTGTCGCAATTAATATTTATCTTAATTATCGTGAATGAATATTCAGATGATTTTGGAAATCGGTATGTGTTTGCTACTTTGTGTGCATTATGTTCACAGTTGAACGTCTATCAAGTCATAGATTGAAAACATTGATTACCAAGCATCCAGTTAGGCCAGTGCAACAGCTAAAGTTCACTTCATTAGGCTACAGAAGAAGTGTCAAGTTTTGGATCTCTTCCTATTCCTCAAACCCCCCAAAATAAATGAATTATTTACCGCTATGAACGGAATTATCAAGGGAAGTAGCTTACCACCACCTTTTTATTAATCAAAAGTATTCAGACATTACAACTAGCCACAAAAGGTAAACATTTTCAAAAATATACCACTTTTACATTTTTTTCGATAGCATCATTTTCTTGAGATACGAAATTGTGATTAAAATTATAAAAAGACAAAGCAATGTCTGGTAAATAAATTTGATTTGGGAGAGGAAAACTAATCAATCAAAAACAAAGTAGCACTAGAAAGAAATGCTTCCACCAATCATTTAACGAAACAAAAATAATACAGTTAAATACGAATAGAAGAATTAAATGTTACAATATACTATCTTATTCTTGACGTTGATTGACTTTCTTTATTATTCTTAACCTTGTTACCTTTCTTCTATGTGACTATATTTTGCGACCATTTAATTATTTTTGCCTTTCCGGAGAACTCTTTTCCACGATTATTAACAGTTCTTTAAGTAAAAGAGAACCAATGGTAAAATATCGAGGTAGACAAGATAACTATTTTTAGGCTTTGGAGAATTATGACACAAGTGAGAAGGTATCTACCATCAAATTATTTTCTCCCTGATGTGAATAATATCAATTATTGTTTTTGCAACATCACACTCTATCTCATCAATTTCTTAGTTTTTGTTTTCCATTTTGCTAATGAAATTATTAGGGTTGTTGTCACTAAATATAATATTCGGCGAGAGAGATGAACAGATATACAATTTAAGTGTTGCAAATCCAATATCAAAGCCAAATATTCCTTCTCGATTGGGAAGAATTTCTTTGGTGCTTGTTTAATTCATTTCAGAAAAAAATAGTACACTGGATGATCCACAACATTTATTTCTCTTAAATCAATGCAAAACCAACCCAACATCACATGCATCAAAAGGCGATTTAAATAATTGCCTGAAATTTGGAGCTGCAAGTACAGGTGTACTCTGAAATATGGCTTTTAATATATCAAAAGGTTCCATACATTTTTCAGACTGATGAAACTTGCATTTCTTGCACAACAAACTTCCAGGAGTATTTATGACGGAATCTAAGACATTTACTTTGTTTCCAATTCTAAATGTAGCGAATTTGGATTTTAAGATATGGGCTAGAGAACCAGTGCCCAATCACCAGGCTAAAAACTCATTTCCTTTGTATTTCTATCACACGTTCATTAGTTCTTATTATGTCACTAGCCTTTGACAGCTCAACTGAAATCAGAGACATAGTCAAGAAGACAAACATGACATATAGGGATCTTGTTCCTATTCAACAGTGAGTGATTGACTTTTGTCACGCTGATTATAATAGAGGGAATGGATAGTAAAACGATGATCACTGTGATCAATACCTGTTGATTGATCAATATCACTGTGATCAATACCTGTTAATTGATCAATATCACTGTGATCAATACCTGTTGATTGATCAATATCACTGTGATCAATACCTTTTAATTGATCAATATCACTGTGATCAATACATTTTAATTGATCAATATCACTGTGATCAATACCTGTTAATTGATCAATATCACTGTGATCAATACCTGTTGATTGATCAATATCACTGTGATCAATTCCTGTTGATTGATCAATATCACTGTGATCAATACCTGTTAATTGATCAATATCACTGTGATCAATACCTGTTGATTGATCAATACTAGAAACAAAACTGTCCACATCATAATACTGAACAATGAATGGATCAGCTAAATGAATAAGTTAGTGAGCAACATCATTGTCAAGAGCACCTTTTACCAAAGCTCTGGTAAACGCATGAGCAGGATATAAATCAGGGATTTTAATTCTCAAGAGGACCAACCTTTTGCTCTTAACGAAGTTTGTCAGTTACAAGTGGAATAACCATAACGTTATCTCCAGCTAGACCATTGCCTAGTAACAAATAAATAACCTCAAAAATCAAAACCTCATTGCTTCAACATTCAAGGGTTCTGAGACTACGTCTGATGCCAGATTGACCCAGTAGAGAAGAACATTAACAAAGCTGAACTTTATCCATGAATAAGAACACTTTTACAGGAAGAAGACTTTTCAGGCAAACATAAAGTACCTGATAACAAAAGACTATGTGAAGCTTCGGTTTACCTTAATATTTCAATAGGGATAGGCTGAGGTGAATCACTAATATGTGACACAGAGACTTTCGAGATGAATAGCACACAATTCTAATAATGCAAATGGACTGGAGAATTGCTTTCATGACTATGACATTGACCTCTCACAAAAAAGAGGATTTTAGATTGTTCTTTCTTGATTCTGTCGCTTAGTTTTCGACATGCAGCAATCAGGAATGACGTGCCCTTTCTTCTTACAGAAAGTGCATGTAGGAGGAAATAAGTAGTTCTAATCAGTATCATTATACATTTGATTCCTGAAGTTATGTCTGATTGACATTTGTAAATGAGACTGAGAAGATTGTTTTACCAAAACTAGAAGACGTACTGACAAATGAAACGTTATGAGTCTAGGAATAATAATCCATTGTACGAGCAGCATCTTCCAAGTTTTCCACCTTACTGAGAATAAGACTGGCATTGAAATTAGTTTCTATGAACTTCTTGAACTCTTCAATTTATATGAGCTGTCTGAGGTTATCGTAATCTTTGTTAAACTTCTTCCCGGTACACCGCCTCTCAATCAGTTGTTCTTTTTACTTTGACAATTCGAGATGGGTTAGTCCAGTGTTCTCTCTACATTTTCTAAACCTTGTTGACATGCCTCAGGTACCAGCTCATAACCCTTCAAGATATTTTCATTAACCATATCATAATCGTACCGAGAATGAATGTAGACTTTACGAGTTTTGCCAGTATGTAACCTTTATAGCAATCAAGTCCAATGTTGTCTTGGCCATTTCAAGTTTTCTGAACTTTTGTGATAGCGTAGGCATTATTGATCTACTGCTTTCTCTTTAAACGGGAGTACTAAGCAAATATTTCGGTAACATAATCCATCTTAACTTGTGTGTAAAGGGTAAGCGTGTTCCGCCTGCCAGTTCTAATTCATTTAATCTAAAACGCATTTCCCTTCTTTTTTCTGTGCATTTATCACTCTCTCTGTATTTCTCTCTTCTTTTTTCTCTCTTCCTCGATTTTCATCTTTCTACACCTGTATTGCGTCTTTTAGTCTCTATCTTTGTATTTCTCCATCTTTTCTGTCTTTTTGGTTTTGGAATTCCACCATTTTTTTCTAAAGCGGACACTTTCTTAACTCTATTTCGATCTGTATTTTTAAATGTAATTCTTTTAGTTTCCAATAAACACCAGACGCAAACCTACTTATCAAACTCAAAGCTCTTGAATCTAAAAATGTCTTTTCCACCAATTGCTAAATCAAAATACGTTTTATATCTTGTTTTGTACAAGATGGGTTCGTGTCAGAAAGATCGTAATGTCTGACAAGCTCAAGGAACTCGTCCTTTTCAAAGACTCTAAAACTTCATGGTTAGGATTTGAAGCACATTTGTGGACTTTATATGACACTGTGAACGGTTGATGTTTTCACTTAAGATTGTCAAATATGTGAAATTAAAATTTTTTGCAGAGGATATCGAAAGTTCCAAAACAATGTTAACTTAAATATTAAATATATTTAAAAACATATCTTTTAAACGTTTCCAAGATATTTATATTCCGTGCGAGTAAACATTTTCTGTTATGACTCTATGTCTTAAATTAAGCAGCAGAAAGAAGCGAATCCATCAAGCATATTAAAGTTGGCAAATAAAGATTTTTATTAACTTAACAAAAAGAAACTTTAAGCGGAACTAACATTATAGTGATCCAAATCACAAAAGGCCCAGACTAAAGCGTATTCTGAATAAATTCCAATATTGAATGTGCTGTTGTACCAATAGTATGGAATAGGTTGATATGGCACAATGCTATAATCCAGAATATCTTTGAATGAAACCCAAAATATTGTTATGTTCCAAACATATAATGAACACTTTGAAATTACTCTTGTTAATTTTTAAAAAAATTTGTTCGTCTCAAATTATATATGAACACAACGAGACAGTTTGATTATAGATTCACAAAGACTGATATTAAAACGGTAAAGAATAATTGTTTATTGAAACCATTATATAGAGACTATCATTTGATTTGTAAAATAAAAAGTACTTTCTGGAAAACTTCGCTAACTTGGAAACAAGGCCAGGCTCCTATAAACATTCTGAGTTTGTAAATAAGGCTTAACGTTGAAATCTCATATCAGTTAACAACTTCAACATAACTTACGAATATGAAACATAATGACAATAGTTAGAGTGGCCAAACCTCTACCCTCAATTACAGACAAAGGACAAACACACAATACTAATTAAATATACATGACACACTCTATAAATACATTTCAATATTTTTTAAAACATACAAATTAATAGCGTAGAAAAATCATTGCATTGATGCCATCATAAACACCGACACTAGCCTGTAATAAAAGGTATAATCCGACCCATGTTTAGCAGTGCTCTGATAAAATGGAAACTAAACAGTTAAAATGACAAATATAAATTTTGTATTAGACTGTATGAACATTGTTTTGTAGTTGAGGAGATAGTGATTTTTAAAAATGTTTTATTGACATTAAGACAGATAATACATACCTGGAATACATAATTGTGGCAGAAGACTTAAACCAAAAGACAAAACTGAATATTCGTCTACACAATGAATTATGTCACTTTGAAATGAGCGGAAAAAACTTAAGAAAAGTGTTATGTATATTTGATTTAATTATATCTGATTTAATATATATTTATTTCAATTTAATTTTTTGTTGGTCAGTTTTAATTGTTTTAGAATATTTTTCATTACATGATATTGTAATGTAAGTTTACTGGAGATTATACTTTTTCCAGAAAATATTTTGACCTTGACTTTTCGCTTTGATCTAGATCCTGACCTTGATTCAAACTTAGTAGCAACCACATAAATAAGTCCTATTTTTATTTTCAAATGATTGGTTGTTGTCGAGGCCATGATGGGACTACGTGTTTAAGATGTAAACAATTTGTATTTTATTTTTATTTCTTAGAGTAAAATGATTGGTTTTCGGCAGGGCCACATTGGGTGTACGTGATCTTTACACAATGTCGATGAGGTTCTGGAACATGATCACGTGACCGACTTTTTGCGTTTTAGAATACGATATAACCTTTGTTTTGGAAAGATATTCTCGGTGTTAGTCGGGTCCTTACACTGGAAATTATATGTTGTGCTGTTTGGAGTTATTTCAAATTACTTGGATTCAAAAGGATTTTAAAAAATTCTGGAAGATACATTGCTCATCTGAAATTGTTGAACAAGGACAGCTTTTATAAAAATGTATTCAGATTTCCAAAAACCAGAGTGATATTTCTTGTTTCTACAAGGAACTTTAGACTTCAACACTACAGATTACAGCATACGTAATCGTCTTCCATCCTGGATTCGTCGTCGGGACTCGAACTTGACATCGTTAGAACATTTATTTATTAGGACTTCAAAAATTTTATTCGTGGATTATTCTTGGATTATTTTTGGAATTGATTCTTAAAACCGTAAGTTCATATATTTTTATTTTTACAGAATTTTCCAGGGAAATACATTCTTATATTTATCAAAGCTTGTTGTTTTCATTCTTCCTTGTGTTACTGTTTATTCGAGCTTAAACACGTAACAAAAGAGAAAAATAATGTTCAATATTTAAAGGAAAACATATGATTAATCACGGTAAAATTAGCATTTCTACAAAACAAATATGATAGTATACAAATATTTATTTACACAAACACAGATACATATAATAGTAATAATAATAATAATAATAATAATAATAATAATAATAATAATAATAATAATAATGATAACAATAATAATGAAGACTTTGTATAGCGCCTAATCTTTAGAAGCTCTAAGCGCTTTACATTAGACAACACCTATAAGATAAAAAACATATAATGATATGATTACAAAAACAAACACTATGAAATTATAAAACATAAAAAAACATGCTGATAATATTTAAGGTAGGAAACATTATTAGGTCTATATGTGTGTTCTTGCAGTCGAAATAAGTGAGTTTTGAGAGCACTGTTGAATGGGATCACTGTGTCGTTGTGTCTAAGTTCAGTGGGCAATTCATTCCACGTTGCTGAGCCTTGGTATGCAAAATAACGCTGTCCATATGACTTTGTTTTCATAGCGGGAATAATGAGGATACGATTGTCAGAAGAGTAGCGTACGTATCTTGCTGGTGTGTACACATGGGTGAGGTCGGATAGGTATGTTGGACTAGAGTCCGACAGTGAAACGTAGCACAGAGAACAAATTTTGTGTTTGATTCTGGATCGAATGGATAGCCAGAGTAGGATACAAAGCAGCGGGGAGGTGTGCTCTGATCGTGGTACTCTAAGTATGATCCGAGCAGCTGTGTTTTTTAAGTTTTTGAAGTTTCTGGAGCACATATTGAGATGAACCAGATAGAATTGAGTTACAATAGTGCTGTCTTGAAACTACTAATGAACACACAAGTGTTTTAGTGGCATCAACTGAAAGATATTTGCGAATGGAACTGATCCGTCTCAGCTCAAGATATGCAGCCTTGCATATGTTCATGACATATTGGTGCAATGTGAGAGTACTGTCCAGAGTAACACCTAGGTTTCGTACTGATTGTGTGAATTTAATGTTGGTGTTGCTGATATTTATTTTGAGGTAAAGGATGTGAATGAGAAAGTCTTTGTGTTGTGTTCAGAATGGCCTCAGTTTTATTATCTTTCATCTGCAGCTTGTTACATGTCATCCATGATTTCACATCAGAAATGCACCTCTCTGCACCTTGGATGGTAGCATCAACTTCAGATGGGTGGCTAGATTTGTATATTTGGGTGTCATCAGCGTACAATTGGTGAGACACTGGATGATCACATCAGTTGGGTGGCTAGATTTGTATATTTGGGTGTCATCAGCGTACAATTGGTGAGACACTGGATCATGATCTATGACACTTGAGAGCGACTGAATGTATAGAATGAAGAGAACAGGTCCAAGAACAGACCCCTGTGGAACACCACAACATAGATCAACTGGGCTGGAGTGTATTCCATTTGCAGATACAATTTGTGTCCTGTTGACCAAGTAGGACTTGAACCACAGTAAGGCTGTATCATGAATGCCAAATACATGCTGGAGACGGTGAAGTAAAGTAATATATCATGGTCTATTGTGTCAAATGCTGCAGACAAATCAAGGAGGGTGAGGACTGTCATCTTTCCGCTATCCAACGCAGAGAGAATGTCATTAACTACTTTTAAAAGAGAAGTTTCAGTACTGTGGCAAGGGCGATATGCAGATTGTACATTGCTAAAAAGACTGTTTGAATTCAGATGAGATACAAGCTGGGATAGAACAAACTTTTCAACGTTTTTTGATACGAATGGGAGATTAGAAACGGGGCGGTAATTCTCTAAATCGTTATGGCCTAGTGTTGGTTTCTTCAGCAGAGGCTTTACAATGGCAGTTTTGAAAAATGATGATAATTCCCCGGATGAGAGAGGTATTAATAACATCAGTTACTGAAGGCAATACTTTATCTAAGCACTCAAGCAGCAGTAATGTTGGAATTGGATCAAGTTCACATGACTTTGGTGCACGCTTCATCAGGATTGTACGTACGAAATCCATAGAGACAGGTTCAAATGCTGATAATGGTTGCCGCTGAAATTCTCTATCCCAACTATATTGTGACGACGAGTCAATTGTAATTGTGGTGTCAAGCTTATCTCTAATGGTTTGTACTTTGTCACGGAAGAAATCTGCAAACATGTGCGGAAGGTCGACTGGAGAGAAGGTAGTTGGAAGTGGTGTATAGAACACATCACTCCTATATATACACACAGAGATATATCTGTACGCATCTCTATATACACGTGTCGAAAAGCATTACTCTATTAACTGTTTGTAAGTTAACTATCTATTGTCAAACTTTTCTCATGCACAGTTATTACAAGTGCTACACTGGTTCACTGTGAAGTTAAAAGCAACAATAATTTTGAGTTGATCACGCTTGATACTAATTTTGTATATGACGTTAGGGCTGCATGCCTTACAAATCCATGAAATTAATGCTAAAGTTCAAAACTCATACAGGAATCATTTTCATTTATCAAATCATTCAAATTGTAATGCCTTTCTGAAAACATGTTTTGTAATACAACCCTGTTCCATCTATTGTGATAAAGGATTAAACCATATATGTGTTAATAGCCAATGGTCAGCCGGTACTAGTTTTAATGATCTAGTTCTAAATATGCTTCGAAGACATCTAGCCAAAATGGATTAAGATCCTTGTAACTATCTCAAACAAATTAATAAATCTAGCTTTTGTGTTTCATAGGGACATAAATATATAATATACATAACTGAGAAAACTAAAAATATAAGTCTTTTGTTACTTATTTCTTTACAAAAATGCCTGTTTTTGTGTGAAAAAAAGATATATTGGGTCGAAAATTAAATATGCCTGTTACTCTAAGGAAAATGTATCGATGCTACTTTACGTCCTTGATGAAAATCGGTTATGAGATCGAAATAGAGTCAAGATTTTATAATATTATTCCAGTTATATAAAATATGCGGGATTCAGTGGTTGGTTAAATGCAAATCAAAAAAAAGGAAGCACCTGTTTTAAAGGTAAAATCTATGCGGATATCTAATGTCCTTGTAATTGTATGGAACAGTTATTGACATAGTTGAGTTTTCTCTTGCGGAAATCAGTCACGATAACCATAAAGACATTGAGTCTAGTTTATGACAGATTCTACAAGCCATATCGTTTACAGACAGAGTGTAGATCATGAAAATTCTACCAATCATATCAATTACACACATTTAGACACAGAGTATAGGTCATGAAAAATCTGCCAATTATATCACTAATCCACATGTAGACACGGAGTATAGGTTATGAAAATATCTACCAATCATATCACGTATACACGTTTTATTATTTTATTAATAAATTTGTGTGTGAAAAGAAAATAAATCATAACGATAAAAGGCTATAATTCCGAAAATCAAAGCATATTCTTGTATCGTGTTGAGGATATCGACGACATTTGTTTCTTTTGATTGAAATCAGCTATGAAAGACATATGGAAACAAAATATAGGTTATGAAATATTTAACCAACTAGTGTGTATCCGGATCATCCAGACTAACATGCTGGGCAGAATTTGAAACTCTTTGATGCCATGAAACTGGTTTTTCACTTAGCAGTTCGAATAAGTGACTGATAGAAATTAATAAACAACATCATTGATATCTATCACAATCAATATGTAACAACCAAAACGCGCATTTTTGAATGAAGCTGAACTGAATGTAAACACTCTGACGAAGATACGAATAGAGGAAACTGGATACTTGCGTGAAATACACTTAAACTTAAAAGGCGGCACAATTCGCATTGCAACTATTGCAAAATGGTACATCATGCACCAGTTAGTCAACGTTCAAATGGCCTAATTTAATTTGATTGTACGCACATCTACACGCTTATATGATAGTCCATCACAAGCCTAATTATAATAAGCATTTATTTTAGGTTTTAGGTAAGAGATAACAAACAATAGTCCGCAAATCAGCCAATACTCTTTACGTTCGAATATATTAACTTCATTATCACGCTGAAATCCTACTTTTGCTATTTACTGCATCGTTTTTCAATGACACACTACAGTTGTAAATTTAGGAAATATCATTCATTTTCTGTTTATTGTACATCAAATGATTTTACGTTAGAACTGATAGATTTTGTCTAAACCAGTGTATATTTATATCTTTGTTGTGAGAGTACATGCAACATTTCAGTTTTTGTACACAATTTATCATTGCATGTGCACGTGCACGTGATTCCCAGAAGTATTAACCCGTGGAAAACACCTAAATCATTAGGTAACATTAGGTAACATTTTCCAAGATGTTCCTTCGTGTGAGTATGTTTTTGTTATATATGTCTATATATACGCACATACACACAATCATACACACAATCATATATATTCTTTTAATGTTTCAATACCAATTAAAACAATTTTGTGCTTTATATATTGTACTTATGAGGAAACCATTTGTCAATGATTATTAATATAAATTAAATCACATCCGTCCCTGAAATTACCAGTTTCAAAGGGATAATAACAAGGCAGCTGCACAATAGGACTTTTGAAGATCAATGTTATCTTTTGGAACACTTTTTCAATGACTGAGTGATAGCAGGTTTGTATTTCCTCCCTGTCTGCAAGGAACCATTCATCAATACATCAGTTTAAAGCTTTCGTACACATTTCTCTTTAATCACCCCTCTCCTGGGTTCCTCGTTAAATAAAGTGAGCCATCGTTCCAAACTGTAGCAACTTTCACTAGATGTAATCGATTAACTGGCTCATCTCCAATCTAATCTTCCTTGACTTGGCATCTTATCTTTCAGTTCCAATACAAAGTCGGTTCCTGCTGTATGGCTTGGATATATATTGACTGCATCAAAGAAATATTCCAATTTGTCCGGCTTGAAATTAGGAAATTCAACCCGTCTGTATTTGCCATTACCCAATCTGAAAGACGCCTATGGTGATCAGTTAAATAATACAGCTAGAATCTCGTCTCTCACGATTTGAAATGACATGTTAATAGGCAAGACTGTTAATAAATTACTGAGTGGTTCTGAAATACTATAGGGAACTACATATACATACATACCGCTCCGGTGGCCTAGTGGTTAGGGCGTCCGCCTCAGATGCGGGAGGTCGTGAGTTTGATCTCCGGCCGAGTCATAGCAAAGACTTACAAAAAGGGTGCTAACAGCTGCCTCACTTGGCGCTCAGCATTAAGAGGTTAGTGTTTGGACTGGTCGGCCTGGTGTCAGGATAAGGTGACTGGGTGGGACATCATGCTACATGTCTGTGGCATAATATCCCAGTGTTAGACACCACTATAAAACTGTCACACTGATGTCATATGAGCGATATGACTGAAATTTTTTTAAAGCTGCGTTCAAAATCCAAACCACCCATCCACCCCCACACACATACACACACACTTATATACAAGTACATACGTACATGTATGTATGTATGTATGTATGTATGTATGTATGTATGTATGTATGTACGCACGCACGCATGTGTGTATGTTTGTGTATGTGTGTGTCTTCCCTCAGCGCCATCAATTCCTGGAGGCATGATACAATGGAATATGTACTGATCCCAGATAGCAAAAACTGGGGCTGGCCTCTGTCATTCGTGCAAATTACTGCATCCACAAAAAATTTCATTAGTAGGAACAAAGATGTTTAGCAGAGCGTTCTGCCTCGGCAAGACATCAGTGATCAAGGTCAAAAGTCAAATAGGTGTTAGAGAATATTGGCATTGAAATTAATATAACTAATGCTGCAGCATTCAAAACATATTTTATAAAACTGTCATGTTTAGCTGATTCTCGTCTCCGAAACACGACAGGAAATCACATTGGACATACACAACTGTTTTTAAAAAAATAAACTTATGTTTTGAAGTTGGAGATTCTTATTGACGGCTAATTTAGAATTGACCCTTGCATCGCAAAGCTGTCCTGGGACAGTAAACATTAAGACGACGACCATATCCTCTTAATGGGAACGTCATGTAGAATAGACAATTAAAAAAAAGGAAGTTGGTATGTGTCGCATTTCTCAGATTCTATGCTGTCAAAGACTGACGGAGGAGATAATTATCTTGGAGAAAACAATTAGGAACGGCTGATTACGATTGGTCTGTTTAACTTAAGGCGTACATCCTAGAAGAAATGTTGAATTTAAATCAACGACTTTGGGCGAATGTCCTCAGTCCGAAAAATTTCCTGCAAAACGAATAAGACTCGCTTGACTCCGGGGAAAACTAAAAAGTAGTACTTCCTCGTTAAGATAAGTAACGGGACCAGGCTGCTGTCTTGTAGGCAAATACAGGCCTTTAGGGCTAGGACGCACATGTGCATGGAAAGAACAGCATTATGGTACGCAGTTTTCATTTTTCATGCAATTTTCTATTTTGTTTATTTCGTTTTATGCAAATGTGTTTGATATGCCTGGGATCCATAATATGCATCGTTTATTCGATTTCATGGAAATCTGTTGATATGCTAGAGTTGTTTATGCAATTTACTTCTTTAATTTTATAGTTACTAGTTCATTGATAGAGTTGACTTATTGCATGAGATCCACATTTTCAGATGTGTATATTTCATAGGGTTATATGAATTAATTTCTTTTGTCTGTTAAGGCGATACTGATTATCGTGAGTTAACGATCGTTGCATATTTATATCTGATATTTTTAATGCTTAAAGAATCTTGTAGGTTAGGGATTGCCGTGATCAAGAAGTTAGTGAATCTTATGCAATAGTAATCGATAGCATGTATCTTATTGAGTGAAAATGACTAGGTTGGATGTCTAAAGAGTCATGTGGTAGCGTATATAATTTATGGTCAGTTGCTGTGAAGCGAGGATGATGATCTATCGAATTTGGTAAGGCTTAGATGTACATTACAGGGGTCGTTTGTAACTAGAGATAACGATTGTACCTTACTCAAAATACAGTCTAAATTTGTAAGGACCATTAACCGTTAAGGTCAACTTATGTCAGAATTTATGCAGTGTTAAGATAGCTATTAAATGCTTTCTGAGTAAAGAATGTGAGAGAATTTTATATACATATAGAAGGTGATACAAACAGAGACTGAGTGGTAATCTTGTCAGTCAGGGAAACAACTGTCTGGAACAGTCTGGGACAGTCCAAAAGACGGAAGTCAGTATAAGAGATCGAGCAGTTACGATAGAAGAACCAAGAAAGATCAAACGTATACGCGTGAAGGTGGTAAGACGTGGGATACGCGGAAACGAAGATGGGAAGCAACGCTAGGTGATGCAAAGCAAGCGTGGACATTTAGTTCGTTTCACCACTCTCGTTATCATGATGAAATGAATCAATAATATAACACTGCAATTGAAATTATGTAATTGTAAGTTTGTTTGAATTGAAACTGACACTTTTAGTTTATGTCAATGATTAAATTGTTATTCTTTTGTCTAAAGTGGGCTCGTATAGTATTATTTCTACTCAGTAGTTGTGCTCAATTCTCTGTTGATGTTCTAGCTATCCACTCACACCGGGCAGTACAATTGAGGGTGGTCATCCTCTAGATAACGATAACCAAATCTAATTTCATATAAATAACTTGACCATCATGACCATATTTCTGCCTATGATCCCTTGAGCTAGGCTTATGGATTGGATACCTATATATAAAGAAACAAGCGAATTGAAGAAATTATTAAAATGAGAATGTAACGGCTACAAAAAGGTGAAAATGTTATTTATTTATGGCAATATTTTGATAATCTTCTTGGTTGAAACCGCTGGTTTTAATTTTCTAAGGCGGCATATCAAGTAAGATTCCTTTTCTTTTCTGATTTTAGATCTCCTGTTCGGGTTCTGAGCAATTACAGTAAGTGTTACATCATTGAAACTGTGACCACGAGAAGAGAAGTGTTCTGCAACTGGACTTCGTTACAGCTTCTTTGTTATCCATTCAGATCCAGGACGATTGATCCTTTTGTGTAACTTTTCATTTTTTTTTTTTTGCGTTACTGAAGGCTACCGATTTTACATATGATGAGGTACACTACATTCTCTGTTTTGTACGTTTTGTTTGGACCACGTATGCTCAGATTTTCCCTAGTCGCTGTGCGAGTGTGTCTGCTACACACGATTTACTATAACACCGATTGAGTAAAATCATTTTTTTGTGATGTGTGTTTAATCGTGAGAGAATATGGGCTAGTAAAAAGGCTACGGTTGCCGTTTACCCGCGGACCCGGGTTCGAATGTCCGTATAGTACGAATTAAAGATTCTCTAACCTTTATGGTATATATATATATATATATATATATATATATATATATATATATATATATATATATATATATATATATATATATATATATATATATATATATATATATATATATAATTTATTCATACCGCGGAGAAAGTGTTTGTGTTTGTATGTGTGTGTGTGTGTGTGTGTGTGTGTGTGTGTGTGTGTGTGTGTGTTTGTGATTTGGATTTTTAACGTAGTTTTAAAATGTTTTCTCAGTCATATCGCTACGATGTCTGCAGTATGGCAGTTTATAGTGATATCTAGCACTGGGACATCATGCCGCAGACATGTAGCGTGATGTCCCACCAGGTCATATTATCCTCGGGCGATCAGTCGTAACACTAACCTGTTAATGCTGAGCGCTTAGCGAGGCAGCTGTTAGTACCATTTGAATAAGTCTTTGGTATCACTCGGCCGGGTTTCGAACCCGCGACCATCCGCATCCATTAGGCAATTATTCTGAAAAAAAAGTCTGATAAAAGAAGACTGTTTGATTCAATGACTTTAAATGGTGTTTGTGTCGTTTAGGAAGTTCGGCATAAATGAGTATTGTTTATATTGTTTGGAAGTGTTGGGCCTGCTTCACTCTTTCACGTACATAAACATACGAAGAGATAGATGGTCGTACCTATTGTCTCAAGATATACATATTAAATATAAGCAAAAGACTATGCAATACAATACGAATCACACCACGTGGCGCCAGTTTCTATTTTCATTTTAGTTCAGATCGTCTTCTGTTTCATTTCAAGAGATTTAAGGCTCTTATCTCGCCGAGGAATATATGAATTAATTTATGTCTGAATAATGGGAATAATTCCTCTCTTTAATTAACATTTTGTTGCAGATAATATTATTTGGAAATCTCATTGTTATTTGAAAAATTTAATTGCATTGATAGTATGTATAAATCCTTGATGAGTTTCTTTGTAAAGGTTCTTGATCACAGGCGAAAGTTTAATGCCGTTGATTTGGAGGAAATATCTAATTGATGAAAATTTTCTAGAAGAATGGCAGGTCGCTCGTGCCAAAATTTAGTAGCGGTCATTTCAGGTATACTAATGTGATACATAATTCACGATGATTTCGCTCAAATATTTGATACACCTTGCTTCTCTCGTGTATTTTATATCTCAACAGATTTTATTAGGATATTGCATGACATTTGCAAATCAATAACTTTGCTACTCGCCCTATAGAAGGCTAACGGTATTATTTTACCGACATAAAGTTCACCAGATGTTTCTATTATATATCAGATCCCAATATACATGATAGCCCGGTTAAGCCCGGAAATTATTTTTGAGATTTCTGCTGTAATTTATCGAGAACCGTTTTGTACATGATCCTTATTATTTCTTGAACCTGAAACTGTCATTACATAGAAATGTCAGTCATGACAATCAATTACACTTTGCAATATAACACACACACACACACACACACACTAGCGCTGCGTCATAAAGCAATGCATATAAAATATGCCTATGTCAACTGTAACGTCTAGTAACGTTCTTAAAAAACATCTTAAAAAGATTTTGAGAGTTCCTCGATTTTTATCGACGTTCAAACTCATCTCTTGGTTTCACTATAACGTACGCGACTCGAGAGCGTCAATGCATGTACCATTACAACTGCGATGATAGACAATGGTGAGTTCCATTGTGAACGTAAAATTCGAAACTGCCATCTTCAGTTAAATGCAGGATGACTGTATAAGAAATTATTCCTCCTATTCAACGGTTGACGCAGTCAAACGAGCAATTTTAGTGTCATATCCAGGTTGCCTGGAAAGATCGATAAGTATCAGAAAGATCGAGAAGGTGTCATTAAAGGTCGATAAGCTATACATTATTCTGTCCCTTGGTTAGCAAGTCCGCCCTTTAAAAACAAACAAAATAAACTGGGCAATATTTGGGATTTATAGCTTATCTAAAAATAAAATCTGTCCTCGCACATATGGACCAAGGCCTCAGAGACTCCGTGAGATTTAGAATAAATTCAGGCAGCATTTGTTTTGCTCAGAAAACATCTCCTGCTTTTGTCAGGGCTATGAATTAGACGTTTTGCTACACGTGATATCTCATAAGCAGAGAAGCAAAATTCGCGCCGAATTCTAGAGGAAAAACAATGAAATAAATTTAGCAAAGAATTGATTTACAGATCTACTTAGAGTGTATTACACACTATATATCAGAAAGTTCATTTTCCGCTAAATAACTCAGAAATGTGCATTAAAAATGCATTTTTAACTCACAGAGAAGAAAATGAAGATAATGTGTGCATTTATCGATGTTTTACAGAAAAACGTTCCGGGAATTATTGGTATACTTCCTGTAATAACAGGATTTCCGGAAGTGACGTACTGTTGGAAAGTCTCTCACGTTTAGCGTATGTGGTGATGGCTGAATTTAGTAATGATTCAAGCGAATTTACGGCAGAATTGTCCTGTTCATTTTCGTTGTGTGAGGAAGGTAAACTCCTAGAACGTAATGAATCTTAAGAAAATTCTGCTCGCTGACGTTAAACAGTACCAATTTAAGCCTGAACGACACGGGAACTGGGACGAAGACCCTAAAGAGGACAGATCATAATGAGGCTGAGTAGCGCTTGGGATATTCATTCTGGTAATTACTATTATCATTATGGCAATTATTATTAATATTCTTTCTTTAATGCTTTTTCAATTTAATAATAAAAAGAGAAGAGCACGAATTTGGGTGAAACTTGGATGTCTTCAGAGCCGATTGTCATGTGGGCGTGGTTCTTCAGTAACTAATGTGTGTTGAAAGTTAAACACTTAAGACTCTGACTGGGAGAGGTGTAGAAATAACTTTATTACCTCTATGACAAGTTTGTTCTTTTGAACCGTGATGAAATGCAGACCCCGACTATACTTTTGGTGTTAGTGTTTAATACCCTCCACAGATAGTAAAATTTAAGACTTTTATTAGAAAGAAAAAGTAATCATAGACCTCATGTATCCAGATGTTCAGCAAGCATATATTTTCTCTGTGGGTTTAGATGTATAATACTAGTGGTAAAGGAAGCATACATATTTATGGGGAAACAAATCTTGATAATAATAATAATAATAATAATAATAATACATTGCTGATTATTGTTAGGTTATTCTGGTACAAAAGAAGGAACAAAGTCTTACCATGCATCGCATATACATATATAGCATGCTTGAACATGCAAGAACGTCTCATAAATTTTACCCACAAGTTTGCTCTCTAACTCAATAATGAATGATGGAGTATATTTACCATGTATAGTGGTGTGCTTGTGGAAATTGCAGCAATAAATAAATAGTCAAGAAGAGCAGATGCTATAGAGGGATTATGATTTAGAATAAGACTGAGGGGGCCAGGGTGGATTGCATCTGTACTGTGCATACATTCAGCAAATGGAAATTGCATATACATGAACACTTTTAGGCAAAATATTCTTACAGTAGTTATGGTGCCACTATCAGGGTTAATATTGTCACAAGATATTATTGTTTTACGAATGTAAAGATTAAGCTTAACATTCCACTTCATAAAATCCTTCCTTTAATAACAAAATCCTTCCTTTATTAACAAAATCCTTCCTTTATTAACAAAATCCTTCCTTTACTAACAAAATCCTTCCTTTATTAACAAAATCCTTCCTTTACTAACAAAATCCTTCCTTTATTAATAAAATCCTTCCTTTACTAAAAAAATCCTTCCTTTATTAACAAAATCCTTCCTTTACTAACAAAATCCTTCCTTTATTAACAAAATCCTTCCTTTATTAATAAAATCCTTCCTTTACTAACAAAATCCTTCCTTTATTAACAAAATCCTTTCTTTATTAACAAAACTCTTCCTTTACTAACAAAATCCTTCCTTTACTAACAAAATCCTTCCTTTACTAACAAAACCCTTCCTTTACTAACAAAACCATTCCTTTATTAACAAAATCCTTCCTTTATTAACAAAATCCTTTCTTTATTAACAAAACCCTTCCTTTACTAACAAAATCCTTCCTTTACTAACAAAATCCTTCCTTTATTAACACAATGTATCAGTACTTTCACTTTACTTGAGTGTGGAATTTGTATCCAAAACTTTCATTTTGATAATATATCGTGTTAAACTCATTCGTCCATTACCTTGAACATTCTCATGAAAAATTCTTTAATCCTCTGTAATTTCATTTCTTGAACAGATTCTATACAATGACATTAAAAACATCTTGCTGTCTGTTCATGATCACATTTGATTCATTTATATTCCTAACATTGGTTAGAGTAAAATCTAATTTTATGCTAAAGGCATTGACTCTGAAAGCATGAAATAAGTAACAGAAAACCGGGATACAAGAAATAACATAACTTTATTCAAGTTTTAAAATTTGCTGTATATTCTATTTTCAGTCATAATAGATACATGGCTGCATAGAGGTGGCAATAACTGTCTATCAACTGACTACGACTTTATGGCCACTTCCCCCAGTACTGCCATCAATTCTTCAAAATAGTCTGAAAATAGAATTGTTACCCCAGTAATTTAAGAAACTGAAAAATGTCATCCACTGCCTATATTCGTACTGACAATTTACCAAAGAGAATTAATGGAACTGGAAACCATACTTAATTATTATTCAATTTAACATACATATGAATCATAGTTTTGTGAATGAACGAATGAAGGAATGAACGAATACTACTACTACTAGTACTATTTTTTGTTGCGATATATGATTTGAATATGCGGTACAAAAAAGAATCTGTGTTAGCTTTGTTTTCATTGAAATCTTTCAAGTTCGAGTTGTTCTTCTTTAATTAATTTCTCCCTTTTGTGTGTGTATGTACAGGGCCGGGGAGGAGGGGGCTGTTATATTACTATATGTGCTTGTATACGAGTTTTATCAAATGGTATCATTCAGTGTAGTAAAAATTGCAATATCTACATACCCTTGGCTACATGTCACACATCATAGTTTTGTCTGGCTCTCATATTATCTGGGGGCCCCGAGTGGCCGAGTGGTCTAAAGCGCTCTCCGTTACTGCCATCTCACCTCTGTCTGCGTGGGTTCAAGTCTAGGATTTTGCCAATGTGGGTATGTGAGAAAGCTTGCTAGTAGCTTATCGTGGGTCGGTGGTTCTTCCCGGGGTTTTCCCGGGTTCTTCCTCCACCATTATTACTGGCCGTCATGCATAGCCTGGAGAAAAATCTCTATAAACAATGATTATTCATTAGCTCGAAAAACGAAACAAATTCCCGGATGAGGGTCAACTTTCCAGAACCTTCGAGAAGCATTACCGTATAAATAACACGTAGTCCCAGTATGACCATGATAACATTCAATCATTTTACTCTAACAATAGGATAAAAACAAAACGTTTTTACTTGTCTCAGTGATTTCTTAAATCAAGGTAGGGAACTAGATCAGCTTTATATGTTTACAAATGAACAATCAAGGTCAAACTATTTTCTGGAAAAGTATCGAATTCATATTAAACAAAATTACATTATTTTGACATATAATGAAATTAAAAATAAAACGATTTTAAAACCTAAAAGCAATTAAATTAAATCAAATGCAAATTAAATCAAATATACGAAACACATAATACCTGTAAACATCACATCTAGAAGATTAAATTTATCATATAAACGAAGGTTGTGTGAGCATACTAGTAGACCTTTAATGGCAGAATATTAGACTAATGGTATACCTTAGTGATGTTTTTCAATATGTAAACTTGACCAAATTGGAGACATTTTACTTACATTATGTTAGGGAATATATTCTATGATATCAGCAGTACCGGCTAGATGCGTTAACCAACATCATGCTCTAAACTACTTACACCTTTAAAATATGTCCTCTCATGATCTATTTCTAATAATCTGGACAATTCCATAAATAAACCAGTCGCGCTATGAGTAAAAATATATCATAAATTGTTTACTAAGCACATATAAATTATTCATGGCTAGATTAAAACACAGAGTAACACACACGTTTGTCCTTTTTTCTGTCAGTTTTGAGCGTAAACATAGCTTGTTTCAAACCTCAGAATATGTATATTTTTGTTAGAATCAGTGCGCAGCCTAAGCGCGGTCTTTACATTATAAAACTTGGAAGATATTAACATACTTCTCACAAATTTGTTAAGCCTAATCAGTCTGAAAACTAAATACTTTTGTATATCTAATCATAATGATACTGTACGTGCAAATACTATTTCTTCAAAAGTTTCATTCTTTTACTGCCATGTTGTGACGTCATCATGTACCTGCCGTTTTAAACGTATGCGATTCATCTGTATTCAGCTTTTTCCTCTTCGTGTCCATGAGCATGGAATGTAAAGTGATATACCAACATTTATGGAAGACAATTTGCATTTTGGATCAAAATATGAGGTATGTCCAGTCAAGACATAAGGCATGTCCAATCAACAAGATGGGAATAGGATGAAATTTCAATCATATGTCCCACAACGGTTAAAACTATTGATTGTAAATATTCAGCTTTATTATAAGTTTAAGCAAAGCACAATCAAATAAGATAAATTGTAATAGTTCCAGAAGTCAGTTGAAACACTTTATCCGGATAATCGAATGACGTGACCTATTGAATCTGCTAATCATATATTTCAAGCTGGTACCAAATTTTCCTTTCAGAGATCAACCTAGACTACGTATTTAGTCCATATCGTCAGTCATCGTATACACATATATAGGTTAATAAACAAAACACAAAAAGAAGAACAGTAATAACTATACACGCAATCCACGTCTCGTCTAGGCTGAAGTAAGAAAAATCACGGCCTACAATGCTCACTAATGCTAACGTGTTTCCGATGAGCCATCAGGGTTGGAATTAACTTCTTTAAGCAATCAGCGCTCATTCATTAATAAGAGACTACTGCAAAGATGGACATTGCGTGCATATAGATAACAATACAGCTCCATAGTACGTCATTTGGTGTTATTTAGACAGATATAGACTGATTTAGAAAATGTTTGGATCTATTGTGTGCAGATGTTTTCTGGTGAAATAGTGTTATTCAGTCAGTCGTGAAAGCCGGTGCGCCGACCTATAATTAGTCCTTCATTAATCTCTAAAGATCAAAGCTGCAAGAATTACATGGTTGTGTTTAGTTTTGTGTCAGTATCCGCTTGTGGAAGATGGCTGTGATCAATCTCTCTGAGTCAGCAGCCAAATTATAATATTTATATTTTGTACTTCAAATGTCTTTGTGTAGGTCTATGTCCTGCGTTAAAGACTAAATTTAAAGGAAAAGAGGTGCTCAATGAAAGAGATAAGACAACATCATATCGGCACTTTTGTACAAGGAAACAATATATATATACAAAACGTTTATGATAATTTAAAAACGTCTTTAACATAGTGCTTGACAAAATAGTCCGAAATGGTTATTTAAATTTGATTATTGTTTTTATTCTGATACGTCATTGCAGAGAACACACAATGAGGTCCAAAGACATACTGGCATGCAAATGTTATTATATCGACTACACAATTACATGTAATTGCTTGCCCAAAATACCGGCAGATGTGAATCAACTGGCTGTTGTTTCTTATAAACATCTTTTCATCGTTCTATCTAACTGATTAAAGCAATCTTTTAGGATAATCCCAGGATTTAATGGAAGCCCTCGGTATGCGTGCATGACCTTCGGTGATACGTACGGTTCAGTATGAATCATGACGATTGCGTCTGTGGTTGGCTAAAGTTTGTATGTAGTAGTCAGATAGACGAAGTCATCTTTGGAATTATAAATAGAAATAACATTGCTTCTTGGCGTGGCGGGTTAGGGTGATTGAAGTCCGTGCCGCGGTGGGTTGTGGGTGGATAAGGTTCCACTTGAAATAATAATTACATAATGAATAATTGAGACACTCTAATATTTGGTCCTGAGTGTGTTGTGCGTATTTTTCTTTTAGCCAAAAAGGCTCTAGAAGTATATATATCATTTAGTTTTATTGCACCACAAACCAGAATGAGGTATTCAGTGTCAAGCTGTTATTTGTTATTTCATAATTATTATATGTGTCAGTAACCAGATAGATTTGTAATATAAGCACTTTTAACTTGGTTGTCATGTGTCAGCAACCATATAGATTTGTAATATCAGCACTTTTAATTTGGTTGTCATGTGTCAGCAACCAGATAGATTTGTAATATCTGCACTTTTGACTTGGTTGTCATGTATCAGCAACCAGATAGATTTGTAATATCAGCACTTTTAATTTGGTTGTCATGTGTCAGCAACCAGATAGATTTGTAATATCAGCACTTTTGACTTGGTTGTCATGTATCAGCAACCAGATAGATTTGTAATATCAGCACTTTTTACTTGGTTGTCATCTCTATCCAAACTCTGCAGAGACAATCCTACAACAAAATACAATCTGTGGGATGACAAGCTGTAGGGTGTTCTTTGTTTGAGTTTTCTGGGTTAGTGTATAACAGCATGGAAAACAAAATCCTGGATATAATCTTAGAGCATGACAAATACTTTGTTGACTATATACATAACTCTCTTTCCTAGGATGCGTTTAACTTTCTTTCCAAAAGATGAAAAAACACATTCGTTCTTGATATTGCTTTATCTAAAGTAATCAGAGAGACAAAGAACTTACTTAGCTTCTAAATCTTCACATCAAGTATGGTGTAACCATATCTTTTGTTCGGAACTGGTTAGCTTGTGTACATACGGGAAATGAAAAAAATTGGCATATCTAGCCATAAATAACTTATAAAGCATAACGAACCAGAACTGTGACCTCCAGGTTTCTTTTGGTTGGTTCTTACCGTACCAAACTTGTGGGTTAGGAGTAGATGCTTTCTTACGGGGAAAAATAAAAACGTCTTATGTTTTCTTAGGCGGCGATGACCCACTCCCCGACGTATTTTTTTTTGCCCGAGACGTCTTTGTTAAGGATAGTTATTTGTTTCATTATTTTGCAATTTACATGTATTTATGAATCAACATTTGGTACAGTGCTGTATCAGCATCAAAATAAGTTCCGGACTAGGCGACTGTTTACAGACACATTTTTAAAATAAACCCAGGGCAGTGCAAACTGAATTGATGGATGTTTCCCAGTCGCGAACGTTACAAAAAAAACTTTCAAATTATACATGCAATTATGAATAAACTTTGTGTTACTTGCTTTGGTCACAGACACAGATAACTATGTAGAGTTTTTAAGAGAAGAGGAGTTGGAGAGCAACCAAAATATATGTGTCTTCTGAAGGTTTCAAAACTGAACAATATATAAATGAATTAATTCACTCTTGGTAAGTGTATTCCCTACAAAAACATAAATTCAGATTAATCACATATTTACAGTCATTTTGTATAGACTATTCAAACCTAAACAAACTGTAGGGCATGGTTTAGTTCGTGGTATTCTCCTTAATGTAGCACATGCTAGTCTAAATATTTGCCTAATTGGGCAAGGTTAACTTTGCTTTAAGAGAATCTTCACATGTTATATACGAGATTAAGGCCAATTAAGTCTTACAGCTGGTAATTGTTAATTTTTGAATGACATTTACGGTTTTGCCACAAAGACGTTTACTTTTCCAGCAGTCTAAATAAGGATGCTGCTCTTGTTTTAGTTTCCATTACTACAGAAAAGTCAAGACTTATTTTCTGTTAGCTCATTGTGTGGATGTAACTATTGAAACTTTCAACAAAGCTATTCTCGTCCTACCACCATTGAATAAGTTTATTGCCATGCGCCGATGATTTTATGATTTATTCGTGTTCTCATCAGACAGGGAAGTATCGTTAACTATTGATCGGATTGATTTCTACTGTCTTGAGGGAAAAATCATTTCTAAAGTAGAATAGTGGGGGAAATATTGATCTTTTCGTCTACAATCCTTTCTGAACTGTTAGGACGCTTTTAACTGCTAGTACCAGTCGAACCATTAGCAAACTGTGCTGCTACATCAAATAGTCACAGGGCTAACTGGTACTAATCAGTATATTTAGAAATGTTCGTCCTTTCAGAAAGTTTAGTGCAACGAACATTATTGTGTCATCTTTGTGATAACTTCGAGGATAAATCCAATTTTGATGCGAACGGTCGGTAAAATGTTTGGGTGCATATGTTTAGAAGTCACTTTAGCAGAGAATTAAATTATATATTTACATTTGAAAGAAAGGTTATCAATACACTTTCAATCGATGTTCTGTGATGACATTTCAGTCTTCCTCTGTGGAGCTCATAATCCAAGTCCACTCAGGAAGTTTGAAATATTTACTGGCTTTTCTTGAAATGACGTGGTACGGATCATGTGAAGTCTGTACGGAGTGATACTGGCGATGAGCCACATCACAGCTGGAAAGAGTTCTTGTTGTAATGAAATTGATGTGAAAGAAAATATAAGCAGCTAATCCGGCTTTACTGACGAAATGGCTTTTAATTCAATAAGCGATTCAAGAGTAATGGGAGCCTTGTTGCCAACCTTCGGTTACATAGCCTGCATAAGGTACTGAATCTGATGTAGGTTATACGATTAAACAAATGTTCAAAATATGACTAAACTATGACTGCATTTCACCTGATGAGATAAAATGAGATCGAGCAGGCCGTGGACAGTGAAATCGAATTACATACTTGTTAACAATTTCTACGGGACAAATAAATATTTTTGATGTTTAAATCAAAATGAGTGCACAATGATAACGTACTCTTACACCGTGACACAAATATGATTGTCAGAAAGAGATTCATAATGTTATAGGTTTTCTTAAAATGAAACAATTTCACAATTTTCCACTAAATAAGGCGTAAAAAAAACTATTATTAAGAAGGGTACGGACCGGTAAAAATATGTGCTGTTGGAGACTTAACTGCATCAAATGCATCCAGAACAATATGTTTTTATTTCACGAATACATCACTAATGGGCAATATGAATTGAAATTAGTATTATCATCAACAAAAACAATAACAAGGACCATAATCAATTAGCTTAATCGTCTTGTAATAGCTTAATAATAAATGTCGGGACAATCTTCGAGGACATGAAAATAAAAACCTGCATGCAATGCAATTAATACGATGATAAATCACATTAGCATGTGCACAGTGTAGGTTATCTTATAGCTTTTATGCCTTTACTATTCCTCGGGATCTTTCGAAGTTTCAGTAGGTGCCGCATCGCTCATTTTATTAAGAAAGTTTTGTCTGTAAACTAAATTTACTTTCAATAGGTTAGAACGAATCGGACGTTTGATAACGAGCGGCGAATTTCAAAATGCGATTAATATGTACACATGAATTGGAGAGAACCTAGCCTTGAAGACTACTTAATAAACACTATTCTATGTCTTGGCCGCGAAAGCTGCTGTTTCTTTAAATATGCACAGTGCCTGTAAGTTCACGCTTATATAAATCTCTTGATAACGATACTAATTTATATACATGCTTATAAACAATACCTCGATAAAATATTACATAGTTTTGTATGCAACCGTAGAGTCTTTTGATGAGAGCGTCTTCTCTTTCCTGGAATGAATATTATTACTTTGAGTTACATAAAATATAGTTATATTTAAGCTGTCTTTGCAATTATTACATCAGCATCTGGATTAGCATACTGTTTATTTATAACACAGCAAGTATCCGAATATATGACATACCAGGCAATATACAGACCTAGCAAAGTGATAAAATTGGCAATATACAGATGTAACAGTGAAATACTAAGAAAAAGACAGGCTTTAAAAAGTAAATTCCATGGAACAGAAAGTCTAATCATGTAACATACTGGGCGATACATATATGGAACAAAGTGACATACCGAAGGATAGGAAGGTTTGAGAAAATTGGAGAGGGAATTGATAAAGTGACAGTGGGTAGAACACCGGTTCGAGAAAACATTGTCTCTCACATGTCCAGAAATGCCTAATTTTTGTATCATTTATTTGAAAGGTTTCCTCCATGGTGTGCTGTATTTAGATTAGCGATTTGTGATCTCTATCAACACATGTTAAGTCCATTTCTCGTAATAGCCAAGATCGTCGTCGTGTTACCAACTAGATGGGTTCATGTTTTGATGTGTCTGTACAAATGTACGTCTCAAACTGAAAATGTAAAATGTAACGTACAATAATGAAAGCAGTTTTATTTCATAATCTCATGTAGTGAAAAGGTCATTACATGAATTGTGTGTACGGATCAACATATATGTATTTAATAAGAACTGATTATGAAGGAGGAAAACAGATCTCGGTAATTCAAGTTCTGACCAGACTCTTTCACAATTAACATACTGTTTGTACTGTTAAACCAGTTTCTGAATTTAATGATTTGTTCCCTTGCAGACAATTTCATGAGTCAGAATAGTAAACAATGCGATGTCTACAACTATAGTTAATGCATAGAAAATGCACAATGTATTGTTTAATTAGTCCACTTTTAATACCTTCAGGCGTGTTAGTTTCCTTTGCTGGAGTTCGCAAAGTGTAAATTCTCATAGGCAACATCACAGGGATTATAGTATTATATTTCTGGTGTATCCGACATGTGACGTGTTTTCTTCATACCCAGTACGTCAATAAAAGAATGTAAGTTTAAATCCCTATAGAAATACAATTAAACCAGTTTTACAGTATGCTTCTATAATTTAAAATATTTCAATTTTTATGATCATGTTTCAATTTTTTATTCCAATTTCACTTAAGAAATGCAGCACTTTAGAAAAGTGTAATTGCACGTGTTTTGTTAGTTGAGGTGACAACTGCTGAAAATAAATTTTACAAAGTTCTATACCCATTAAAGACATAATAATAGTGACATTACAAAGATTTATACCCATTAAAGACATAAAAATAGTGGCATTGTAAAGATTTATACCCATTAAAGACATACTAATAGTGACATTGCAAAGTTTTATACCGATTAAAGACATAATATAAGTGACATTACACAGTTTTATACCCATTAAAGACACTATAATAGTGGCATTGCACAGTTTTATACCCATTAAAGACATAATAATAGTGGAATTAAAACGTTTTATACCAATTAAAGACATAATAATAGTGACATTACAAAGTTTTGTACCCATTAAAAACATACTAATAGTGGATTGCAAAGTTTTATACCTATTAAAGACATACTAATAGTGGCATTGCAAAGTTTTGTACCCATTAAAGACATAATGATAGTGGCATTGCAAAGTTGTATACCCATTAAATACATAATAATAGTGGCATTGCAAAGTTGTTTACCCATTAAAGACATAATAATGGTGGCATTGCAAAGCTGTATACCCATTAAATACATAATAATAGTGAGATTGCAAAGTTGTATACCCATTAAAGACATAATAATGGAGGCATTGCAAAGTTTCATACCCATTAAAGACATAATAATAGTGACATTATAAAGTTTTATACCCATTAAAGACATAATAATACTGACATTGCGCAGTTTTTTACCCATTAAAGACATAATAATAGTGGCATTGGACAGTTTTATACCCATTAAAGACATAATAATAGTGACATTACAAAGTTGTATACCCATTAAAGATATAATAATAGTGGCATTGCACAGTTGTTTACCAATTAAAGACATAATAATAGTGACATTATAAAGTTTTATACCCATTAAAGACATAATAATACTTACATTACAATGTTTTATACCCATTAAAGACATAATAATAGTGACATTGCACATTGTTATACCCATTAAAGACATAATAATAGTGGCATTACAAGGTTTTATACTCATTAAAGACGTAATAATAGTGGCATTACAAAGTTTCATACCCATTAAAGACATAATAATAGTGACATTACAAAGTTTTATATCCATTAAAGACATAATAATAGTGGCATTGTAAAGATTTATACCCATTAAAGACATAATAATAGTGACATTGCAAAGTTTTATACCTATTAAAGACAGAATAATAGTGGCATTGCAAAGTTTTATACCCATTAAAGACAGAATAATAGTGGCATTGCAAAGTTTTATACCCATTAAAGACATAATAATAGTGACATTACACAGTTTTATACCCATTAAAGACATAATAATAGTGGCATTGCACAGTTTTATACCCATTAAAGACATAATAATAGTGGAATTAAAACGTTTTATACCCATTAAAGACATAATAATAGTGACATTACAAAGTTTTATACCCATTAAAGACACTAATAGTGGCATTGCAAAGTTTTGTACCCATTAAAGACATAATAATAGTGGCATTGCAAAGTTGTATACCCATTAAATACATAATAATAGTGGCATTGCAAGGTTGTATACCCATTAAATACATAATAATAGTGACATTGCAAAGTTTTATACCCATTAAAGACATAATAATGGTGGCATTACAACGTTTTATACCCATTAAAGACATAATAATAGTGACATTATAAAGTTTTATACCCATTAAAGACATAATAATAGTGGCATTGCAAAGTTTTATACCCATTAAAGACATAATAATAGTGGCATTGCAAAGTTTTATACCCATTAAAGACATAATAATAGTGGCATTGCACAGTTTTATACCCATTAAAGACATAATAATAGTGACATTATAAAGTTTTATACCCATTAAACACATAATAATAGTGACATTGCACATTTTTATACCCATTAAAGACGTAATAATAGTGGCATTACAAGGTTTTATACTCATTAAAGACGTAATAATAGTGACATTGCAAAGTTTTATACCCATTAAAGACATAATAATAGTGGCTTTGCAAAGTTGTATACCCATTAAAGACATAATAATAGTGACATTGCACAGTTTTGTACCCATTAAAGACATAATAATAGTGACATTATAAAGTTTTATACCCATTAAAGACATAATAATAGTGACATTACAAAGTTTCATACCAATTAAAGACATAATAATAGTGACATTATAAAGTTTTATACCCATTAAAGACATAATAATAGTGATATTACAAAGTTTTATACCATTAAAGAAATAATAATAGTGGCTTTGCAAAGTTGTATACCCATTAAAGACATAATAATAGTGGCATTACAAAGTTGATACCCATTAAAGACATAATAATAGTGGCATTACAAAGTTTATACCCATTAAAGACATAATAATAGTGGCATCTATCTTAAAACCTGCCATTTACGAGTAGCTGTCTGTATCAAGATGAAACCGGTTGGAATTGGATCTAGCGAAGAAAAACTTAACAAAATTGATCATGTTTATTTATAATGCAAAGGAATGTATAGAATGTATAAACACTTTATAGTCTATCTACTCATATGATGGATGTATGATTGATTTTCACACATATAGTGACATTGAAGTTTAGGTACAAAACGAAGGTATTGATCTAGTGGCTTCAAGACCACGATAAACAGAAATTGCCAATTTCACAGTTCCGGTCAAATGACGAAGTAACGGACTCACATGGTTCGCTCATTCCAGCCTGAACAACAATCCTTCTGGAGCTTCATTTTCCCTCTGAACCATTGGTACAGAATCTTTGGTTCCCACAATGAGTAAACCAGTCCCGTCCTTCGAACCAACATCACTATTGTCCGCAGCATCCTGATCACACACAGATGCCCCGTAATAACTCTGCAGTAAAAAATTGATAACATAAATTAGACAGCATCCAAACACAACCCACCCCGGACAAGACTGTACGCAACAACGTGACCAATCTACATGTTCGTTCATACAAAATGTTTAGACATTTCCGCATGCAGAATTCCGTGACACGATCTATGTAAGAAAGTACACGAAGATTAAAAATATTGCGGAACACATTTTGCTGATTTTTGTTCTTACGTGGCATACGTTTAGTGATCTGATATAGCGACGAAAAAGACTTTCAGCATAAAATTAATAGCTTTATTCTAATATCTTTGTGCTTAATTTAAATTATTTGCTGCAATTCGGGTGCCAAAATTACAAAGCATGCATTGTTACACTGCAGAAATGAATTAGCGGCTTGGACAAATTGTGCACAGCAAGTGTTACTTAAAACTGCAGAATTAATACCGAAAACATATGTGTAACTAGGTCTGACCTTGTTTGTCCGTAAAACGTTCAGGATAAGTGATTTCGATATAAATGACATACTACTGTAGTTGCATATACAATCTGAACTTTGGTGTCTTGAAATAATGTTCGTAACATAGATTTACTTGCTGAATCTTCTCATTTTCAGGATTCTCTTTATAAGAAAAAACTTAAATATACGGACCAGAATACAACTCATTGGAAATCGCGCTATAAAGCATATTCGCCAAATTCGGTTTAAAAGCAGCTTAATATTGTGTCAGTAGAACACTAACGCTACGTTTAGTTACAAGGGAATAGATGGTGATAATGAACATAATATCTCTAAAAGACACAGAAAGACAAAAAATTATCCTAATGGATATACATAAACATTTAATGGAAATGAGTTCAAAGTAGTAAAATTCGCAAATACAGCGGCGATGGCGTCTAAATTAAGTGTTCTTATCTTGGCTCTAATGCAGTGCACTATCAAGCTGCCTTCTTCGTCTTTTCATACAAATCAACCCATTAAAGTGAGAAAGCAAATCGTAAAACTCCATACCAGTAGTTCTTTTATATTGAACGTGCATGTATGATCGAAAAAGCAGACAAGATCAATGATAATATAATGATGTTCCTAAACTAGGATAATATTATTGCAGGAAATAACAAGTTATTTCTTTAAAATTTAAAAAAATACTTAATTGCTTATCAAATCGTTCCACACAAATGAAGATTGAATAACATTTTCTGTGTCTAGCTGTATGTGAGAAACAGTTATGAAATACGATAAATGTTAGAAGTCAATTATACCAGTCTTCATTTTGCTGTAATTTAAGTTATTTAAACTTAGAATGTATTTACCACATCACATCAAATGGCGTGTCTTCATGGCAGTTAGTTCACGCTATGAGGTTACATTTCGTTCACCTGCTCATGGTAATATACTTAAACTACATGTGTTAAAGGACAGTGTTCCATAATATAAGCTTGACAAATACCTACGTAGATTATCTTGAGGTGTGACTGATAACCGACATTTCCAAATGTTCGTCTTTACTTCATTCAAACATGCTACTCATAGCCCTCTTCATCGGTAGGCGATAATTTATTTAATGCGCTTGTAATAATTAAATAAACATCAAGACCAAATTTTGACACTGTTGTGATTGTGATTTATGGCTTGAGGAAATATTAGAAGGAAAAGACGAAAACATCAAACCTTTAAGGTACACATTTGTCCATTGGCGTTCAGTTTCTGTCGAATGGGTTGATTATTAAATATTCTATTATGGAGTTTGCTGAACCTTATTTCACCGTTTCTTGCTAAACACATTTCCTTTTAGTAATTTCGTTTTATTTATCTTCGCCATTGTGGGAGATGCAAATAATCTTCAAGAAGTAGATATATTAGGCGGGTAGTAAACAACAAAATAAACACAACGTTTCGAAGAATACAATTGTCAACAGTTTATTAACTGCATTCCGAAGTAGAATGAATGAATTTCGTTACCATGCAGGGAAACATGTTTATTTCTCTTTTTATTTTTTTATACTTCAGTTCTGATCATGGTTTTCAGCCAGCCTAACTAGTGCCAAAACATCTGTCATTCTACATCCTCCCTGACCACAATGTCAGAGTGTGTTCAGGTCGTAGAAGCTTAGAATATTGAAATCTTGATGTGGTGATGTGGTTATCCGTATCCTACATCTTGTTGCCGATCTAATCCTTGTGGGATGAGGTTGGAGAGGTATTGCCCGGTAATCTAAAGGGACTACGTAAACGCTTGCGTATGAAGAGCAATGTTACCACAACCGTCCCTCCAAACCAACATTATATTCATTCATAGTCTTGCTGCCAATTGAGCGGACATTAAGAATTATGATATAGTGGTGTGAAGAACAATTCCATTAACATTATCAGTGTCAATTAAAAAACAACAGATGAGGCAAGTATGAGTACGTACATCATTGAAAACACTTTGTTAAAGATATTTCCAATTATTGTCATTCTAATGCAGTTTCTTCAATAAGTATAAAATCTGGGGCGGTGCTTTATACATCAATGGTAAATGTTTCGTATCACGTCATCTCGTAATGTGCGTACATTGACATTTGATCAGTTACATCATTGTTTTTTAATTCTTTACCGTTGTGACTAACGTGATGCATCCATTTACAAAACACGGGAACAATCCAAACTTTCTATTATGAAAGAGTGAGGTATGACTCAAACATTTCCAAATAATAATTTTAAATTAATTAATACATCATGACGTCAGGGGTTATTTATAGTCTTTCAGTTACAGTTGCTGCAGTGCAGTCGTGATAAACGTGGGATTAATCTTCTCAACACTTTTTCTCGATACGGAAGAGAGATTCTAATTAATGTTTTTAATAAAATATATAACAATTGCAATTTTGTAAGCTATTAAAACCATTATTCTGAATAACTTACTCGCGTCTAATATAAAAGGATCCACTTGTTTACTGAGATCAGTTGTGACTTCTATGATGTTAGGCGCTAGAGAACGTTTGAAAATAATTGCTATGCAGACCATTATTATCATCTGTTGATTAAATGTAATTTTTAGAATCCAGTGGGTTGTAGGTTAGAAACTCAAACCCGTAACATCAGGGTTCGTTCTAATTTAGGTGCATGCTAGGAAATAAGGATTGGACATTTAATTCCAAACAATATGGTATAATAGCCCATTCAATCTGCCTTCTCCATTCAGCATTTCAGATATTTAATTTTAGTAATATAGGCGAAACTGAATGACACTAAATAGCATTAGCACTTTGAAAGATATGATACGATAGGTAATTGACTTACTTAACATCTGATATTACGACAGGATGAATGCATGATGTGATACACAGATTATGGAAAACATCTTTGGTAAGTATATATATTGGATCGCCGTTGTTTCTTGTAGTTTCTCGTTGCTCGGCTTAAACAACAAACGCTTTCCGTCGATAACACTAAGACTTGTTCAAGCCTGCATGCATATCACACATCCTTATAACATCACAGATAAATAAACTACCAGGTTTCTTAAAAAAATGGAAAAAAAAGAAGTCCCTATGCATTTTGTCTTTGAAATGAATATACTTCATTAGACAGACAAAATAAGCACACATTTATAGGTTCTTGCAGCTAATGTATTACGTGTTTTGATAGGAGCAGATATTTGTGTTTACATAGTTCCAAGAAGGGCATAACAAGTATAGAAATCAAGGTAGTCCGTGTTATAATATTATCTATAAATAAACGTTTTGTTTCGGAACAAAACGACGATAAACAGAACTGTTATGGTGTTATAGCACACTAACATTTTGATTTAGCTTGACAGTTCATATGCTTTTTCGTTTTCAGTCGAGCAAAGTGAGTGCCAACTGTCGCACCAGAATTCAGATCGAACTCATTGAACACTAACAGGACGTGAATGTGTTTGGAATCCGGTTTTCACGTGACCTTCGTTAATTAAATTAATCGATTTGGACTTTATTCGATACCTTTACTCTACTTGTGCTTTAAATTTATTTCAAAGTCTGTCATGCTAAGAGTCAAATTGAAGCTGATACAATAGTCAGAGCTGAGCAGATTTCTACATTGTTGATGCAATTTGCCTTTACGAGAGTATGAATTTTTTGGCTATGTTAAACGTTTTCTAGATTAAGTATGGATTTTATGGAAATTGTGCATATACATAAATAATTTGACTTGCATTTCCCATTTTTTAGACTACCCTCTCCACGAGTTAAATACCTAACACCACAGACCGTTACATCCCAAGACAAATTGCACAACTAAACTTGAGAACATGCATTTGTGGAGGCACAACTCTCATGATGTGCAGCGGCAATTCAAGAAAGGCTTTATTTACTTATTTTGTTTGTTTAGAGTTTGTGTCTTTTCTTAAATCACTGATGTATACACAGAAATATCAACTGGTGTAGCGGTGGTTCAGTTTTCGATTTAATGCAATTTTCAGCGTATGATAAGCTATACATGGCGGCCAGTACATGCGGAAAGATTCCTTATAGCCTCTACTATATATTTGGAAGAATGGATGTGTGTTATTGTGATTTACTCTACAATCATAACGCTTATTTCTCATTTTAAATGTTGAATTTCTTTAATGAAAACAGTAACCGTCAGATTAATGTATAATCAATTCATACAGCAGTGCAGCAGATTAAACTTTGTAGAGATCTATATTTCAACTCAAAAACACGATGAATAATAATAACGAGAAGTTACAAATTACCCAAGTATGTCATTTAAGACTAACATAGCATTTGGTAATATATATAAATATTTACCACTTAGCGACTTTTAGGTACTCTGTGTATTTAATTTGTGACAGACTGGATTGAATTTTCAAAAGCAGCCATATAAGGAGACATATATTGATCATTTAATGCTTTGTTCATCATCTGAAATTGATCCAGGGGAACATTTTGTCAAAACCTAACATATTTCCGTGTGATGTCGAAAGAAAAATACCTTAAATAATTGAAGAGATTTTAGAAGAGCTTCTGGATGAAAATAATAATCTTAAATGAGTGAAAATGAGCAGAAACATAAATGTGAGGTCTGACACACGTGTTTAAGAAGGAGACTTAGCCGGTGTGAGCATAAAGCAAACTTCTACGCAAAAACCGAAATAACATTTGTTGAGAAGGTAGATGATTAACCAAACTTTAGGATTTATTAACATCCGATAAGTATTCTTCATTATGTTCGTCTTTTTATATAATGCTAGTTATTTATTAAATGCCAATACTTCCTTTATTTTAAAGAAAAGGTGGTAAAATCATGTCTAATCTTGAGATACATTGCAGAAAATGTTAAATATTACGGTTTATAAAATATTGTAAACATGGTGGAAATTTTATACTCGACCTTGATGAATGAAGTCACAAACGTGAACAACCAGCTTAATGCGTACGTCAAACATTGGAATATATTTTTAATATCCCACTTGCATTTCAATGACTATAGTATTGCCAATTTATAACAATTTACTCGAAACTGATACCCATTCTTTGAAAGAAGCTATTTGTGTCGGTAAATTTGATAGGAATCTAAAATTTATGTCACAGAAACTTCTAAATTAGGTTGTAGTGTGTACGAAGTAATCCAGGAACTACGCATATTAACATTTGTTGCGTTAAACGATAGTTGCTCATTGTTTTGCAAGTATCTCACTACTTACCTGGAATTGTTTGCCTTTTGATTTGAGATGAAGATATGCATTTTAAGCAGAAAGATGCATCGTGCACATTAATCTTGTGTTCACACATTCATTATGTAATAGAAGCAGCAATATACTTGTATGATAATTTTGAGTTGTCAACTTTATAGCAGGCGTAGAATATGTTTAGACAATTAAAGGTGAAATTAAAAACTTTGATAGAAATTTAAATTCCAACAAAGAAAAAAAGTTTTATTTTATTCTCAACTTGGTCGTGTTTAAAATGAAAAGTGGAATAGTATTAGTATTTGTCACAGAGATCACAGAGAAATATTTCTATCGAATGTGTACTTGACAGCTAATACTAACTGACATATTGTTTTGTTTTTTACCGAATGTAAATTTCTTTACAAGTCGAGTACGGATTAACAAACATTATTCCCCTCTTTGATACAGAATTGATCTTCTGCAAGGGCCACTGCAAAGGATTCATTAAAAGCTTTCTCTGTGACTGCATTTGCCGATAATTCAGAGAAAAAGTCTCAGGCACGAAAATGTATCACTGCTGATGCCATGAATGCTAGCTCAGTGAAAATACCTCTAATCGTTGCCTTTCATCTCTTTTGAATGCAGTTGGGTGTATTTGTGTTTAGCCGTTTGCTACGAGATGTTTCAGCTACGTTTTCAAGTCCGTCAAGTTACCGGTACACGTTGACGACGCCTGTTTAATCATTGACATTTAGTGGAAAACGTAGAATCCTATGTACAGTACACTTCGACAAGTCGATATTAAATGTTGTCGTTGCGACATTACACGTTGACATTTGGATATTACATAACAAACCTTTGTCATTCCATGTTTTCGCTTCCACATTACTAGGACTTAACTATTACGATCAAATATAATTATCCGTTTCAACAACGGTTGCCCCGGGCACCAGAGGTCTTGGGGCGTAAAACAGCTGATCAAAATGAAATTGCAGGAAAATCGTTGAAGAGACCATGATCGTCGCCAAGAGCGCCATTTGTCCTTAGTAGGCCACTGGTTGTATTGGAGGGCTTTCATGCAAATAAACACAATTTGGGACACTTTATAATTCCTGCTGTCATACTTATTGGTTTGACTTTAGTAGCTTGACGGACATTGAACAAAACATAATTTTTTCCTTTCCTTTCCTTTCCTTGATTCCAAATGCCTTAAACTTTGATGTCAGAAGTAGATAATGTATTTCTTGCTTGGGTTGTTCGATGAACCTCACATTTATGTATATGGGAGTATTGGGAAGAAAAGTATAAAGCATCCAAGTTTATTGTTTAAAAAAAACCCAACATAAAATGAACGTGATAAATAAACATAAAGAGTGATTTGTTTCAAATGTCATCTGTTCTTTGAAGCATAACTTTATTCATTTTCGTTTCTCCGCCAATCATTTCTAGCACGTCTTAAGACTAGTGTCTTCTACTCACAGTTGCATCAGATTAAATACGTCATGAAAAGATTTGACATGACATATATAATTAGTGTAATTGAAGTTTGTCAACAATGACACCAATTCACGATCAACCATCTGCTGTAACAATCAATAAGAAAGATTCGTTGTCTTCTAATGTTAGTCTTTACCAGCTCATATCAAATTAATACTACAGCATAGCAACTGGATGATTGAAAGTCTTCATAGAAAGGAAAAGAAAACATTTTGCATCATTGACAGCTATGTTATTTTAAGTTCCTTAACATTTAGTTTTAGACATATATGGATGACTAGCGACATTTATTTGGAAGCCTGAAGACAGTCTTTTGGGGATTCTGAAAAAATGTTTCTCTTTAATTAGATGAAACCTTATTATTCAAGCGTCATGGGTCTCTCTCTCTCTCTCTCTCTCTCTCTCTCTCTCTCTCTCTCTCTCTCTCTCTCTCTCTCTATATATATATATATATATATATATATATATATATATATATATATATATATATATATATATATATATATATATATATATATATATATGACACCCTCCTTTGCAATGTGCGGGATGATCAATAAGGTTTGATATCTCCTTTTATTCAGAAATATTTGCATACCGTTAATCTGAGCAAAATATTGTTAATAACATGGCAGATGACTTTTTGGCATTATAAACACCACATTATAAGATTTGACAATACAAATTTCTAAATGGATTCTTTATCTCGTTTTAAACTGATATTGTAATTCCTTTTTCTTCGAAAGGATTATGGCAGTTATTTCTCAACGATGTAATTTGACCCGAAGAATAGAGATCTCACAATTTATGTATAGTGTCATTTATTTTGTTCGTTAGGTTATTTTAAAGAAAAAAATTTGTTACGCAAAAAAATTTATAAAGACAGCATTAATCAGTTTATCGAAGAAAGCTTACAGACAATACAAATGTAATTCAATAACACCTTCAATTTCGAGTATATGAAATCAATGAGGCTGATCAAAGGGTTATCAACTGTTATGTATATTTGATTTTATTTATATTGGATTTAATTTATTTGTTTGTTTGTTATTTGTAAATTTTGCTATTCCATTACATGTTATTATAAGGTAACTTTGTTTACTGGATTTGATATTGCTTAGAATAGAATTCAGTTCTGAAATATATTTTTAATTTTTCAAAGTAAACACCTAATAATAGAAACTTTGTATCTAATGCTGAACTAGTTCCTGAACTTGATTCAGAACCAGTAAGAGTTGTAGTAAACAACTTTTTAAAATTTTGTTATTCTTTCTCAGGGTAAGATTCATAAAGTGGAATGGAGGCCATACTTGGAGTACCTGACAAATAACGTGTTTATTGTTGCAAACGTTCGGTTGTAACAGAAAGATGAACTCTTGACCTCCATCCGGGAATCTGTTTTGCGTTGTAGTTAGATTTATTACTTATGTTTTGAGAAAGAATTATTATTCTTGCCTTAACACTTGAGAAGTCGAAGTGTTTTATGTTGTGACCAGTTTAGGGCTAATTGTTTTCTTTTCTTCAATGTATTTGGATTTCAAATTTTTTTCCATGGAAATATTAGCGACTTAAATTTGTCCAGCGACTTAAATTAATTCTTGGACAAAGACATTTATCGAAATTTATACAGATTAAAAATCTGGAATATTTTTTCTGTGATTCAGAAAAGAACTGTTGACACATCAGTACGACGCTGACCACAGCACACGTCATCGCCTTCTATTTTTGATTTAATCGGGATTCAAACTCATTTTCGTTAGGACTTTTCATTACTGGGACATCTAATTTTTAAATCTGGGATTATTCTTGGATTATGTTTAGATTTTATTCGTATAGCCATAAATTCTTTTTGTCACTTTTACCTATTTTATATGGAAATAAATTATTTGTTAAATTTTACAAAGCTTGTTTTCTTCACTTTTTGATTGTTACTTTATATAAGAGCCTGGACACATACAACAACAAACAAGTCAGCTATCGATAAGCAGTGACAGCAATGTGGTACTCTACTTTTTGAACTCAAAGGTCAATGTCGATACATCATACAACCAGTAACGGCTACATATTGTTTGAGAAAGAGTTCTAAGATGTCAGTAACGTAATAGTCGCGATATGCTATCTAATCGCACAATATGACATTGGAGAAATAGCTCAAAACATTTTCAGTGATAAATACATTGATATTTTATGTCATTCAACATAAAAGCAGCTAAGGAATAAAATATATTTCATTTTAGATGGTTCATATGCAGAAAACACTTATAAAATGCGTTTAAGTTTACAACAGTAATAAAAAAAAACAGGCGCAAAATTCTGACAAAATTCTGAATCGGTGGTTTTACTGGAAAGTAGTTAGGAATGCATTTTAGGATGGTAGAGACAATTCCAGAAATAGATTGGGGAAGCTTGTTCTGCTGATATACTGATTACAGGGACATTATTGTCTCACTTTAAATTTGATTTCTTAAGGTTAGTATAATAAATACAAGTATCATAGATATATTTCGATTCGCAATAGACCAAAAACACGCAAAAACCGCAAAGAACGATTTACAAAGACTATCTTAAATTGATTACAGGTCGGTAACCTTTTCGCTTTCCCGTTTCACGTTAGGCAAACTCTTCGCTACAAGAAAGAGGAAAGTACTACACGAATAAAAGAGGCACATTTGATAAAAATCCACGATGCATAGATATACACAGACATGACTAGAACTATATACATATCAAAAGAAGGAAGCGAAACATAATGTTGAAAAAAACTTCAGAAATAATTAGATGGTATCTACATCTATCAAAGGTAAAAATAATTTGAAGAAAATTTCAGTTTGAATGGAAAGATATGGAAATTGAGGCACCGGCTTCCGGTTGCGAAATGCTATAATGGAAACATTTTCTGACAAAGTGATATTTTTGTTCTAATACTGTAACGTGCACACATTCTGTTCTAAAGAATAGTTGACCCGGATTCACCCATCTCCTTTCAAATTCCAGTCTATGAGATTAAGTACAAGCGATTCCAAATTCCTGCTAATTAATACTGTAAATATATTATTTAAAAGAAAAATCATCCAACTTGGGATATAATATAACCCTAGTCGATTTGTGAATTCGTATGAACTAATTTGGTATGAAATTTTCACTTATTCTCTGTTAAAGTAGAGACAAAATATGTTAACATCCACAAACAAGATATGAATAGCTCAAATCGACATTAGTGGTCTAGCCTAGCTTATTGGTGTTTACTCTTGAATTGCTCCATTTTGCATTTTAAACGATCATTCGTTAGCTTCAAAATTGCAAATAGATCTTTCCTTGCTCAATCTAAGTGGATCTAAAAATGTCTGGGTTATAAATTAAAATCTGAGTTGTGCTTTTAATATCATCGTAAATGTCAGCTTCGGGGTTTTAGGAGTCAGACGTGTGCAATAAATCTAACGACTGCATCTGGTGAAATGTCATCATCAAATGAAGATAGGTCAGTAATTTAGTCGGCGTGTCAGTTAGTTACTCAGTATGTTGACTAGCTAATTACTTGATTATTTGTGTTTTTCTTCTTCAATGTACTAATGAAATGAAGATAGGTCAGTAATTTAGTCGGTGTGTCAGTTAGTTACTCAGTATGTTGACTAGCTAATTACTTCTTCAGTGTACTAATGAAACTGGTCCATTTGAACCTGACAACCGACATTCATGAATAAATAAATTTTATAGTAAAAGCCCTATAAGAGTGTATGTTAGTTGTCATTACAACAAAGAAAGATTCTTTTTATAAAAAAAAGATATTACACCTGTTTTTGTACTTCATTTTAACATCAAGCATGTCCTAAAATGTTAACATACCACATTTATTGCGAATAATTAGACTTTGCATATCTAAACTGTTTCTTCAATTACATTTCATTCCCTCCCTGTGTACCATTTCAGTTCTTATCATCAGCTTGGTTTTTACATGAAGATACTTTCGTGTTATTTTGTTCCCTGGTTTTATGAAGTCTGTAAAAGTTCCTTAGATAATTTCATCATTCATTGTGCAGATAGTAACTAATTCTAAAACTTAAATTAATTACACTTGTGGATGTAAATGCAGTTTCAGGCAAATGAACAATAAAGAAATGGGTCATTAAAGACTAGGTTTAAAAAGACAAACGTATCTTAAAACATAATGTAAAAATACTAATATAATTTAATGGCAAACTCACAACTCGATTCCCAAAGCACACAGTTCGCGCTAAACTATATGGTTTCAACATATATGATTTACTACATTACGCAAAAGGGGCGGGGCTTCAGGTTGTCATTAGATAATATTTTCCCAATACAAATACAGCGGTATATGGGTATGAATGAATAAAATAAACAAATACAACAAAGACAACATCATATTAAATGTGCGGATAATTAAAGGATAAAGCTTCAAAAACGTAAGTGTGGCATGCTGAAATGTTTAGGAGAAAACATAATTTGACAAATAATGAGTATTGTAAATACAGTGTTTTGAAAGTATATGTCTTGATAGAAAATAAAATTACTGACAGTTGTAATAGGGACTTATTGTATAAGCATGATACGATTTAAAAACAAATGATATATATTTTGTCTCTGCTTTAAAGTTAGTTTGTGACAAAAATATAATACATGTTGGCAGGAATATTTCTAAACTTTTCAGGAAGATACAAATCCCCCAAACTAGTAAGTTGTCTTAACACTTAGCATAGCAAGATTTATTTGTATTTTAAGGCTTATAAAGAGTTCTAAATTCCATCAAAAATGCCGACAGAAAAAATTTGAAGGACAAACATAAATTTAGGATGTTAGCAAGCATATACTTCGATAACTCTTGGGATTCTCATCGATTAACTCTGCGTGGTTTAATTATTTAATCCATCATACCCTGCATGCACCAAAAATGGCCGGAAAACACAGCATATCACAATACAAACCATTGATTAGATCTGTTGTATGGAATACCCCCAAAGCAGCTGGAACAAATATGATTATAGTTCCGTTTGACATGTACTTAAAACTGAAGACAACACATTTTATTCTACTGACTTGGTTTTGTTCACACAACGTTGCCTTTTTGGGGGAGGAAATCGCTGCAAATTTGATTTGTATTTCTATCCATCTACCATCCTATGACTACTTTTAACTCGTGCTAATTGTATATCTATACTACATATATTATATTTCTTCAGCACGAATGAATTCATCCTTCACGTTCTAATCGGGAGCGGTCTTTTCATAACCAATGAAATTGGACCAAGTAACTTCAAAGTAAATGGGAATGGACTCAGTACTTCTGTATCCTCGTGTAGCATGATGCTTTTTATCGACCGATTTAGATATGTGTTGTCAGTTACTAGATATCGACAGAATGATGATTTCTTGTCACGTCAAAACCGTATGTAATGTGTTTAGAATCTCACTCATCTGTCACACGAGCAATCTAGCAAGCAGATAAGCACTCAATAACTTAGAGGTCACACTCATTAAATGGTTCAGTTACACTTTTTATCAAACGACACTTCCCACCTCCCAGTTATCATTCACACACACACACACACATACTTTAAAACTGCAAACCAAACACAAGATAAACAAACTCTTGGACTAGTGAACATTAGGACTGATGTTATGTATACATAAAGCGGCCATCTAATGGAACACTCCGGTGGTGGCCTAGTGGTTAGGGCGTCCGGCTAGGATGCGGGAGGTCGCAGGTTCGAATCCCGGCCGAGTCATACCAAAGACTTCTTTAAACGGGAAAAACAGCCGCCTCGCTATGCGCTCAACATTACAAGGTTAGTGTTAGGACTGGTCGGCCTGGTCAGGATAATGTATCTGGGTGGGACATTATGCTGCACGATGTTCGAGTTCTAAGCATCACTATAAACTGTCACACTGCAGACATCGTACTGATATGACTATGACTGATTTCTTATATATAAAGCAAAGTTAAAAATTCAAATCACACACACACACACACACACACACACACACGCCATCCAATGCTCTGAAAAGACAAATTAATTTCCAAAGAATTTTCACAAAGTATTAAATCTCTGTATATCCTTCAAGATGCGATCCCAATGCTCGTGCTACCTTGTATCTCTGATACAGACATGGTCATTTCAGTTTTCCTGCTGAAGCTTTGTGGAAAGTTAATGTTTCTCCAGAAAATTTCAAAGCTGAAGTCAAAGTTTGTGTTGTCTTTGGATAGAGATTGAAATCTATACACCACGTCCATCTTATATTTTTCTTCTTTCTCAAGGTGCAATGTAACATAGCTTGCGTAAAAGTTTAACATGACAAATTGGGAACACCTATCAGGTACGGGCTACTGCGCACTTATCTGTGCTTGTTTTCACATGAAAACTTACCTAAGAAAAAGATTTAAAACTCGTTTCTAACACGCAAGTCTTGCTCGGAATTTTCTTTCAATCAGTATGAAATACATAAACTTGATTACCTTCAACTTAGGTTTCATTGTAGTATAATTTCAACCTGCTTCACTGGGGGTTACTTCGTCGAGTGTAAAATTATTTATTTCGTGATAATTGCAACAGATTGCCATAGGGCACGAAACTTAGGAGTTAAAGCACGATCCATGAGTGAGGTCTCGATTAATATCACACAGAGACGGAGGCACAGCTTGTTTGTTAATGCTTAATTAGTCGGCACTAGTCTATGTGTCACGCCTATCAGATCATCCAAACATGAAGTAGCCGAAAAGCAACCATTTTCAATCAAACGATTTCTCCAAATTGATGTAATAGATATCTTTTTGATTATGTATTTTCTAATAACGCTCCTAATTTTAAATTTTTTACTAAGTCAATGTTCCGTTATTTAAAATTTCAATTATGGGTCAAATTAGTTTGGACGATAATGTGAATTAATGTGAACTTCAGACTGTAACAGAGTTATGAACAATGTAAAATCCCCATCCATCCCCACTCACTTACAAAACTAATATTAAATTATGCACAAATAATATTTGAATAACTGAAAAGTAATAAGTAACTTCAAGCATAAATGGTAAATGTGCAGTTTAATGCAGGATGGTTTCGTAGACTTTCTGCTTCATATTTCTCTTGTAATCTTGAGAATAGCGGGGTGAAATAAATCATTCAACAACATTAATCATTTTTAAGCATTTATCTAAATGGACAAATGTACTATCTTCTTAAAAGAATGGAAATCAGATGGAGAGTAATCAGCTATTCGGTAATTATTTAAATCATCTGACAATTTTCAATTTTAACTGGACATCTTATTTGAAGCAATATGATTTCGAACCTTTGAGTTTCTTAAAAATATTGGATTTTTCTGCCTCTCAAAGACCAAAATAAAAATGCAATTGCGAACGAAGTTTTAGTTTATTCATTATCAAATAATAATATATTTGTTCACGAATTCAATACTGAAATAATCAGTACGTGTCGGAAATTAATGCATTATGTACTCGCTACCAAAAAGAATAAGAATTGGTCGCCGAACTGTGGAAAACGATAGTATTTGATGAAGTATTACCGTGACTGTGTTTGTGTTTGCTTAACTATATGCTTTACAACAAGCTCTGTAAATACGGCCCTCTGCATGTTATCAATCGGAACCTACGATTCGTTCATAAAAAGGGATTTTTTTTATCATTTTGAAATCAAAGATGTAGTTTATCACTATCACTACTGGCTCTCTCCTATAGTAAATCATTACTTAAATTATTTGTTTTAATGTATATTATAATAAAGCGATATTAGTAAATAAATCCCTAGAAAGACACTCATTGGCTGACTCAGAGTCATGTGATTTGCGATAGTTGATAATATTGCTCTGTCTTGGCGTCATAATGTATTTTAGCAGTATATTTTCAAGTGTAATAACCGTTTGCTATACACATAGATGTTTAATTTCAAAATTGTGCACTAAATCGTTTGTACACCCTTGTTTCCGTGCTTATGAAATCTTTATGAACCAGTAAACTTATATTAATCTCCTCTTCTCTCCGGTGATTTCTTAGTTCACAAAACATCATATTCAAAGAAAATAAAATCATTAATTGTGTAATACAAGACCCTCGAAAATGTGAAGTCTAAGTCAGGACGCGGTGTTCCTCGATACTAAGTAACATGTATATATTTACTAGTCCATTTCAAACATCAATTTTACATAATCGTTCTTCATTCCTTATACATAAAACAACTGATTATAGTCCGTACTATTCTTCTTTATCACTATAAACTGCCACACTGCAGGCATCGTAGTGATATGACTGAAAAATTGTTAAAGTTACGTTTAAAATCCAAATCTCACACTCTCACTTCTTTATCATGAAATTGGAAATTGATAGAATTTATATTTGGTACATCGTTATTTGCAAAACATTGATTTTCCGGGAGTGAAATAATCCACTCAAATTACTGGTTCAAGTCTCTGTGATTATAGTATGTTTCAAACATAAAGGATATGCCATGTCAACGATAACCATATGGCCCAGTCTAGACATTTGTATATGTCAATAATAAATAATGGCACAGTCTATGCCTTTTTTCAATGAAATTTATTATAATCAAACCTTTAAAAGTTTATCACCATCATGTCCAACAATATCGTTCGTCAGAACTCGATTAAAATAAAGATTCACCATATTTTCTTTTGTGAAACTTAGTTTGTTGAATAGTTTGAAATAGCTCAGATATATTTACGCTTCTTCGGGAATTCCGTTTTATCAGAGCTGATGACAGTATTACTGCACTGTCGCCAAAGTTTTGGCAAATGAAACGAAAATAATTTTAGAGCAATCATAATCAAATCTATTCTGAAACGTTTAATACTCATGTAAAGGATAATTTTTCTATTCCACATAAAATACAACACAGGGAATATGACTTCGAGTAGTTCTCGTCGTACTGCACTTTGCTTTCCTGTTTCAGAGATGAAAATTGCTCTATTGGATATCAGTATGGTGTGAAAACAATTCACCTCATATAAATGCAATTGAAGGTAATTAAGTGGTTTTAGACGATGATCCTGGCAATGAATCAACTCATAATGTGACAAACTCGTACCATGTCATATTGCTTAAAAATTCTTTTTGTGCCAAGAATATTGTTGACCTCTGTTATGTTCATTTATCTGAAGGAAAAGAGGCGATGTCACTTGCAATTTTGATGCTGAAATACTTTCGAAGGACTATCGTATCAGATGGTAGATCTCATTTAAGCCATGAAAGTAAATACGGCGATTTTAAATTTTATATTATATTCACCAAATAATAAGAAAATAGCAAATTGACTGCGTCCTATCGGGGCGCTTTATACATGTATATTTTCCCTTCTTCTGTTCTCTGTTGTTGTCTTATTCATATATTACATGTTACTCGTTGTTCATCTCCATTATTGTAAGAGATTCCCATAGCATTTTCTTACCACACATTGGACAAGAGAAACGTTGAAAATTATAATACGTACCTATAAAATAAAGTAGTATTCATTTTGTAAGGTTCTAATGTTTTATTGATGGTTTTCTGTGTGTGCAGAAACTGCATGATACTTGTTTATAACTCAATTTAGAAAATTAAAGGACAAAATGCAATGCTCGTCATATGTCTCCTTTTGTATTAAAGAAATGAATCATATATTTAAAAAAATAAATCTATTCCTCGACTTATAGTAGTCATTTACATAAATTCAGTTGAGTAAGATTAAAATTACTAAGAAATAAATAGAAGGTTGATTCCATTTCTCTCACTGTTTTTTCTTTTTTTTAAATTAAAATTTAAACTAGTTTCCTGTAAGAGAAACAAGTATAAAACTTAAGTACCTTCTTGCTAAGAAATGTTTCCAGAAAGGGAGGACATATCTTTTATTTCCCTTTTCGGCTAAACGTCATATTCTCTTAGATGTGTTCTTACCAGGAAATCCTGAATAACATGCATGTACCACGTAAAAGTACTCTGATTGATTAAATAGATAACAATAAGCAAATCTCATCTATGATACCAAATTGATTTCTTTTGGTACCAGGGAATGGTCATGGTTTCCCTTGATTTCATTAAAGGAAGGCAGAGAAATGTGGCTTGTCAATAATGATGCACACACCTGACGATGATGATGGTGAAAATGATGAGGAGAAAGAAGATGATGATGAAGATGAAGATGGTGATTATAGTGTCTTTTATATCTAAGTCCAAACATCTGTTCACAACATATGAAAAATCAAATGAGCATATAAAATCCTTGTGAGTATGTCAAGTTTATTTGCATTAGAGAATGTGAAGGATAACGTGAGAAAAGGAGAAACTCTTTGAGAGCTGTCTGTTAGGTTTTAATGTATAAGGAATAATATTTATAATCCTTGAAACTTTCATTACATTCCGAAAATCGTTAATTTTGAATTTGCGATCAAATTGTAGTGATTTACAATCACGTAATGTGTTTAGAACAAGGCACTACCTGTGTGAAGAAGGCAGTGTATACATTAAACATTTCTCTGCTACTCTACATGAGTTGTGAGTTCCTTATCACGTAAGGGTGCTAAACTGACGCCTTAACACAGTTAGGGTGTTGCTGTGGAGCCTTATCACAGTTAGGGTGTTATTGTGGCGCCGTATCACTGTTAGAGTGTTATTGTGGAGCCTTATCACAGTTATGATGTTGCTGTGGAGCCTTGTCACAGTTAGGGTGTTATTGTGGAGTCGTATCACTGTTAGAGTGTTACTGTGACGCCTTGTAACAGCTAGGGTTTTAATGTGGCAGGCTATCACAGTTAGGGTGCTACGGTGGTACCTTTCACAGCTAGTGTGACATTTTGCGCCTTATCACGGTTAGGGTGTTTCTGTGACATACGATTGTTTACTGCATAATGAATTGTGTACATCAAGTTTCTTTTGCATAACATCAAAACCCACTCCCAGAACAATCGATCTGTTAGTTGCATTCGTACACACTATGTTACAAATGTCAAGATATTTTTAAAATTTTGATAAATTGATATTCCTTAGCTCAGAGTGTCAAGGATGTCATTTAATTTAGTGAAAAACTTATATATCCTGCCGTAACAGTCTTTACATACCTCTTTTGGAAGAGCACCTATCCACATATCAAGGGTAAATTATCTATGTTTAAATTATCGATACCTTCATATCATGGTCCTAATAATAGTTTAATGTGTCCATTGTTAAACTAACATATCTCTTGATGAAAACAGCAATAAGAAACTTGCGAATACATGCTATGGTGACTGATATTTCATATGCTGTGCGCCCATGTGACAATTTAAAAGCATACACATTTGTCCAAAACAACCTACAAACTCACCGCTTAATAGATATATGTCTTAAACACCTCCACTGCAGTTATCTTAGGGAGACCAAATATCATACTAAAGGGTACGATTTAGGGATCATTCACTGGTTTGAACGTAAAAAAGAAATTTCGTCAGGTCTGAAAGAACCAATTTCTCTTCAATCCATTCTAATTATGGAGGCTAAATCACTTTGTATAGATTGAGTCACTAATCGATGTAACAGAGACTCGCTGATCAAAACTAAACGCAAAGTTCGTTAAATAACCAGAAGAAAAAAAATAAAAATAAAAATAAAAAATTACAGAAATCAAAGAAAAAGAAACAAATTTAAGGTGGTTGGGGTGGGATTAATGGTCATGCTGTCATCGCATGATGATACCTGATTCATTCGAGAGGTTCGTCGCAGCTTTAGCGATCTAAACGAATTTTAATCTATGTATGTGATGACACAAACACTATAGTCATTAGACTCATCTAGGCATCACAGTTGGCTCTGTGTGTGTGTGTGTGTGTGTGTGTGTGTGTGTGTGTGTGACTTTTGAATTCGTGCCCTGACCTCTAAATGCCGTTCGGATATGTACAATTATGAAACATGTTTTATTTATTCCTAAACAAACGTCATTACTTGAAAGTAGCATTAATAAAATGACCATATAATTGTACCCTATATTGCTAGCCGTTGGATTCGATATAAATATGAAGGGGCATACTTAAAAGCTGTTGGTACGTCATGATTGAGAGCTGTTTAGCATTCGTAACTTATCTTGAGCAATGCTCGTAGGATTGGATTAGACGGTGCGTGCGGATATAAATGATGTTTCTCATTGAAGACATATACTTTGTCTCCAGTCTCGCCATCCTTATCGATTTCAAAACGTTTTCATTCTTTCCGACTTGGTTAACATTTGTAAGTATATCTTTTGACATCTAATATTGACATCGAAAATCTATGTGAATGAATAACATTATCACGGGATGTATTGTCCCCCCCCCCCTTCTCTGTCCATTACTATAGTTGATATAGAACGACCAGCCTAGGTCCTTAATGATGTTTCAAGAGGCAATGGCTTCTGTAAAAATATTATGCTTTTCTCTTGCAGAAAGAGATTCCCTTTTAATAATATCACTTGTTAATCTAGAAGTACGTACTTTCTGTTCGGTATTTGCTCACAAACTTCCTAATATTCAATGATTTTATTCTTGACTGTACCGTATGATTAAATTGTAGTTTTGTTTTGGTGGACTTTGAAATATCCAGTCTAACACTAGCGAAGTATGTGTCATTAGACATTTATTAAACTAAGCACTTTGCGACTTGGTTACCCACCCTCACGACACTAATTGAGTCCCAAAGACTTCCGCTTGCTTTTATCTCAAAGGCCGACGTCTGAATGCTTATGCACCTAAAGACGTCACGTTTCCTGGAATTGCACTTCCTTACACACACTTCTGCGATCAATCAGGTACCTAGAAACATTACATTACTATCGATCTAGGCGTGTTTTAGTAATCAAAAAATTACATTCAGATATATTAATATAAATTAAGAATATACCAAACCTCTTAGCTTACGTTTATATTTTGTTCATGGTTTGCTTAAAACGACGTCAAATAGTTGTATCCTTGATGCAAAATCTTAGATAGCGGCTAATAAAGATAATCCATGAGACGACCGCTCTCAATCTGTGATTAATTGATAAAGCAGTTTATTCCAGTAACTTTAAATCGGTGAATAAAATGTATATAATTGCATCACTTCATAAGCACTTTAGCAAAATTCACTGTTTTGTACTGTAGATATTGCACAATCACAAATTGTATACGCACAGATCTTCCATTTGGTTCAAGCACTATTACATCATTCATGTAAATTCTTTTTCTTACTTTGCTTCAAAATTGCTTTTCATTCTAGTACTCCAAAGTCCTGTAATCTAATTGAAAATGAGAAATGTCGGGGACAAAATCAATTTGCATTATGGGATGGCAAAATTTTGTTCGATGATAAGACCTTTTAAATTGCATAATTCAATATTATTTTGGAGGCGGAGACTACAATCTGTACTATAACCTGTAGGTTTTAGGTAGTTAGAGAACAGCTAAGTTCCATCCTCATTGCCAGTTATCGATACACCGGAAGTATACTTTAACCTCCGAAGGGTCAGCAATATAAGTGGACATACAGGAAACCAAACCAACATACAGATGTAACTCAAATAGACTATTGATGATAAACATATATAATTAATGGAAATCAAATATTTTCAGAATTAGTTCAACATTATAATACAGTCTTGCATATCAAGGAAAGAAACAAATTAATTTTACAAGAGCATCATATGTGACGTAAATTATGAGGTTAATTTTCTACCATCTTGTTCAGTCGTAATTTTACATCATTTCCATAATCGTCTGTTTAAACGACAATGAATACTATATCAGTTAAATGAGATGCTGTTTTGCTCTTTAAACGATGATATGTGTGTGTGTGTGTGTGTGTGTGTGTGTGTGTGTGTGTGTGTGTGTTATGATGGAAGCCCAAACTGTACCATTATTGATTGAAATATTACTTTTCCCCGACAACCTTTATCACTATTTAACATTTGTTTTCTTTTTCTTTTTAACACATTATTTGACTTTCTGCATGTTACAATCGAGATAAAGAACGGAAATGAAGGTCATGGCAAGATTTTAACTATTATTTCATTTAAAATTATGACACGAATGACCTTTTTTTTCTTTTCTAGTTGCCATGATAGGTATTCCATCATGTCTGTAACTTTTCTACGATTTTGATGTTCTTTAAGTCATATTTTCAGTAAGAGATAAAAAAATCATTTACGCAGTCACCCAGTCCGTTTTCATCCCACAGGATTTCGGTTATTTTCTGCTAAAATAAACTCAGATATATGTATGCATGTATGTATGTATGTATGTATGTATGTATGTATGTATTTACGTACGTACGTACGTATGTATGTATGTATGTATGTATGTATGTATGTATGGAATACACTTCTCACATGAACAATATTTCGGAAATACTGCAAAGTTTGTAAATGGCTTTCCGTTCCTAAAATATTATTTATTACTTGTTAGGTTTCTATACTTCTCATTAATATTTCTCAAATGGCCCTGAGACAAATTAAACCGAGTTGACATTTCTGTTGATAATTTCGTTTGCTTAAGGATAGAGAAGTCGACACGATTTTCAGAGCATTTTTACTATTGTCTTTAAATGCAATTAAATAATTATGAATCGAGCTTCTCGAGGCATTATTTCTATGTTTTGTTTGGTCTATGCAGGGTATATACATAAAGTTCCTGTCAATTTACGCAAAATCTAATTTTCACTCTGAAAATGTACAATGCTTCTACCAACGGGATCGATCGAAATGAGATGAAGAGTCGAGAAGGATATAAAATATTTATACAAATGTGTCTTAAATCTTGGCTGCAATAATTATGACTGCTACCACAAAGTTTATCAGAGATCGCGATTAACTCCTGGGCTATTTTAGTAAGGCCTAGAGCTACTGCGGTTTATTTCCTTCTATCACGCCTTGTTTCAGTATTATGATCGATATCTATTTGTCAGGTGTCTTTTTATACAGAAAATAACTTTTATCGAGAGGAGAGTTAGGGAACAACTCAGCTCTTTGTCATAACATCCAAAACATCAACTAAAGCTATGTTTCAACATGAGAGTCAAAATAAATGGAGGGATAATAGAATTAGAAAAGGACAAATTATCAGATGCTTACACGTTCTTTCTCTATCCTGAAATAAAATGAATTCCGAAATTGGTTTACCTACTCTTGGACCATTCACCCAAGCGGAGCATAATCCATTTTGCCTTAAAATAGTAATATTCAATCAAACGGAGTTTAATTATTGTTCTTATTATCGTCAATATTATTTACGCTGCTGTCACAGAAAGATGTATCACCCCATATTTTAGTTTTAGGAATAAATACAGTGTGTTCACCGAAGTTTAATCAGACAAAACCGCTTCAGCTACCACATAATTGCAGAACTAATGCATTCTGGCAATTTCTTTCTATGTTTCATTGGTTAAGACAATTACACGACCATAATGTTTATTGTGTTATTTTCTCGATGAACATATGCATGTCACATGACTAATATCATGGGAATTACTTTGCAGCCGATATAAAAGTATGACTGCCTAATTTGCTTTGCTTTGATATTTGATCTTTAAAACGAACAAAGTACAAAACGACCAAAAATGCGTATCACTGTTTGACGACTTTTGTTTGGTTTACGTTGTGATTGAATCCGTTTGATAATTTATAATTAGCACTTGAAAGCCTTGAGTAATACGAGAGCCTGAGATGATAGATTGTATGCTATGCAAATAAGTTGACTTCCCCTAAAATCGACACTAGGGCTTCTGTTACTGGCACATGTCAACTCAAATAATGTGATATAGGCACGGAATTAAGCTATTTTGTTCTGAATAGCCCCTAAGAAAACGAAGATGACACAGTGAAGTATGCAGCTGATAATAATAATAATAATAATGAGGACTTTGTATAGCACTTGCTCTTTAGAAGCTCTAAGCGCTTTACAACATTAGACAACACCTATACGATAAAAAGCATGCATAATAATATGATTACAAACACAAACACTATGAAATTAGACAACATAAAACAAGCATGCTAAGAATATTTAAGGTAGGAAACATTATTAGGTCTTTAAGTTTGTTCTTGCAGTCGAAATAAGTGAGTTTTGAGAGCACTCTTGAATGTGATCACTGTGTCTTTGTGTCTAAGTTCAGTGGGCAATTCATTCCACGTTGCTGGGCCCTGGTATGCAAAAGAACGCTGTACATATGACTTTGTTTTCATGGTGGGAATAATGAGTATACGATTGTCAGAAGAGGAGCGTAAGTATCTTGCTGGTGTGTACACAAGAGTGAGGTCGGATAGGTATGTTGGACTAGAGTCCGTCAGTGAAACGTAGCACAGAGAACAAAGTTTGTGTTTGTTTCTGGATCGAATGGATCTCAAGTGTAGGGTACAGAGCAGCGGGGAGGTGTGCTCTGATCGTGTTACTCTAAGTATGATCCGAGCAGCTGTGTTTTGAAGTTTGTGGCGTAGATTTGAGATGAACCAGACATAACTGAGTTACAGTAGTCCAGTCTTGAAAGTACTAATGAACACACAAGTGTTTTAGTGGCATCAACTGAAATATATTTGCGAATTGAGCTGATATGTCTCAGCACATGTTCCTGACATGTTGGTGCAATGTGAAAGTACTGTCCAGAGTAACACCTAGGTTTCGTACTGATTGTGTGAATTTAATGTTGGTATTAATGATATTTATTGTTTGAGGTAAAAGATGTGAATGAGAAAGTCTTTGTGTTTAATCAGAATGGCCTCAGTTTATCATCATTCGTCTGCAGCTTGTTACATGTCATCCATGATTTCACATCAGAAATGCACCTCTCTACACCTTGGATGGTAGCATCAACTTCAGTTGGGTGGCTACATTTGTATATTTGGGTGTCATCAGCGTACAACTGGTGATACACTGGATGATGATCTATGACACTTGAGAGCGGCTTAGTGTATAGAATGACGGGAACAGGTCCAAGAACAGACCCCTGTGGAACACCACAACATAGATCAACTGGGCTGGAGTGTATTCCATTTGCAGATACAGTTTGTGTCCTGTTGACCAAGTAGGATTTGAACCACAGCAAGGCCGTATCTTGAATGCCAAATATATGCTGGAGACGGTGAAGTAATATATCATGGCCTATTGTGTCACATGCTGCAGACAAATCAAGAAGAGCGAGGACTGTAATCTTTTCGCTATCCAAAGCAGAGAGAATGTCATTAACTACTTTTAGAAGAGTAGTTTCAGTACTGTGGCAAGGGCGATATGCATATTGTACATTGCTAAAAAGACTGATTGAATTCAGTTCAGATACAAGCTGGGATAGAACAACCTTTTCTAAGATTTTTGATATGAATGGGAGATTAGAATCTGGGCGGTAGTTCTTTAAATCGTTATGGTCTAGTGTTGGTTTCTTCAGCAGAGGCTTTAAAATGGCAGTTTCGAAAAATGATGGGAATTCCCCTGATGAGAGAGAAAGGTATTAATAACATCAATTAGTGAAGGCAACACTGGATCTAACCACTCAAGCAGCACATTGATGTTGGAAATGGATCAAGTACACATAACTTTGGTGCACTCTTCATCAGGATTGTACGTACGAAATCCATAGAGACAGGTTCACATGCTGATAATGGTTGCCGCTCAAATTCTGTAACCCAACTGTATGGTGACGACGAGTCAATTGAAATTGTGGTGTCAAGCTTATCTCTCATGGTTTGTACTTTGTCACGGAAGAAATTTGCAAACATGTCCGGAAGGTCGACTGGAGAGAAGGTAGGTGGAAGTGGTGTTGATTTGTTCCTTGACATTAGCTTGTTAGTAATCTCGAAGAGCTCTTTGCAGCTGGAAGTTTCCGTGATCTTAGTTGTTTAGTGGGCTGATTTCGCTGCATGGACTATATTTGTGACATTCTTCTTAGCGGCTTCATAGATCTGCTTATGAATAGTGAGTCTGGTGGAAAGCCAAAGCCTTTCAGCTTTACGGCGGCCTCTTTTAGCAGTGCGAAGCTGGTCCCTAACGCTGCTATACCATAGAGAACACTTTTGAATTGATACTCTGCACTTGATAGCTGGGGCATGTTTGTCGAGCAATGAACGCAGGCAGTTATCGAGTTGTTCTGCTGTAGGAGGTAAGCAAGTTGTTACGTTTGCTTGGATGTCATGCATTAGTTTGGTTCTATTTATCGTACAGAGGTTTGCATGTTCATGGGATACCAGGGAGGACCGTATAATGCTATCATCAGGTCTACGAAGAATCCAGTCTAAAATGTGACCATGTTTATGGGTGGGTTGGTTAACTGACTGTTTGAAGTTGAAAACATTAATGGAATCTATGAGTTTTGATGTGTTTGGGTTTCCGGGACAGTCAGAGTGAAAGTTGAAATCTCCAAGAATAATCAGGTTGCCACCTATCGAATTTCCATAGTCCAGGAGATTCGGAAACTGCTCCAAAAGTAGAGATTCAGTCAGGTTTTTTCTTCTTTTTTTTTACAAAGGAGGGTGGTATAGGTAGAAAAAATGGACTGACCTTTGCTCCAGTGTGAGTGTAGTTTGGACTATGCACACACGATTCCAAACCAATTAGTTTGTGTTCTAACAAGCACGACACGATTCCAAACCAATTCATTTATGTCTTAACCACACACACACACACACGCACGCACGCACGCACGCACGCACACACACACACACACACATATATATATGAAGAATTAGGATCTAGGTCAGTATGAATTATTATTTGCAATTACAAAACAAGATTAGAAATAACTCTTTTCCAAAACCTCCACTAGGTAAGTAAATTGAAGCCCACCTGTAACTATTAGTCCAAACTTCCGGCCCCGGAGGCACGCCAGTTGCTTCCAATTTGTTGTCAACATTGGCAGCCACTGGCACTAAAATATTCTCCTATAACATTTGGCTCTCCTGCATAATTTGTATTTTCAAACAGCTGGACATGTGCTTTAAATAACTGCCTTTGAGCTTCAACTTAAAATAAATCTCGAAAAGTATCATATAAAAAGAGAAATCCTAAATGGAAATGCTTATCTGCCAGTACTACTGAACTGTAGCTGTACGATAGGATTCTCTTATTTATTTTGTGCTTACATTAATCTTATTACTGTTATAGTGTAAAGAACCTTTGAGAAGAAAATTAAAAACGAATTTATTTTTTAATTTCTGTACTCATGTTATCACACACTCACTCATGTTATCACACACTCAGTCGTACATTGTCGTGCAACATGTGACATACTAGGCTTCCACGAGAGAGCGGCACTGTTGCCGATCTCCAGCCCAGGGCGGGGTTGAGATGGTGTTCATTCTGTCATATCTCTCTTTAATATCCTCCGTATCAGTCCATTTGGGTCGACTCCTCCTTCCAAACTGCATACATCGAAGCGACATGACTGAATTTTTTTAAAGATACGTTAAAAATCCAAAATCACACACACAGAGACACACAAGCAAACACACACAACAAAAATACCCCATCCCCACCCTTTCCTATAGTACATTTTGCAGTGTAAGACTAAACTTTTTTGACAATGACCTTGTGTGGAAGAAGATCTTTTGTATCAACAGCATTTGGAGATATAGTAGTGTTAACTGATCTGATAGATCTCGGCATTCGGTTAAAAGTTAATTTATTTTTCTCTCTGCATGCCAAGCATTGTTGTGTTTTGCTTCTCCCTTTCTGATTCCTACTGCTGCTTTGTAACCCTGATGCTGTTAATGTATGCGAAGATTCTGTAATGGGTTCTATATTCGCTAACTATTAGCGACTAAACAGTCTGAAACTTGAGACAATGAGGAAGAACTGTTAGTGTGATATTTCAGAAATATATGCCAAATATATGACAAATAACTGTTCACATAATGTACATCAAATAAAGGTGAAGTAATCTCGCTGTAGACAATCCAAGGGTCAAATTTACAAATTTTTATTATTATTTATGCATAGTGAGATGTTAGGGGTATATAATCGGATAATTATTGGTGTTTCTTCCTCACTGCAATGTAAAGTTTATTAATTATATTTGATACATTTTGTTGTGCTGCATGACTTATATATGATAAACGATCTAAATATTGCATCTTTCAACTTTTGGGACGGCCAATTTTATATTCTGCAAATAAGAAATTACATCAATGGTCATAACAACTAAGTGACAGAAAGAGGCAAAACCGTCAACGTTAATAAAACTTACTTACCAAATACTTTAATTATAATAGTTATAAAATGAAAATATAAGACGAACTTGCAGAATTATGATGTGAATGCAAAATAATCCTGAAAAGGTTCAAAAGAAAGACAAGTTTCATATAAATGTCAGATCCACGGGCATTCTGGTCATCCAACAGTTCTAACGTGTCAAAATGGCGTTGTACAGAACTACTTTGCATAATTCACAATAGCTCCAAAACAATACAATACTCAAATGCGCCATGTCCCACAATAAATCCTAAAAATGTGACACAAGCTCGGCAAAACTCTTTAACTTCAATTAATTATCAAATTTTACCTCACTCGATTGAACGGAGAATATCCGAATACTTTCCAGGTGATCATTACATACATCTATACCAGATGCTATCATGTTCATTAAGCGCTGGAATGTTGAGAGGGAATTTATGATACCAAATGGCATCACATTGTATTGGTTGAGTCAATCTGGAGTTTCAAAGGCCGAAATTTCTTTAGTTTTATCCATAAGTGGGATTTCCCGAATCCTTCTAACAAGGCAAACAATAGGCATTTCCAATTTTGTCAATATAGTCATCAATTCTTTGTATGGGAAATGAGTTTGTTTTGGTGAAACTGTTTATGTTTCGGTAGTCAGTGCATATAAGGAATTTGTTCATAGTTTCGTCTCAAGGATATACGGCGAACTCCATTTACTTTTGCGTGGATAAATGAAGTCTTTCTCCAACAAATATTCAATTTCCTTGTTACAAACATTGCTGCTTAGAGGATTCATCATTTATAGGGATGTTTTACAGGCTTAGAATCTACAATTTCAACATTACGTTAGATTGTGTTTGTTCGAGTTGGAACATTGGGAAACAAGTTCTCAATTACAAGATTAGCTGCTTTAAATCATTCTTTGCTTGTGTCTGTAAATGTGAAAGTTTGTTGCTCAGATTCTTTGAAAGTTCAGAATGTTGAAGACTGGTTGAACCGAAGTCAACAGCAAAGACAATAATACAAAAATCACACAAAAAGAGTTGCGCTGTTACATAAAAGTTATCTCCTAAGAAACAAACAAGGCGAAGACTATGATCAAAACACCAAGAAAGTGTGGCGCTGTAATTAGAAGACTCTTGCACTCACGGAAGATCGACCTGTATTCATAATGGCATTTGTAGTCTCAAAACCTCTGTTATTTGGAAAGCGCGTTCTAATTCCATCAGAATTCGACAGTACCCACCAAACAAGTCTAAAAGCGATCATGGACTACTAAACATGGAAACATACGATCAAGAACAGGAGCAACAGCGGCCACCAAAATTTCAAAATATTTCAAATGAAGAAAATAAGGAGCATAAGAGGAAGAAAAACAACATTGCTTTGATGGCCAGAGCAGGAGGAGACCTTAATATCATGTTTTATAAAGTACCTTACCAGGATTATCACGATACTTGAGAGTGAACATTGGTACTGATGTCAAATAAATCGTCCCATTTGTAACAGATTTGAAGCCGTGTGGGATTGGGTCTAGCAACACCACTAAGCACAGATGTCTATTTACAATACATGTGAATAATGAATTAATCTGACACCATACGCATACGCATAAAGTCCAGTAATGGATACAACAAAATAATGGGCACACGGTTCAACAAAGGATATAAGCAAATATCGTTCCGAAATGAAACTAATCAAAACATGAAATTTCAGTAAATAAACACAAATGATTCCGTATATGAACGAATATGGTCACTATCACCAACATGATTAATATACGAATTATTGGACAAGTAGATTTGACTTGTGGGTATATCAACATAATGTGATCGATGCATCAAATTTACAAACAAATAGTATTGGTATATAGTTTATCAACCTTTATGACGGGTATATGATTAATTTTCACTCATATAGTGACATCTAATTAAATTTTCGCACAAAGAGTGACATTGAATTAAATTGTCACACAGATAGTGATATTTTAATTATATTTTCGAATAGATAGTAAAATTGAACTAAATTTGATTCAAAAGTGGAACATATGATGCTGTTTATCTCAAGAGATTTCCGATTTTATAGCTCCCAGCCAATGGTGAAGGAACTGACTGCTTGTGGTCCGCTCCTCCGCTGTTTTCGAAAATTTAGTCATTCACACGGTGTTAACCAGTTCCGTCCTTCTGACCAATGAGATCGCGGTATCCGAGTTACACAAAACTCCCAGTGTTCAACAACTTCCCATAAGCCGATACATATTTGAAGATTGTTTACAAAAGGTGCACAGCCTTCTGACAAACCTCATCTATATTGTGACGATGGAGAGACTTTTGGTAATGTATGTCCTGGTTGTTGTAACATCCACGGCTAGAAAACTTGAAGTAATAGGGTTTCTAACCACCGGCATTTTAAACGTGAAGCGGTGGATGAGCCTAAATCAGTATTTTGAAAAAGAAAAGGATGAAACAATACAACCCAGGCAACACTGTATACGAAAACAAAGCCCATGCACACTTTCGTTTATATATGATACCAAGCCATTTTAGTTAACACAAATTCGTGAAACTAGTAAAGTACGACAAGACAAATTTATGATGACGATCAAAGAAAAATAGCATGAGGACAATTGAACTATCATCCAACAATGGACAATCTTGAACGCGTGATATAAGTACTTGTTGCACCATTCCAATATACCATTGACTGACAAGGAGAAAAAATGCATCGATGTTCTCTAGCATCAGAACACGAGCCTTCCCGCTCCTGTACTTATCGCATCGACCTGTTTAAATAAAACAAACACAATTAAAGTTTGAAACTATTGCCTGTCATCATTGTCAAGTCTCCAAAAGAATGGATACCTGACGACTTCATTACCTCGTGACAGATAGTTCGTACACGGCAACATGGATCTTGTGATGTGAGCCAAAGATACTAGATAAGTCACAAAAGACACTTATCAACCAGGAACACGTTGGGACGCTGTGTACTTTCCAAATGACAACATAGAGAAATATTTGTATATATTACCGTCTCCCCTAACTACCACATGATAATCTTGATATCACAAACCTTATTAGAAGAAATTATGTATATTTGATTTAATTTATATTTGATTTAAAATAAATGTTTGTTTGTTAGTTTTAATGTTGTTTTTAACTTCCACTACATGCTATTGTAATGTAACTTTATTGATTGGATTTGGCATTTTCCAGAAACTCAGTTCAGTTGACCTGTTTTTCATAAACAACTAATAATATAAAATTTATATCTAAACCTGACCTAGTTTCTGACCTTGATTCAGAAATCAATGAGAGTTGAAGTAAACAGCTTTTTAAATTTTTTTAAAAGGCCTTTTCACATTAAGATTAATAAGTGAAATCGAGGCTATACTTGGAGTACGTGACAAATAACATGTATCAATTAGGTATGTCCAGTGGACTGACCCACAGCCAGATTTATTGTTGATGTTTTGAGGAATAAAAGTTATCCTTGCCATAACACTTGAGAAGTTAAAGTATTTTATGTTGTGACCAGTTTTTTGGGCTAATTATTTTATTTTCTTGAAATTATTTGGATTCCAAGAGATTATTTTTCTCTGGAAATACTTGTGCTATAAATTAATTTTTGGACAAGGATGGTTATCGAAATTTACACAGAATTCAAACGCTAGAATACTATTTTCTGTGATTCAACAAAGAACTGTTGACACATCAGTACGACGCTGATCACAGCATATGTCATTCCCTTCCATTTTGGATTTCATGGGGATTCGAACTCAGTTTCATTAGGACTTTTTATTAGTAGGACTTCTATTTTTTTTAATTCTTGGATTATTTATGGATTAAGTTTAAATTTGATTCGTAAAGCCATAAGTTCTTTTTCTCATTTTCACCTTGTTTTTCTAGGAAAATAAATTATTTGTTGAATTTTACAAAGCTTGTTGTCTTCACTCTTTTCTTGTTTGCGTTCTGTGAGAGCCTAAATGTAACAAAATGCTGTTTGAACCCATTTGAAAAGCACGAGATTACAAGGATCTGATTCATTTGTGTGTGGACAATATTGCGTGCATTATCCTTTTCAAAAAAGCCTTGGCTTCCCTCGATAACATTTACTAATCTTTTTTGGACAGTATTTCCCCAGAAACGATGAAAAAGTAGAATTGTAGCTTCGTGTTCATTACAGGTATCTCTTTTCTTTAGACTGACAATGTAGTTTTAAGTTGACGGCAAGATTAAACCGTCATGGATCATTAGAACCCATGTGTTATTAATCAACATTTCTAGTAATTATATTATTAAATAAATTGACTGCTATTGTATTATATATGGAATCAGGGTTCATATCATTAAACATGTTTAGTGGATTTCGGCATTGTACATGAAAAGGAAATAATGCTAGTCCTTCATCTTCGTTTTTGTTTCATAATTGAGTATTCATGATTAGTGAGTTGAGCGTGAATATTAAAAATTTTATTTATAAAAGACGGTAAATTCGCAGGGGGGTGGGGTGGGGGGTAAACAGCTAATGCTAACCTACAGTTGGGTCCCATACACTCCCATCCATGTTGAATTATGTGAGCCCAGTGTGCCCGAGTGGTCTACGTCTCTCACATCTCTCTTCTGTCGGGCGGGTTGGAGTCACGGATCCGCTACAGTTCGTATGTGAGAAAGCTTGTCAGTAGCTTCAGATGAATCGGTGGTTCTTTCCCGGTCCTTCCATTAACAAATATACTGGTCGCAATGTATAGCCTATCATATCCTGAAAAAAAGAATTTAAATGCGCAAGGCAATCCATGTTGAATTCAGAGAGGAGCCCATTCAGGGTTGCCACCTTGTACGTATTTTAAGGAACCAATCCGTATTGAATACTAAAATGAACCATTGTATTAAGTTTATTTCTTAAGGACTTCACATGTATTCCGTATGTTGGCGTTATTCAGGTGGAAACATTAGCCCCGTAGCATCCCACTAATGTTAATTCTCGTACATGTACGTAGTGTCTGTTCCAAGCATAATGTTCCTATAGATGGATATACTCGTTCATCTCCATGTTAATGTCCTATAGACGGCCATAGTGGGTCATCCCAAGTTACATTCAAAACAGACTGCCAGTATAGCCTAGATTTTCAGTATTGTCTTTCCTAAAGATATCTATAGTTGTCTCGTATACTTCGTGCGCGAGCGCGCGCGCGTGTGTGAGTGTATGTGTATGTGTGAATTCCAACAAAATTGTGACAAAAAAGCACTAAAATGATAAGTTATTTTCTTATTGAAACAGTTTATACTATGGAACGAATTTTACAGTACATAATTTGCAATAAGAATCTTGCCTCGCTATGTACATATACGAGGAATACACATTATGGGACTTATACCTTAAGGGTTATAAGTAGAAAATGCCCCTTTACAAAAAACTCCATACTAAACTTGCAAAATAAGTCCGCTGCCCGAAGTCAGTAAAACACTTGATTTCTAACACGGTAACAGTAGACCATCTATATTTCGCTCTCATGGACGGACTGAGATTTTTTACCACAGATTCGTCGATATTGATTTTTTGAAAAGGAATCCGTTATAATTCGGTCCAGAATTGCTTACTCCCCTCGTGTATTTCTTGTTACAATGAATCTTGTCTCAGTTGTTCAGTTTTGAAAGTAGTGATTTAACTATTTCTTCTAAAATATAATTTTACATCGAACAATACTGCAATGTTGTTGTATGTGGTTTGCATGTTTACTATCTATTTAAATCTCGGTGTACAACGAATGGGTAGATATGACGACGTCACAGATGTAATCGTTATGGTAACCATCCAATCAGAGCAATGATAACATCGATACATAACTGGAGATTGCGTTCCCCCAGTTGCCTTGTAAGCCTAACGGTTTGGAAGTTGTTGTACTCCAAATGGTGCGTGCTTAAAACACAAGAGTGCACGTGTTTACGATCAGATAGTTCAAGGAATGGAGAAACAAGAGAGCACATGTAAATAACAGATAAATAAACGGTTGGTGAGGGGATTGGCGTTTGAACAAACAAGGTTAATGTAGTATGCCCCACTTACGCCAGTTGCTAGGCATACAATTTGTTTAATCTCAGATACTGAATTTACATTCCACTGGGTATGTACTGCGCCTTGTAGTCTAAGTAATGGCCAATTTTAGGTATTTAGATGAAATTTAATTTAATTTCTTCCATTAATATGCCCAATGTCTGGTTTTCGTGATTCATACTTTATGCAACATTGGTGGGCTTTAGGGGAAACTAAATTTTCATAGCAGTGTTTGATGGATATCAATATGACAAATTCTATTTTTCATTCTTTCGTAATCACTCTTCATCAAGGCTTGTTACATCGATTGGTGAAAATATAAACAATCAACTCTGACCATGATATTATCGGTTGAGTAAGCAATCAGATCGGCATGTAGACGGGAAATCGATGTGCATTTTGATAAATTATCCGATATCAAATAAAGTTCTGGTTAGAACGGTCGTAAATTCGTAGAGATAATTTAATCAACTACATGACTGATACAATTATTTTACTTCCACGTCGTAGGATTACAAATGCGATCAAATATTCCGCACAAAACATCAGTAGAGAGTTCTAATGTTTCGGTTACATGCTTTAAAGCACAGCACTACAAGTAGGTTATTTGATGCCATGACAATTGGATTAAACTGTCTTGCCCAAGGAGACACCACGATAGCTGACCCAGGTTGGTCCGATGGTAGGATTTAAACCTGCACCCTTTCTCTCGTGAGTACTACACGCTAACCACGAGCCACCAAGTTACACGAGTTATGAAGTAGACTGATGAGGTTGCCATGAAAAACTACAACGGGTAAAATGTAATTTGTTTAATAAAGTATTAAATATTTTTACAAATTCGATTTGTTTTATTATTGGATCGGTTTTATGTAAAGGAAAGTCAAATAACGTTATGTTTGGACTTTATTGGTGAACATAAGGTCAGCATAGCTTATCGTTAACATACAGTTAAAAACGAGTAGCAAGAGATTAAAAGTATCGATTAATGACCTCACTAACAGTTACAGATGAAAATTACTTTATCTTCGCATATTCCGAAAGTTTTTATTAGTGTTCTTCTTGGAGGACCTGGGTCGGGGTCGAGTAGTCTAATGCTCTTGCCTTTACATATTCACATATCTTACCTCTGTCCCCGCTGTTTCGAGTCTCGGCTCGGCTATCGTGGGTATGTGAGAAAGCTTTCCAGTAGCTTCCTATGTGTCAGTAGTTCTTCCATAAGACTTTTCTGGGTTCTTCCTTTACCGAATATGCTAACCGTCACATAATGCCTGTCGTGTGCTGAAAACGTCCAAAACGTATCCTTGGTCTTCATGTTATAATAGTTGTAATAAATTGCCGATGACAGTGTTGTCAATGGAAGCATGTGCTTTGAATCTTCATGCAAAAATGACAGAGTTATATGATTTTAAAAATTACAAATCGAATTATAGTTGTAGCTTTTCTATGCGACTGCTTAGAACAAATCGTTATCACCTCTTGTGATTGAGATGGATATGAAAAAAACAACAGGTTAGGAGTTTCTAGATTACTATGTCTCACAGTATCTTTGGTAAGTCAGCACATGAACGGCTACCACTTATTTACCCTTCCTGCTCATTAAGGACTTTATGAACAACGTTTATGAAGAATAGAGAATACAATACTCAATATCGTATTTTCTCGGTCTACTATTAATAGTTGCACCATAAACTGATTGATTCGTCTTCTGATTTTATTGATAGCCATATTATAAATAGTTTAAAGAAACTCTTTGCCTGCTGAAAAAGTATACGTCACTCAGTAGAGGTGGCTAATCTCTTTCAGTAAAAGTGACATCTGTCATTTGACATAACACTTACACGATGTGACTCAATCAGGAAAATTGTGTAATAAAGTAACGAGTAAATAAACTAAAATTACACAACTGTACTTCCGTGAATGACCTGTAGCATTGAAACACATCTTAGTAGTACTAACAAATCGATGGATTTGTCTGTCATTACAGTAGGTCACTTCTTATAAGTAAGTTGTAAAAAACTAAACAGCTTCCCACAAGGTCTAATCGGAAATGGGTATCTATCTATTCATGATTATTACTGACATGCAAAATCTCAAATTTTATTTCCTGTCATCCAACAGATTTCATGTAAGTCCTATTCAATCAGGAAATAATTTGTTGCGACAACATTTCGTATTGAATTTCTGATACTTACTGTCCGATTGAGATTATTTAATAATATGTAAGGGTAAGATTAGAAAATCAGAAAGAGAACTGTATTATAAACATATGTCACATGTAATTGTGACGCAGTATATTCGTTGAGATACTATCGGTCGGTGTGCAAAACTTTAAATTATATTTTAATCATAAATGTTTCCTATGATACGATTACTCATTTTAAATCAGTTTTACTCCATAATGAATGCATTTAAAGTCAACGAAAGCAAATAGTTCATCATCAGCGATTATATTAATGCATTAAACTTACATGATCATATATTAACACCGAATCTTAGTTTTCTAAAGCAAATGAGCGCATATGATGGGAAAATTATTTAACTGGAAAGAACCCCCCCCCCCAAAAAAAACAAAAACAAACAGGTGGAACAGAAACTATTAACTTTCTTTACTTTCATGGAAGCATCCATATGATCAGATCATTGATTTTCTTCCCTGGTAGGAGCCTTTTGGCTTAGCGTGCAGAAACCTGTGAAAAATAGGTGTGCGTTCGAGTCCTTCCATCAGATCAGCTCAGGTCGAACGCTGTGGTGTTTGGGCAAGACACTTTACCAAAATTGCTTCAGCACTGACTAGACAACATGTGTCGCTGTGTGTTAAAATAACAAACCAAACGATATACCTTCCCTAATGGAACATGACATTGTATTAGACAGTGTTTATATTTGATTTTTCTGATTAGTGCTGATATATTATCAAGGCGGAGACACAAATCCGTCATCTTTATTTGACAATGAAACAATCATTTCAGCAGAAACGTTTCAATTGCATAGCATTAATATTACCTTTTTGTGAGAAAAATATAACGGTATAAATCACTTTAAATTGGTCATCATATGCAATGATAGACTAAATCGGTTTTTCACTGAAAAATACGATGGTGAAAACGACGTATCGCCTGAAAACTGGTGTGTGTGTGTGTGTGTGTGTGTGTGTGTGTGTGAGCGTTTGTATAGAAACAGAATTAGGGTGTAGTTAACAGTTGCAATGGATTTCCCTCCTCTCATTTGTCCATGCAGACCGCTTTGGTGGTCTAGTGGTTAGGGCGTCCGCCTCGGATGCTGGAGATCGCGATTTCGAACTCTGGCCGAGTCATACAAAAGATTTATAAAAAATCGGTACTAGCAGCTGCCTCGCTTGGCGCTCAGCGTGAAGATGTTAGTGTTAGGACTGGTCGGCCTGGTGTCAGGATAATTTGACTGGGTGGGACATCATGCTACGTGTCTGCGGCATAATGCCCCAGTGCTAGACATTACAAACTGCCACACTGCAGACATAGTAGCGATATGATTTAAAAATTGTTAAAGCTACGTAAAAATCTAAATATCACACAAACACAAACACACATATACACTTTGTCTATGCATACAACTTGATGAAGTGCATTTTGACCAACACGAGCAGGGTATTCCATTCTCTTTCGGCAATTATTTCAATTAGACTTTTAATGTTATAAATGGAATATGCATATAAAAAAGCTGGCCATATAAATGAGTCCAAACAATTGTCACGTTCGCATGAATGGATTGAGTCGGCATTAGCCACTTGTGTAAAATGCGCTCTAAAAGACCTCGTACTGTAGGACTATGGATGACCTGCTTCTGTAGGGACTCTGGAAGATCTGTTTCTTTGGCACACTGAACACCATTTCCTCATGAAACTGAAACTCAAAATCCCAAAACTCGTATATGACATTTTGAAGTATATCTAGGCTAAGTACATGTTTTAAGTCTAAAAGAATGCTCCAAGTTAAGGAAACCTTAGAAGACATATGATTGATCCTAAATAAGTTACAGACTGCCAAAGATTGTGGACTTGAATTTTCAGCTTGAATTGTAGACTCACCATGTTTCAAGAAGTTGGATCTATATTACCTGCTCTGTAATTTTTAATCGTATTCAGCAATTTTAATTCCAATGCACCCTTCAATAAAGACAAAATTGGCGTTATGGTTTCTACTTACCTGTTTCTCCCATAGCTATCACATATTACGGATGTTGGAGTTAACTGGACATCTCGAAATGAAGTCACATGAGTTATAGTATGCCATGATTTCTCAGCTATTCGATGGTAAAAGGAAGTCATGGTAATGTATTAATTACATTTTAGGAACAAAATGACCTAAATGAACCAAAGTGTCAATCATTGCTGACTATGCTTGCCTAAACTTGTATTCATATGTCTGGCACAGCACCGATATTTTCGCAAGGCAATAAATTGCACCCCACCTTCTTGTCATGCAGCTGATGTTCTAAAGGATCTGAGGAGATTATAATCAGGGCTGGCCGGACCATATAGGTAAACTACACGGTTTTAAGGGGCACTAAATTAGACGGAAATGGATTTTTTCTCTGGTTTGAGGGGTGACAAAAGTCATAGTTCGCCAAAATCTCTTACGCCAGTCCTGGAAATAATTATGGAGTCTATTTATTGATGGTGTGTCTTATTTCAACGATTCTATAGTATCGGAAACTTGTAGCTTTCAGCTTTTTGGCCCCAGGTTCACTAAACACCCCAAATTGAGATTTTTAATATTCGTCCTTTAACTAGCTATGTATCTATGAAATGATCCCATAACATTCACCAAACATCGCACATTGAAATACAGTTAGAATGTCGTGAGTTCTTTTGAATTTATTCTTGCATTATCGATAGGAAAGTTGGAGAATTTCCTTAAATGTTAGGATTTTCTCAACTTCTTGTTTTCAAGAACATAAGACGTTTAGATGCCCAGTTTTATAAATAGTCCTTTTTCATTATTTCTATTATATCTACAATACAAGTATAAAAAATCATTTGTATCAGAATTATTATATTCAGAATAATTTCACACATAAATTTGAGGTAACAGTTTGAGAAAATGCATTCTTACCTAAACATTTGTGCGAAATATTGTTGGAGGAGGTTTATGAATGATGTTTATCTTGGTTTCGATATCGTATTTCACATGGCCTTGATAACCGGGTGCGTCATTATGCTGAACCTTTCTGTGCGCAGCACCCAAATGTCATATTAGATTTTCAGGTCGAACAAAAGGGAGCAATACCAAGAATGGAGAAGAAATACGTAATCCAACTCATGTTATCACTTAAAGCATTACACGAACAAGGGATTATTGTGCTCACAGTAACCACGAATCAGACAAATGCTGTTTAAAATATGTGTAATTTGACCAAAGTACCCTTCAGTCAAATATGTGTTTCCTCAGAAATTTCGAGTTCTACGCGAAACGATACGCTCAAGTTGTCATTTTCAATAGACCTGCGCAGTTGAATTTCGTATGCTACTCTGATGTTGATTGACCGCTTTACATCAGATGATAGGAAACGCATGCCGCCATGGAAAAGGAACAATCAAGACAATATCCACGCGGTCGGCATCTTCGAAGGGAAAATTTCGATTGCATCTGAAGCTGTCAATGTTTATTAAAGATTTATGTAGGAATTGCAATCATACATATTTTTTGTTGTTGGGTTACACGTTTTCGAAACCTCAAATGTTTTCAAATTCTACGTCTTTCGCGCATCGGGCTTGTACTACCTAATCATAATTCTGGAACCGTTTATGCATGTAAATGTAAAGACATGTATGATCTCTGTATCATTTCTTAATTCTATGGGGAGTTGCTGAGTTCATGTAGGGATTTCTGTAAGATAGAAGATGGTGACTAGCCAGGCTTAATCGACTAATTTACTACGCAAACGATGTCTAATGCATGGAAACACATTCCGCATTATACAATAATTTCTAAGCAAAATCATTTTATCGAGTTCCAAATACGGGAAATGTTGCCTGGTTCATTTGCAAGTTTAATTGAAATAGTTTCTAAAAATTGAAATAATTTCATGGTTGTCGTGAACAAGAATTTACATTGGTTTGTCACGATTCTTATGCATGGAGATACTTCGGCTCGATGTATAAATTCTTGCAGCACCTAATTATAATAATTGTTTCCAATTTTGTGACCATTTCAACGGTTTGTTGCTTTGACAAAAAAAGTATAATTTGTTGTCTGTATTACTATTACGAATTTGTTTTTTTACACATTACGAATCTACACATAAATGATCCGGGGAACTTTTCTGCATGAACTGTATATAACTAAAAGAGAGTTGTATATGCTAACACGAAACAAAGTCATGTTACACCTGTGAGTTGATGGATGTTACGTGCAGCTTTATCATATAAAAATGTTAGGTTTACGTATTCCTTTTGTGTTTGCTTGCTGATAAAATGTACGTGTCAGTGGAATTTTAATAACAAAGCCTACACGTATTTTAATTTATTTTTCTTTGTGGTTCAAAGGTGACACAAAAACTTAAGTTTTACTGAGAGTGTACTGATAATAATCGTCAAAACAAAGTATGTCTTTTTGGAAAAAGAATTAAGTTTCATTCTAAATTGATAATGTTGCACTCCGAATAAATTTGTTTAAGACAAGTAAAGGATTTTCTCAAGCAGTCTTTTTCAGATTACAGCTTTTCAATAGTTAAAACTCTTTGATGATTAAAATCTGGCAGAAATGTTCCTTTTATGTTTCTTTATGGAAAATCATGATTGACGTGTTTGTCGAGGTACAAGTTGTTTGTTTTGATAGAGAAGGAAGAGAGAGTAATTTCTAATCAGAAATTTGTCATTGATTTTCAACAGAATGCCAGGATCAGTGCATTGTTTCGAGTACACAATAATTCAGTCAGCTACTGGATCAGATGAAGAGTTTGTCAGACATGTTTGGTTTACTACTAAAGAAGAGTGACAATTACTGCAAAAACATATCTTGGTCATCTTTGAAACAAATATTTAGTAAGATGGCCATATTCTTTTCTGAAAATAAATTTGGATCTCATTCATTTTGACAGTGGCTTAGTTTGCTTATAATGGAAACAGGTGTCAGGATCTCTGTGCTTGGAAAAATATGTACATGCAGAGTTAGGATGAAAGATTATATATTTTATTTGAAAAGTTGTTAAAATAAAGTCGTCAAGGGTGTTGTTCGTCGTCTATGTTGTCTTAGACAAACATGAAAAGTAATGTTTCTAACCGGAAAAGTTTGATGTCATTAGTTTGTGAAGTTTATTTGTCTGTAATTGTTATTATATTTTTAAGTGTATTAGCACCTATTGGCAAGGAAAATATACTTTTTTTAATCCGTTTGAGAGGAAATGTATTGATCTGATTGAGTTATTTCCGTTTTCTTTAAGTTTGTTTATTTGTACCTATTTTTTTCAGTCAATCAGTGAGAAAATAAACATAGAAGGAACTAAATGTTTCATTGATGAATTCGATAAAATTTAATTGCCAAGTGCGAGTCCACTTTAAAATCTTGCATTCTGTATCCACAATGCAAATTGGAGTGCACAGTGGAAGATTTTCCAAAATGATAATGAGTATTAGAAACATTTTATAGCATTATAGTTACAGATTCCATTGTAAGCCTTTCAGCATATGTCAATTTTTCAAATTGATCAATATTGTCATCATAATATTTCACAAAAACAAGTGAAGAGCTCTTTTTTGAAATTCATCATTATTTTTATTTTGTTAACCATGGATGAAATTTAAAATAAAAGTTTATATGTATGTGTAGTTTTATAAGGCACGTCAGCATACCCATGATTATATAGTGCCTATTCAAAGTTCAGCTCTGAAAATGTAAACATTTTTTTTGTTTTTAAATACAAATTCCATGCAAATAAACGAGAACATTTACGCTTAAAATCGGACAGGTTATGATTCTTTAAAAGTATGAAAAATGACGAAATTAAAAACGAAACTATTATACCTAAAACTGGGGCCACAGCCTGACAGCAGCACGACTCACATAACACGATGAAAAGTTATATGTTGCTCTCATAAATTTGAGTGTATTACACTTGAAATGATCACCCATTTGGTTCACTGGGCTGAACTTTCATTTCATTTTTAATTTTTTTTATATCAATGTGTTTGTCGACAAACCTGTTATATCTGATGTATTATTATGTATATTTTAATTTGTATTGTTTGTTGCATTTTCTCCATGATTATATGTTATGCATATATATATTTTGTAATTGGCCTTTATCCAAAAATCATGTTTATGGTGTAACCTGACCAGGGACATTTATTTTGAAAACAACATAATACATAGCTAATATTTCTATGATTGTGGATTACATATTCAGGTCATTATCAATTGTACACATGTTTACTTTAAAATGAGTTAAAGATACAGTCTTGATTCTGAGATTTCCTATTTAGTTGACAGAGTATGTTCAGAAAATGGTAATTGCGACCTAGGCCAAGTAGAGGGGCATACAATTTTGTTTATCTAATAATTATTCGTTTTTGCTTTAACATCTGAAGAAGAAGCAGTCTTATTTTTGTGTTCAGTTATAACTTGGTTCGATTTATTTATTTAAATTATTATTCACTTGAATTACAAAGTGTTCAAGGATAGTTTTGGTCAAAACATTAATTTGGAATTATAGTGAATTCAGACAAGGACATTTTGGAATATATGCTGTAATACATCAAAAGACTGTTAACACATCACCACATTCAAGACCACTGGCACATTAACACGTTCGAAACAACAGGAACATCAACACATTCAATATTGGAATTTTTTTGGAATACTTCTGAGATTCAGTTGGAATTTCATACGTTTGAATGACGATGTGGTGGGTCCACGTCCAAAATATTAGCAACCAAAAAGACAATGATCACTTTGTATTCCTCATATTTCGTAGTGCAATAACTTTCACACAACCATTCTGTATTTGGCACTGCCTGATGTACATTCTTCCTGATAGAGTTGATAGATAATCTCAGTATCTCCCTGCAATCAACATTTATTTATCTTTGGCCGTATTCAAATGTAGCAGAAATAATTTACATTGATCATATAATGTAACTGTCAACGTCATAGAAGTCGTTAATAATTTTATTTTGTAAAATCCAAATTGCTTGGATGCTGCATGTTACCCGAGAGTGAGTAGTTGGCTTTGGCGATGTTATCAAAAGAACAAAACAACAGTTAGCTCGTACGTTTTTTTTTGCGGGGGGGGGGGGAAGGGTTGTTGCTATTTTCATTTTTCAGTCCTATTTTCTAGATAGGACCAAGAATGTGCAATAACAGAGCCTAGTACTTGTTCGTCTATAGGATTTCACTATTGTCTTTAATACGCATGAGTGAAGCATATTGCTTAAGCATCGCCTTCTATAAGCTTAAAAATTCGATAATCCGTGTTTCATTTGATATGGCGACAGTGAAATTCGTCTGTTCGGTTTCACGTGTAAAACGTCTATCCCACAGGGTCGAACTTGATACACTCAATAATAATGTGTTAAACTGTTAGTGGAAACTTTCAAGGTGCTCGCTCCAGTCGAGGCTTGCCCTTGAGGAGGTATGCTTGATTTATTCATTATGTGTTTAATTCTCTTGTGGACCTAGATTGTTTTATTTAATTTTCAAAATTAATTGTAATTTTTATTAGATATCAAATATTATTATTGTTTATGGATTGAAAATAAAGGCGCCCTAGGGTAGGAATCATAGTATCATGGAGTGAAATCAATAGCGATCTAGTGAATTTTAAGTCACAAAAATTCTTTACAAAATCAGCAATATCTTTTGCATATTCAGGCAATATTTTCCCTCGTATATTTCCATACCTAAGGGGGTTAGTCGTTTGACCCTCAATTTGATTTATACAGATGTTAAATCACCAAGCAAAGTTTAATCCCCGTATTTGTCTACTATGGTTGAAAAATGCGTACAAGTCGAAGATCATATGAATACTGTAGAAGTTTGCGTGCCAAACGATGCTAAAGAATATTGCTCTTCTCCACTCCTCTTTCCTCGTGACTTTGATATAGGCCCAGATTAATTACTTCAGAATCCTCGATAACCTTTTCATATGTATCAAGCATATAAAAGACGAGAATAAACGTGTCTCCAAAAGTCTGGCTTAAGACAGATCATTCTCTTAACGATTCTATTATCTGTTGAGGTTCAAAGTGCATAAGAAAATATTTGAAACTCCAGTTTAACCAAATCAGCTGTAAGATATTTAAAAATGTCATGTTTTAGATCAAAAGAAGTAAAATGACATTTAGTGATAAGTTTTAACCTGTATTCTCGTGGCCACACTCGTTGTCTTCCGTATCAGCAACAACGGATTTCATTAAACTCGACGAAATCTAGGAGCAAGCATGCTTCAATGCGTATAAATCAAACATACCATTTTGTTTACCAATGCAATGATAATCGACAACACACCTGTCTCTCGGATAATTGACGATGAATATATATCTAACAATGTACTGTAATAGACTTTTGAAATGTTATACGAATACCGGAGATTCTCTCACCATTGTAAATCCTAATCCTGTATGTACTTTAACAGCATTATAAAACGTACGTCTCGAGACGAAGTGGCTTCATCATGGGCATATAATGATAAATTCCGGGCTGTCTCATTTACAACTGGACATTTTGAACTGTTGATGGTCGTATTCAGAAGAAAAAAAATAATTAAGATATGTATATCCATCTGTCTGTCCATCTCAACCATATTTTTATATCTTCATTCACCGTACAGTATTTTACTGATAAATTTTAATTTGATACTTTGGTATAACATTCACGTAATAACCACCATTGCTACACTTTGGATATAATGCTTAGTGTTCAATACAATGGAGACTGAGTCTCGATATAGACCGAGCATTCGTCTTTATATGGTAATCCCCAACTTTTCCTTCGAACTAAAAATATCAGATGGACCAACCAACAGCTATTAACCCATCTCCAAAGCATATCTGTCGAGCTATGCAAGCTCTGATAGTCTGTTGTGTAGGGTAGGATACGTAGGTTCTTTGATTTTTTATCATTCTCAACTGAACTGATTTCCAGGAAAAAACTGTTAAGATTCCATTTTCCTTCTCAAAACAAGACATTCAAATTAATGATCCTTTTTAAGGAATGAAGTTAAAACAAGTTTACATTTCGTTACCGAGTGAGATATTTGCGAGCATGTCACAGACCTGCTAATTATATCATATTTCATGCAACATTCTCCATCCTGGATTAAGAGAGAGAGAGAAAGAGAGAGAGAGAGAGAGAGAGAGAGATGCAAACATTTTGGATGTACTAATTGCACCTGCCTACACACGTTGCAAATGATGCGCCGCGAGCTGTCCTTGCACATATGTACCGATTGAAAGGAATCGGGGTTCGTTCGTGAATTACTCTCTCTGTTGACAGTTTAAATAGGTTTCTTGTCAACTTGAACTAAAAATAGCTTAATGAAAAACTGTTAGTCTTGTATAGAAATACTGAATATAATACAAAAAAAAACAAGTATAGAAATCAGTTACATTATCTTTGACGTCATTAAGAGCACACAATAGGATGGATGCATGAGGAAAAAGATAAATAGATCTAGCTGTATTTAAATTTAAACACATAATCCAATGAGTGCAACATGTCTACATAGCGCAGCTGCAAATGGCTTTCTTATCTTCCATGACTGAGTATCCGATAGGGCATTTTTGTTTCGACAAAAAGTAACGGATCTCATGATCCTTTCTTGGATTGAAATAGGAATAGTGTATTGTATGCATTCAAATTTACTTCCAATCGCATTGAATAAACATAATTCCTTTTAGTAATATCGAGTTATCGTATTTCTTACAAAGTTTCATTTCTATGTAAACCTTCTCTTGGATTAAAATTACTTCATAATAGTAAATCAACTTCACGATGGTGATTACGTAAATTTATTATACAGATAATCTTTTGAATTGAAATGGAGAAGATGGTATATGTCAGAACATATATCCTATGCTTTATTTGTTTACTGTGCGTGAAATACTTCTGGAAATATTTAAATACATTTCCGTGCCTGAATCACTACACGCTAGATATGGTACAGGAAGGATTGATGTGTAGTCGAAAAGAAAAAAAAAACTTATCAAATATTTATACAAAATCGTCTTTAGTACATCCTTGATATTTGCCTTGGCTTTGATCATCGGTTTATTTTAGAAATACGAATCTCTAATTTCTTGCTAACAAACAGCGTGCGCTCAATGCCGTTTGTACTAGCTTGTAGGTCGAGTACAACTGCAAACCAAAAATATCCTGGTCTGCCATAGCATAATGCGCATACAGACCAGGGGTTATGTTGTTTGTTCTAATGATTACTCCTAAAAATAACTGCACAGGTCCAAGATCTGCCGGCGCGTTATGCGACGTCAGATCTGGGTCTGAGCAGTTTTCAGTTGGACGCGATTTATAAGGGAGTACATGCGGTACATGATTATTTCATCAATCTTAACTTTCTTCAGCCTCGCTGTCAGTGTAGGGTTGTTTAGCACGCTTTCTTTCATAAAAGTACTGTACACTTAATGATTAGCGCAGGGGAAAACATGGTGTCATGGGAGATTAAGATTTTGTTTGAGACGATGTAGGGTCTGTGGGCAGTTAACATTATGGATCACTATTGTCATTGTTGGAGTTAAATTTTACACTTGACTCATTATGGGCAGGGACATCATTGGGCGGGGGGGGGGGGGGGCGGGGGGCATTTCCTCCCCCGCCCCGAATTTGTATGTGCTGTAAAATGTAAAATTGCTGTTGCCTATATACGACAATCAACAAGCCCGTCAAGTTTTGCCGCCCCCCCCCCATCAAGTTTTGACATCCCCCCCCCCAAAAAAAAATGCAAAATTTGAAATGACGTCCTGGTTATGGGGTTATGGGAATTTAACATTACGTTTAGGCAGGTGTGGGGTTTATGGCACTTGTAGATGGGACTGTATGGATGTTATTGAAGCTGAATATTACCGGATCCTATTGAAATTTCACATTAGCATTTCGGAAAATATTGTGGAGGGTGGGTTTAAGTGGATTTTAAAATGATGGAGAGACAGATAATTATACACCTGATAAAGACAGCACTCATACATACAAACCAATATCTACGGGTATGTGTGATATGTTATGGCACAATAACTAACATTTTTATAGATCAACAAACATCCTTAATGACCAACACCTACCATTACAAACAAATGTAAGGGTAAAAATGAGACGATATCTATCAACCATACTTAGAAACAAACATAGGTCCTTATAGCTAAATAAACGCCTTCCAAAACCAATGTTTAAGGGAACAAGGATGGCTATGTCACAATAACTAACACACTTGCGACTTAGCACACTTCATTACCAACCAAAATTAAGGGGTAAGAGGCATACTGTGGTATAATAACTGACATAACATTTTTACAATCCATCACCCCCATCACTCCTCCGCCACATACCAATGTTCAGGGGTACAAGGAAGGGTATGTTATGATAAGGGGTACACATTCTTACAATCATCCTACACACCGCCTTACAAACATGTATGGTATGCGAAACATTCAAGGACTTCATTGATATTCTACGTTGACGGGATTACATTGAAGTAAAATCATTTGGATTTAGAACTGTGAATCTTCAGTGATACTAGAATGGTAGCACACAAACACATTAGAACCTTCATTCTGAATACTTTTTTGGACAGTTGCTGGATTAGTGAGAAATTGATATTACAGTTTAGGATATTCTAGGAATTTGAACACTGTAAGTTGTTTTTATTTCTCTCACTTTGTTATATTTTATATTTCATTTAAATAAATTTATATTGTTGGAAGATTGAAATCTTGTTGAATTTACCTTATATTGTTATTAAAAGTTTAGCCTCTAGACAGCTATTACCAGCAAATACAAACACTTACAAAACCAATTAAAGGAATAGAATGGGTAAGGTATAATAACAAACACATTCTATTACAATTTAACACCAAGACTGACAAACCAATAGGGAGAAAATAGTATGATGCTGTATGATGACTGGTACACATACTTACAAACTATTCCGACAGGTATGGATATATATCTAACACATACTTTTGCAATCCAACACCAACCCTTAGAAACCACTGCATTGGGAACAATGGGTTTGACATCATATGATGCTTACAAACAATACATGCTTACAAACAATTAGAAACTAATTAAACGGAGAGAAGTTACATTGTCACTAGAATGTAATCTTGTGGTCACTATCTCAACTATTATAGAGAGGGCATTAAAGACAAAATATAAGGATGAGTGAAACAGGCAGATACTGTTTCATATGCTATAGCTACTTGAGGGTTATAGAGAAAGGTACATCTATGAAAGGACTCAACCGTTTTGCGGCAGCAAGAAATTTTTTCACTAAGAAGAAGGCTGTAGGATGTATATAAGTGTTTTATGACTGCATGAAAAAGCCAATAGTAGGTAGTAATTAGATTTGCTGAATATTTCTTGTGAAACAAATCAATGGAGAAACACATTAGCTCAAATGGAAGGAAATATGTTTTCAAACAGCTGGCCATTGAAGGCATGAAATGCGGTATATAAACAGCATCCATAGTTGAAGGTGTCAGGACTGCACTAAATAATGTGCACAGTGCCTGAAGAATCGTACTGGTAGCAAGTACCAAGTATACACTATGCCTGTTGACAATGCCTGACATCCTGGAACTGTAAAAGAGAAATAAAATCGATAAGGACATTTTGGAACTCATGGATTGGTTTAGCTTGCGACAAAATGTTGCACTTGAAGCATTGCATGATTAAGCCCTTTACTCAACATATAATGCAGTTATATTTGGACCATTTTCTACGTGACAGTTAAATCCATTGCCCCGTTATCAGTTAAATAAAAGAAAAGTGTGATTTTCTCATACACGAATCTAAATTTTCGTAGCCAGAGCAATAGGAAATTGGTCCAAAAACAATATACTGCAAGAGGATCATATGGACATAATTAGACCTTTGACGGCCTAAACAACCGATTGATGTGGGTTCATGCATGCAGGAACAAATAGTTTTACCTGAAATAATATTTTCCTTTCAGAAGCATAATTTTGCGTTGTGTGGTTAGATAATCAAGACAACTTTGAAGATCATACAGTCCATGTTTGATTTTAACCTAATGTCAAGGATTGTTTATATCCTTTGGTAGGTTGTCGTCTTTCTCAAGAAGATACAGCCTTCGAAAATAACTGAAGAGCAAAACAATAAAAGACAACAGCTTCTGCATGCGCAGGCCACTTTGTACATGACGGTTGTTAAAAGCGCTTCATACTTTTGCAGAAAACTTTATAAAGATGAACGAGACACCGAAAAGATGGAATCAAGCTTAACCTCTCAGCTACATAACTATACCAGGAGGGAAAGTTTTGTCTTCTGCTAAAGGCACTCCGGGCATGCAAGGCATCTCAAATCCGCGGGAAAATGAAAATTGACAATGCTCTTGCATCTGTTCTAAAAGCATCGAGAAGTTCCATTATAGAACCACATTTAAATTTAGTTCCGACTATCCATTCAATAGCTTGACGAAATCTTTCACAATGTGACAAATGTAGATGCAAATGGTAGACATTTATCAATACATTTTTTTCCATGCCAAGAAAAGAAAATGGATGACCATCTGGTTGAATAGGAATCATGCGGAATACAGAGTCAGTATCGGTTATTGCCATATGCAAGGTTTTATTCAGATTGTGGATGAAGTCAACCGTATATTGAATGCTACAGTAAGATGCTGCATAGGTGTGTATGCCTTCATTATCCTACACCCTTTAGCTCCTGGGAAAAGAGAGATGCTGTATTCGACGGTATTCTCTTAGGACCATTATTTGAACCACTTCTAGGCTGAAAATCTAAATTGATATAGGGTTTCACATCAAATGATTCCTTAGTTATACTAGATCTTATTGTTATGTATATTTGATTTAATTATATCTGATTTAATATATATTTATTTCAATGTAATTGTTTGTTTGTCAGTTTTTTATTACATGGTATTGTAATGTAAATTTATTTACTAGAGACGATACTCTTTTCAGAAAATAGTTTGACATTGAATGTTCGTTTTGTAAACACCAGTTGTTGATTTAGATCCTGACATTGATTCAAAATTAGTAGCAACCACGTAAATAAGTTCTATTTTTATTTTAAAATGATTGGTTGTTGTCGAGGTCATGATGGGACTATGTGCTTAAGATGTAATGTTTTATTTATTATTTCTTAGAATAAAATGATTGGTTTCCGTCATGGCCACATTGGGTTTATGTCATCTTTAACAAGTACAAAATTTCGTCTAGGTTCTGGAACATGATCACGTGACCTCCTTTTTACCTTTTAGAATACGATATAACCTTTGTTTTGGAAAGAGGTATTCTCAGTGTTAGTTGGGCTCTTACACTGGAAGTTGTATGTTGTGCTGTTTGGAGTTATTTTAAATTACTTGGATTCAAACAGATTAATTATTTTTACTTGGAAATTACGTGTGCTCATGTGAAATTGTTGAACACGGACAGTTTTTATAAATATTTATTCAGATTTCCCAAATCGGAGGGATATTTCTTATTTTTACAAGAAACTGTACACTTCAACACTACAAACTGCAGCATACGTCATCATCTTCCAACTTAGATTCTTCGTCTGGACTCTAACTCAAAATCATTAGAACATTGTATTATTAGGACCTCTAAAATTGTATTCGTTAATCATTCTTGGATTAGTTTTGGATTTGATTCTTAAAACCGTAAATTCATATTTTGTCATTTTTACAGAATTTTCCTAGGAAAATAAATGATTATATTTTTTCAAAGCTTGTTGTTTTCATTTTTTCTTGTGTTACTGTTTATTCGAGCCTAAACACGTAACATAAGATTATTCATTTAGCTAGCTTTCAATTGACTATATCTATTTAGAGAGGGCTGATTTTAGACATTTGTGATGGTTAGGCCTTCAGTTTGTCAGAATATTCAAGATGAAAACTGAATGTCAAACAATGTATTAAATAATTTTTTAACGAATACATATGTTTTTAGAACTTTCCAAATAACACGATTTGGAAAGGAACTTAACTTTATTATGCTAGCTTGAACGGCACGAGCCTATCAAAACTGTTCAACGGGCTGCATCTCGAGATGAGATGTTTTGGTTGGGGTGAAGTTGCGGTCTTTTCCCTCTGGACCTTGAAAACGCTGATACAGCTTTGAGGTGGATGTAGAGTATTTGTAGAGATCATGGCTGGCGAATATTTGGATCACATTAATACACTGACCCACCCTGTTTAGCACCTGACACGAGGGATATTTCTTTATTAAAAATGAACCATAGCCGAGGAACTACAGCTTTATTGAATATAGTTTGACAAGATGTATCGTTGTACTAATATTATAAGCTATGTAACTCTGTACGAGGAATTATAAGAATAACTTTATCTGTGTCTCATTTGTTATAGAAAATGCTATTTTAATAGCCTACAAATAAATTTGTGAAACTCTACTTAGTAACACTGAAATATTTTTGTATAGTCAGTACCTAAAAGTTTACATTTTGTTAGAACTGAATGCCTGTATGACTCAGCTGTGCTTTGTTTCACTTTTACAGTCCAAATACTGTGATTACACAGACACCTGGTACGTGAAGCAACTCGAAAATTATGACCAACCATGTACATACTAGATGAGATTCTAAATTGCTTGTGTAATTTTGGTTTTTTGTGTGTGACCTGTATGACATATTATTTTGAAAACAGAACTATCAAACCACATCGTAGGTTGTAAATCTTATTTTTGTATGTGCCGAGGGGGTGGTGGTGGGGTTTGTTTGCTTCCTTGTACTTTTGCAGTCTGCAAATTATGCATATTTAGAGACCAAATATTTGAAACGCCAATATTTTATTAACACCCGAATGTAATGCAAACTGGCTACCAAACCACTTGGTAGTTGTTTTTGTTTTCTAATATTTATATTTCTTTTATAGATAAGTCACTTAATACTCACACTTGGTACAAACAAAGGTTACATTGTGACCTTAAGACGTATTAAAATAATAAAAAATGGGCAGATAAGCCCTTGCCGCCTAATATTAACTTAAAGTGGTTTTTTTTCTGTGGAAGAATTATCAGCCCTGTGTAGGTACTTATTTATGCTCACAGAAGGCATTTGAGATGGTTACAAAATAAATGCATATAGATAACATAAGGCAAGCAAACCAGAAATAAGGAAATACACTGTACAGAATGAATGCCTATAGATAACATAAGGCAAGCAAACCAGAAATAAGGAAATACACTGTACAGAATGTTACTATATCAGTTTATTAAATTTTTTAATTTTTAATGCGTACACCTACATTTTATCATAATGCAGAATGGTATGTACAGTATACTTGTATTTATTTTTACGGTGAGGATTAACACAGCTTTGATTCACCTTTTGTGATATTTTATATTAGTTTCAACTGTTTCAACTGTTTGTTGAACTTGCATATCAATGCGATTCAATTTTGACTTTTGGTTTGAAGTGCATATTGTCATTTCCTTATAATGCGTGTAGATTTGAATGATATAGTATTAATTAATGTTTCTGTCGTTAAATTGTTTTATCCATTGGAAGGAAATCTTGTTGCTCAATTTATGGACTTAAGTGGAAATATTTGGAATGCGTAATGCATGTTTGTTTTAATAATTATTACACAAAATACTTTTCTGAGATGCCTTTGCCCATTATCACATTCTGATTTGGTATAATCGCATTTTGAATCTCACTCTTTCATATACTATCATATATTTGAAATTCGGAACTAAGAATAATTCACCAAAACTGTAAACTAACCGTTCAATTAATCTGATAAATTTGTGAAATATCAACAGAAGAACAGTTTGAGTTTTCTCTATGCAACAGTGACTCGTATTGCTGCGTTAAAACACAGTGACGGGGCCAGTCTGGAATCTGGATTGTCATTTTGCACAACACTTAGACACAGGTAAATCTCTCTCTCTCTCTCTCTCTCTCTCTCTGATTTAGATTTTTCAATCATATCGTTACGATGTCTGCAGTTTGGTAGTGTATAGTAATGTCTAGCACCGGGTCACCATGCCGGAGACATGTAGCATCATGATCCAACTAGTCACATTATCCTGACACAAGATCGACCAGTTTTAACACTAACTATTTGATGCTGAGCGCCTAGCGAGTCAGGAGCTAGTACCATTTGTATATGTATTCGATATGACTTGGAAAGGGTTTGAAACCGCGATCTCTCTCATCTGGGGAAGACGCTCTAACCACATAGGCCACCGGAGCGGTCTTAATTAGTTAGTTTCGTGTAATCCTTGTTTGTTATATAACAAGTTTTCCACTGCGGGAGCCATATCATGCAATGATTGGTTTCAAATGTTCGAAGAGGTGGTTGGTTGAAGAGTCAGCAAAAACTTGATTTTTTAAAATCAAGTCACAATTAAAACAAATGCAGCTTTATTCGAGAACAGACTCAAATCCTTGACACATTCGTTTCTGTTTTTATATATAACAAAATATACAAATAGTCGTCAGTTTCCATGACTGATCTGAATGTACTTTCATTTTATTTAAGCTTGACTATCTGCATTAACGTTTCTCAAATTCACAAGTATTGTACTTATTATGGTTTATATCACACGGCATGCCCAAGAGGATAGGTCCATTATGAGAAAATATACATTTAAGTATTTAAGTTTTATCTCATAATATTTATTTTAGCATTACCAAGCTGCATAATAGCCTTAAACATGAGAGAAAAGAAAATCTTTTGTAATAATATTATTTAAAAGTACCCAATTGAAAGAAACAATATCAGAAAGATATATTTATATTTCTCAAATTATAAAGCAATCTTTGTTAAACAGAAGTAAACAAAAAGTAACCGGACAGCAACAGTTGCATCTCTATAATGAATCGTAGATAATCTTTACTCATCGAGGAATGCACATAAATCTTGTCAAATTATGTTATAAGATATCCATGTTGTGGCGTTACAAGAAATGAAAATATGCATTTAATGTTTGAAATGTGCTTAGTTGAATTCTTATTTTTATATCACTAATTTCAATAATGTTTACACAATAAAATATTCCTGCTTTGTCATCTCGTCTGAGGTATCAACCCAACTATCTCATCTCATGCTTTTTGTCAATCTACACAAAATAAATTCAAATCAATGACATGCATTGTTGAATCTAACAAAATATTACATAATTCTGAAACAATAAATGAAACACGATAGTATTTTTCAATTTTTTTATTATTGTGGTTTTGCATAAGATTGTGTGCATCCATTATTTGGCAGAGTTTTTAAAATAATTTAGCATCGTATGTACTGTGTTTCAGTGGTAAAACGTGTTCATACAGAAAAATCTAGTTAGTCGTTTTACATTTAGCATACAAAGATGCATTTCTGGAGGAAAATCTAAAAATAGACGAGCAACAGGCAACCGTAGTGGTGGACACAATTTTCTGATTGATCCATCACACTGACACATGGGTTACACGGTCATTTTCACGATCTTGTATTATGCCCAATTCCCTCCGGCTAGTCTGACGCAGCCAAACACACCACAGCACGGAGAGTGTTAACTAAGCGTTTATATCTCAACGGCTTAAAATGATTTAAAAAATAATATGAGCAATTGATACAAAAGGCGTACAATTTACCCATTGTTTGAAAAAACTTAAACGTCTACGTATATAAAGCAGTGAACAAAGGTGCTTCTTTTCACAAGCTGAGTGCGCTCAAGATTGGATAGGTTTAATTTATACAGTCCTATCACAACATGTAGCTATCATCTAAACGTCGGTGTGTATATTTCTTCAATTACTGGGCAAAACGTATTTCGTCATTTTTTTAAAATGTGTTCTTACAAGTACTTTCTTGGTATAGTTTCGTGTCCTTAACTATTAAAAGTGTCATGAACATAAATGTTATGCATACGAAAGTTAATGATGAAACAAACACAAACAAACACTTGCTGATAACATGTTCTAGTATATAACTCACTTTCGAATGATGGGTATATTTACGAGACAGTGGGGCAATACGAAAATTGTTTCAGTAAATGGAAGTGAATCCACTAAAGTTGCCCACTTCCTTATGTAATAAATTTGCTTTTAAGAAATACGCTTAGAAGAAACAAATTACTGTACATATATTCTTACACAGTTTATTAGCCTGCAACGACGACAGCATAGATGTTAGATGCTTATCAAGGCATCTACGTGAAACGTAGTAAAGACCTTTCCAACAACTAATGGACTGGTTGGGGAACTACATCAATGTTATATTGTGCCATTTAATCGTGTCTAAAATATCAGGACAATACAATAGCAGTTTAGCCCATATCCTCTATTTGGAAGTTCATACTAAACGTTTAGAATTTTTTTTGTTTGGTCTGAATAATGCAAAACCTATATTAAGTTCGTGCAGTGGAACTATTTCAGGTCTCTGTAGTATTGTGCACATGGTCAGTTTTCAGTGGATTGGAGGCACATTAGTCTGCAAATCAACTCTTGTTAAAACATTACGTGCCATATTAGGTGTGTCTGTTTTTTTTTTTGTTGTTTTGGTAGAACTTGATGAGTGATTTCTATATATCTGCTGGTCGATGTTAGTTAATCCTCATCGTATTTGTCAGAGTTTAATACATGCATACATACATGCACCCTGCTGGTCCGGGGTTGTATGATCGCTGCATGTCGTAAGAGGCGATTGAGTAGAGGCAACCTGTTGGTAGTGAGTTGCGACCCGAGTCAAGTTGAGTAAACGTGAGACCCATGAGTGACTGCCAGATGTAACATAATACTTTGACCTCTACGTATTCCTAGACGGGTGGTCGGAATGGACCCGGTCGCAACAAATCAGCTGGTCACTTCGAACCCTAGGGTGTCTTCTCAACTTACTTTTCTCACTTTATCTTTAACATTTTGTATCTCTCTTGAGTTGCCCCTGGTTGTTTGGTGACCATTGTGATGAATATAAAACATAATATAATCGGAAATCAAAAGAACCTACCAGCTTAAGAGAACCAAACCTTTTAACGACTATGATGGCGACCCACGCGTCATGGAGACATTTCCACGTTTCATTAATTCCAAAGACTAATCAAAATCGGTTGCCGCTCTATCGCCAGTTATAGTTTGTACACCAAAAAGGTTTAATAATTAAGAAAACATGTAGCTTGCTTGATTAATGGAACACATACCGAAAATTACGAATTTCTTTGCCATTTTGTAACCTTTTTGCTCACTCTTCGCCGAATTCATTCAAGGGTGTGTTTAGTTGTTGCGGCTTGACGGGAGTCTGTGACAATGAAATAATTGCTGGCATAAAGAACCTAGGTATCACTGCCATTCGACGAACCCATATCAAACGTGTAGGACACAAAAATCATCGTACTTACCTTCAACGTACCAACACTATCCAAGGTAGTGAAAGTTGGATTCTTGCAGGTCAGAGTTGAAGTATACATACCAAACCCACTTTCGATTTTTCAGTGTCAGAAATACCGTCACAACGAAGAACAGATGCTCAAAAAGCCCAGCGTATGGCCGATGTCCATATTATAGTGGATGTCCTGGTGCCTCAGATAGCATTGTCGTTGTTTCTGAGGGTTAAAGTACTAATCTAAGCTATAGTAGCCAGACACATTTTTTTTTGCTGTACTCAAGCTAACCCATGTGATATTACTATATGTTAAGTACACTGCCGCGATATCTGGTCCCCACTGATGAGCCACGCTCAGGCAGGCACAATGGTGGTTACCAACTTAAACAAAGGTACCAGCTAAAGGAAGATCACGTTTGCCGAGAACTGAAACCCACAACAAAATCTATACTATTTTTATCTTAGATAAACTGAATTTATCATTAATGCACCTGTGTGGCGTACAAGCAAGGCTGATTGAACTTCTAACCTTTTCCATTTTTACCGTAATTCTCTCTCTCTCTCTCTCTCTATACATACATACATACATACATATATATATATATATATATATATATATATATATATATATATATATATATATATATATATATATATATATATATATATATATATATATATCACCAAATCGTCTAGGTATGTAGTCAATTAACGGTAATTTATTTGAAATGTCAGAGTAATATGGAATATTGAAGGAACATTGTTCCGATCAAAACGGCAATCATGCTACATTATATATTAGCCAAACCTACAATGTAGCTTTGGCTTGATGATATAAATCAAGTTGTCTTATCAATAAGGGGTCACCATGGCAACAGAGACCATCTTTAGGTGCTGTAGGTATAGATTGTGGCATTCTTTCAGAGTATCTGGAGGTGTGTCCTACATCACATCACCAATACACATGAATAGATCCTCTCACATGGTCAATTCATTAATAAATGTTTACATAAGCCTTTGTTGGAGAATGAAGAGTGGACAAAACCTTGGCTTGATCCCAAGAAGGATGCCAAAGTGCTGAAAACCTTGGCACAGACGCTCTTGGACCAAAGATTCCTAAACAGAGTGGAGTATTTCTTAAATTTCAGGTATGCCATTTGAGAATTGCAACAACTGCATGGTATTTAAAAGCAAAATGTGAAGACCGCTTTAAATGTTTTTATTCTCAACTTAAGAATAAGTTATTGTATATATTTACCATTTGAAGATCTGAATAAGTTAGCATTCATAAAATGTGCGCACATGATACATGTACAGTGACTCTCCTTCTCAAGTCTTTGGTAAGTTCAGGTATAATACATGCACATCAGGTATAAACAATTCCACGACACTCTATCAATAAACACTTCAGTAAAGTTTTATTTATGTTAAATTTACCAACACTAATGATTATTTAATAATTGCATTAATCTGTTAGCAGATTACAAATGACACATGGTACAAGATACATGTTTTTGATAATTGCAGAAGCACTGCTGAGCTTGAAGTTTTTCATCAGCACATCCTGATGTACTGTGCCAAGAGATTTTCATACATCCCTCCTGTGTACAGGATTAGGAATGACCTAACTGCCTTGGATCACATTATCCATAGTGGCAGAGATGTAATGAGAAACAAAGAAGGGGAGATAGTGTAAGTTTGTTTCACTACAAGAAATTAAAAATATTTTATATATTGATTGTACATTATGATCCCTGCCTGGACATCAAGTTAATGGAATATTATTCACATGTTTAAATCCTGAAAATTTTGCATTAAATACAAGTCATTTCGCAACAAGCGGCACACATTTTTTTATATATTTGTGGTAAGGAATCTTAATATTTTCGTGCATACAGATCATGTAATTAGTATTGTTATCATTCTAGTGGATATGTATTTTGATTTGAGCAATGCATGTCTAATAAATAGATCCAATGATATGTATAGCACATTCCCACGGGACTGGCACACTTTATTCAGGATATATGGGGTTCATGGAATTTCATCAGGACGTTTGAGGAAGATGCAGTCATCATAATGAGTACTAGCTACTACCTGTTCATGAAAATATGTTGCCTTCTGAAAGAATGGGCAAAAATGCATCCTGTCTCACATAGTACTTTGTAGTTGGAACAAATAAGAACAAAAACAGCCCCATAACAACTCGTTCTTGGGAACGGGTCATGAGGCTCTAATATTGTGTGAAAAGGTAATATGGGTTAGCTTGGGGATGTTTGTCACACAAGTTAAGAAAATAAAATTTTCTTTAAACAGGTATCGATGTTGCAACAAAAAGAAAAGCAGTAGATGGTCAGTCTACCCTTGCAAGGAAAAGATAACATATCCCCACATTAGGGAGCTTATACAGAAAGACCTCATCTGTCAATTTGAGTGAAAGCAGGGTATACGGAGGAGAAGAGAACTAAAGGGAGATAATCCCAGGAGAATTTGTAGAAACGTGATTGAAAGAATTAAAGACGTTTCAAAATTGACATTGAATCCAGTAAACTTTTTATTACATAAATCATTTGCAGTAATCACCAGGTCATGATGGTGCATATGTAGTATTATTATCTTAACATATTTTGGGGCTTTAGAAATACACATTAAGGCATGCATTATAGTTAAAACAGAAGAATACAAATGTAGTATTTATTTTACAAGACTTAAATGGATATTTGAATTTTGTACATATCTAATTTATGAAAAACTGCAATCTAGTAATTTCTAATCGCTGAACTCCAAAATAAGATTGCATAGACTTTTGTTACCATTTTGTAATTTTTAAAAATAAAAATAATAAATTTATTACTTAAATTGGAAAAAGAGAAAGTCTACCATAACAGTGTTGAATATTTGTATGCCACGAGAGTAGATGACTTCTATCTATATATGAAATGATTTAAGCTAATATACCTATTGGCCCTCATACAAAGGAATTTATCTATTTTAACTGTATCTCTGAAGCCACTGTATATGTTGGGTTTGGAAGAAGGAAATACAGTTAGCATTTCTAATGTCAACTGGAATAGTATTTGAGAGTCAATTTCCAGAGTACTGGAAACATTTTTTGAATAATTCTTTATTCGGTTTGGGAATTATATACTGTTAGGGAGACATGGATCGAAGGTGGTGAGTATAACCAGGTAGCCTATACTGGAATAGTGATTGTAAATATTCAGGAGCACTATCATTGGTTATCCTGTACAGTAATGTGGCTTGTCTCAACTGTATTCATTCTTTAACAGGTACTAATGGTAACTTACAAGCTAAATTTTCCTTGCTTTCTTTCTGGGTTGATATTAACCTGAATGCTATTTTTGACGATGTGCTAGCTTTGCTATGTTTTTATCATTTGAATTATTCCACACTGTTACAGTAGTCTAAATAGGGTTGTATGTAACTGTTAAAATAGTTTTCTGCACAATTTCAGGGAGAAAATGTCTTATCCTACTGAAAAGCCATAAACTTGAATTAACTTCTTTACTGACATGTTTGATATGTTCAATCCATGATAGGTTATTATCTACCAAAACACCAAGTAGTCTATCATGACAAACCATTTGTAAATTTCTATCCTTCCAAGTCAGACATCATTACCAATATCTGTTCTGTTTGCCGTGTTGAGATAATTAATATTTTAGTTTTACCAGTATTTACCACCATGCCATTGCATATGTACCAGTTGTCCATTTTGGGATAATCAATATTTTAGTTTTACCGGTATTTACCACCATGCCATTGCATATGTACCAGTTGTCCATTTTGGGATAATCAATATTTTAGTTTTACCGGTATTTACCACCATGCCATTGCATATGTACCAGTTGTCCATTTTGGGATAATCAATATTTTAGTTTTACCAGTATTTACCACCATGCCATTGCATATGTACCAGTTGTCCATTTTGGGATAATCAATATTTTAGTTTTACCGGTATTTACCACCATGCCATTGCATATGTACCAGTTGTCCATTTTGGGATAATCAATATTTTAGTTTTACCGGTATTTACCACCATGCCATTGCATATGTACCAGTTGTCCATTTTGGGATAATCAATATTTTAGTTTTACCGGTATTTACCACCATGCCATTGCATATGTACCAGTTGTCCATTTTGGGATAATCAATATGTTAGTTTTACCAGTATTTACCACCATGCCATTGCATATGTACCAGTTGTGCATTTTGGGATAATCAATATTTTAGTTTTACCGGTATTTACCACCATGCCATTGCATATGTACCAGTTGTCCATTTTGGGATAATCAATATTTTAGTTTTACCGGTATTTACCACCATGCCATTGCATATGTACCAGTTGTCCATTTTGGGATAATCAATATTTTAGTTTTACCGGTATTTACCACCATGCCATTGCATATGTACCAGTTGTCCATTTTGGGATAATCAATATTTTAGTTTTACCAGTATTTACCACCATGCCATTGCATATGTACCAGTTGTGCATTTTGGGATAATCAATATTTTAGTTTTACCGGTATTTACCACCATGCCATTGCATATGTACCAGTTGTCCATTTTGGGATAATCAATATTTTAGTTTTACCGGTATTTACCACCATGCCATTGCATATGTACCAGTTGTCCATTTTGGGATAATCAATATTTTAGTTTTACCAGTATTTACCACCATGCCATTGCATATGTACCAGTTGTGCATTTTGGGATAATCAATATTTTAGTTTTACCGGTATTTACCACCATGCCATTGCATATGTACCAGTTGTCCATTTTGGGATAATCAATATTTTAGTTTTACCGGTATTTACCACCATGCCATTGCATATGTACCAGTTGTCCATTTTGGGATAATCAATATTTTAGTTTTACCGGTATTTACCACCATGCCATTGCATATGTACCAGTTGTCCATTTTGGGATAATTAATATTTTAGTTTTACCGGTATTTACCACCATGCCATTGCATGTGTACCAGTTGTCCATTTTGTTTATGGCATCATGTAAAGAATTTTCTAGTTCTTGCTTTGATTTTTGGATGCCTGACAATGTTATGTCATCCGCATAGAGATCTGTAGATGAAACTGAGCCCATTAGTAAAAGGTGGTAGGCCATTAATAAATAATATCAATAGTAATGGACCTAGAATTGAACCATGTGGTGTTCCATATCTAATTGTTCCTGATTCAGATAGAACATTATTTATATAAACATGTTGTGTTCTCTCACTTAATTATGAAGTAAACTATCTTACTGTGCTTTCATCCCATTGTTAAATTTTCAGTTTCTTCAAAATGATTTCATGATCCATTATGTCATAAACGTTCATGAAATCTACAAATTAAGGTCCTATTTTTCAACTTTGATCAAGTGCTTGAAGCCGTTTGTCAGAGAGATCAAGTCTGTCTCACATGAATGTTTCTGTCTAAAGCATGATTGATTAGGGTGTAACAGAAATTGTTTCGTTAAATATGACATGAACGAGTCAGGGACATGTTTTTCAATAAATTTTGACAAGTGTTAATAGTATTGAAATTGCCTGGTAGTTATCGGTATCATTCGTAGAACCAGATTTGTTAATAGGCATTATTTTTGCAGTTTTCCATATTTTGGGGACAGATGAGGTGGCAATATTTAAATTGATTATGAATGTTATGCTATCTGAAATAGCAGAGGCAGAAGTTTTAAAGATTGGTGGACCAATCCGATCAAGTCCTGTAGCTTTCTTGGTATCAAGTTTACTGAGACATTTTTTAACAATATTTTTATACCTGTGGGATAGAGAAGCATACCTCTTTTGGGATTTTTTCAGTTCATTAAAGTTGTTTTCTATCACTGGTTCTTTTAACTTAGCGGTAATATCAGTGAACAAAATCACTGAAAACATTTACAGTGTCAGTGTCATCAGTGACCTTGGTGTCATTTACCAGAAGTGAGTGAATTTTATTTGTCTGATTTTTGTGTGTTACCCCAATGAGTTCATTGAAGACTTTCCAAATGGAGTTTGTTTTGCCCTTTGTGTTTCCAAGCAGAGATAGATAAAAAGGTTTTTATCCTTTTTAATCATAATTGTTATTTTATTTCCCCATACTTTATATTGTGCATGTTTTCCCATAGCCTCCAATTGGTTTCGTGTCTTCATATTATCTAGGATTTCAGTAGTAAATCAATAAGGTTGGATTTCATACTTTACTTGATGTACTTTCAGTGGTGTATGCTTAGAGACTACATCCATAAATAAGTCTGTTCACACCCTCAGAGCTTCACCTATGTCATCAAAATTTGGATAATATTCCATTGAACTTTTATAGATCATCTTGAAATTGTTCTTTACTTTAAATTTGGAAAGATCTGTAAGTGATAGTTCTGTGTGTATTTTTCCTATTTCTCTTGCATTTAACCTTTCTTGTCAATAAAGTAGGACAGTGGTCACCAGGACCAACATTTGGTACATTAACATAAGTCACATTATCTGCTAGGTTAGCATAAATATGATCCAAAAGAGCGCTTGATATTTCTGTTACCCTTGTGGGCTCATTTACCAGTTGGACTAGGCCTTGTGATTCAACTAATTCCATCCAGTTACTCCTTATTTGAGTAGGTCCTTATTTACATTGCCGAGTATATATGTTTCTTTCTCCTGTGAAAGAACATTTTCTATTTGTTTGAAAAAGGTATCATTCCAAATTGCTTTGGAGGAAGGTGGCCTATAAATGAAACCAACAAGGAATGATTTTGCATTATTTTGAGAAATTTCCACCCAAATACTCTCTATTTCTTTTTACTCCAAATCATGTCGCCTTTCTGCATTTACATCTTCCTCAATGTATAAAAGACCTACCCCTGCTGTATCTACGTCCATGCATAATGGTTTTTTGTAGCCTTGACAGTGAAATAGATTATCATTGTGGTTAGCATTTAATTTGGTTTCAGTGAGTCTTAAAACATGCATATTATTTTCCTCGGAAGACAGTATTAACTTAATCTGCTCTATTGTTTCCACTATACCCTGTATATTTAAGTGACCATTGTTAAAACCTTTTGTAGTTTGGTTCATATCAATTATATGTGTCATCATGCAATGTGGTACTCTATGAAACTGTCTCCATGCTACTTTTATCAGTTTGGTATTATATAAGGTGCGTCGTCCTTCCTTTCCGTTTCCTCTTAAAGGTCGCTCTGGAATTAAGCTTGAAAGTAAGCTTATTAAAGTCTCTCGAACGAATTTTAATATGTAAAAGTATTTCATAATTTGACAACTAATATATTAACGATTACCTATCAAACTTACCTGAATATAGTGCTAAGTTTTCTGGGCTGGATCACGTCAAGTGTTGGGTGGGGGGTCCAAAATTAAAAATGGGCCCCTACTTTCACCAAAACAAAGTCTAAGTGTCTGTTTACTCAGTGTGCATAATACCGTATACATATGCGTAAGAATAAAACGGTGGTCACACTTCAAGTGACTAGTGACTGTACGTTTGTGTGTGTGTACGTTTTCATGATCCGGCCCTGAGTTTTGGACCTTGATTCCATATTCCAGTCGCAGATTAATTTTTTTTTTTAAATATCTAAAACCTTGTGTATGTAAAGTATTAACTTGGAGAAGCAGAAACGAATTCTTTTACGCTTTGTTTGAAACGTCAGAAGGATGGATGTTAGAGGCCCACTGGTGACAAATCGGTTAGAATTTATAAATTGATTAATGAAATTACTTAGTTTTGATCATTTTTTAATATCCTTGATGCTTTTCGTTTATAAACGTGAGTGGAGGGGACGCGAGGGAATGCAAATACTAGTAGGCAAGAAATAGAGTACCTGTGGGTTTTGGCAATAATGTACAAAGCACATCGATTTAAATTAATCTCGTAAGACAAAAAATTTCAAACATAACTGTGAAAGTAGTTCTACATACATTTCAATGTTTCCTCTCAAAATTAAAATTAGAAACGAAATGGATGAGGAGAAAAGAACAAGATCAGAAGAGGATCGTACTCACCGTTGTTGACACTTTACGCGATCTGGTAGCGTGGTTTTGTTTTACGTCACAATCTTCAGTGTTTACAGTATGGCATGTAATTATGTAAATTTGGGTCACCGGATTTATGCGTGTTATTTGTTCATGATATGCGGATCACTACCAAGCGGGAGTTCAATATGGAGACAATATATTCCGTACTCTGCGTGCGAAGATTTCAGAGTGCTCGTATTTCATAATGAGAACCTCTACGTACTTGATATTACCCCAAAATTGCCTTTTAAATAGTATTTAATCAGTTGATGTTCACAAATGTCACAGCATATTTGCAAGAAACTTCACCCTGAGCTGCACTATTGTGCCTTTAAGATCTCCTTCCAAAGTGGCTTCCAATATGGCGGTAGTAAAATGATAATATGATTAAAATTAAAACGTTCGTTTGCCACGATTTTGTCAAGAAAGATCATTTAGTATCTGTTTTCTTCGACTTGGAAAAGGCATATGATACAACATGGAAGTACGAAATAATGAATGGCCTGCACGATCTGCGTTAAACAGGCCGTCTACCCACTTTTACATCGAACTTTCACCCAAATACAGACTTTAAGGTACGAGTGGGCTCCACTCTTTATGATATGTACAAGCAAATGAAGGGTGTACACCCGGGCAGCATTATATCTCTTACTCTCTTTAATGTAACATAAATAAATACATTACCCATTTCTAACATATGGAGAATATAAAAGTACGACGAAGTCGAATTACTTGCTTGGCGTGGAATAGATTTAATTTCAAAAAACCTAAAAGACGTTGCATCATATTGTAGAGTTCAAATCTAAGCTTTCTTGTCGCAGGCTTTGAACTTCGAAACAGTCCTTCCTGCATTAATTTTTCTTCATCATCCTCTTTTTTATTTAAAATATTTTTGCTATACAGGCTCATGCCAAATTTCAAGGCTATAATGTAGCTATATTAAAATCGTTGTCTAGTCTCATAATGTCTTACTTGTGGCTTAAACATTAGTCACAAATGTTCCTAGAACTATTTAAGTTTTTAGAATACTTGGAACATCCTGTTCCTAATCTTATCACAATGAATTTGTAAAGATTTTTTCTTTTAGAATTTGGATTACATTTCAAAATAAAAATCCGACACTCTCTTATTGTTTTCGGTGGGTATTTTAATTTGTCAAATTTCGCGTTTAACCTTGATGAAATGTTGACATTATGAAGAAATGATTAGATACGAGTATGTTCTTATGAGAAATATCGTCGTAATGATTTGATACATACAAGTCTGTATAAGAAATATTATTTCAATGATTTGCTAAGTATGAAAGATGTCTTTGCAATGACTGTACACTTGTATGTCGTTATGAAAGATATATATGTAGTGATTTGATACGTTATATCGGTATAATAGATATTATTGCAATAATGTGATGCACGCATGTTGGTATGAGACATATTTTTGTCACGAAATGATACATACATGTTGGTATGAGATATTTTTGTCACGATTTTATACATGCATGTCGGTATGCGATACTTTTAGTCACGATTTTATACATGCATGTTGTTATACGATACTTTTATCACGATTTTATACATGGATGTTTGTATAATAAATCCAGTTGTAAAGATTACATTGAGCCGTCGCTCGTATTGTAATGTAACTCCAGTGCATGGATGGGATTTGACCTAGACTATATCTGACAAAGAATCGAGAACCGTGGAAGAAAAACTGATCTATAGAAGAAAGGAGTCAGTTCAGACTTTTGTCAATAGCCACTATATAAATAATGTTTGTTTGGAAGATTCGTAAATCTTAAAGATGATTTAATTATTTACATCACAAAATAACTTTATTTTTCTACAAATGGGTTATAAATACGATCAGCTTAAAGCGAAAATATACTTACTGGGCAAGTAACATAGAAAAAGTTGTATCAGCAAATACCAATTCACTGCGTTAAAATGTATTATACTTTTCGAAATAAGGCAACATTATTGCTACCATGAACTTGACGCTTCTCTTTTTAACAGAATCAATTTCATTATGATAAAATATGAAGGACTTATAAAGTCAAGGTTTATATTCCATGAAGCGAGGTATTTATGTTCCAGGCATTGCCCCTATTCTGTGTGCATGACGAGCTTTTGTTTGGTTTCAAGAATCTACTGTTAGCATCAATCTTTGGTGGAAGATATAATAACGAAAAATGTACCCAGCCTACTTCCAAACTGGTCATTTTTATGTAGCAGAACTTGAGTTAGTGTCATGTGATGGGACTATTAAAAAATTAGTAAGGACCATAACACGTCTATTATTGATACATACTTTAAATAAAGCGTACTCGATTTTCGTATTTTTAGATTTACTTTTGAAAAAGTTAGAGAGGAATAGACAAAACAATAATGATGTGAAAGACCATAATTGTGCTTAATTAGTATTAATTAATCTAATAGTAACCTGAATGTAACAACTGTACAGAGGAACACATGTTATCATTGCAGTTATATGAAATAATCTGAAATCTGCAGTGGTGCCAAAACGTTTTCACAAAGAAGCAAGAAATACACGGGTTCGATTTGCTGTAACAGCTGGTACTGAGGCCTTGACAGGTATCTGTGAAAAGCATTAACAAAAGAGAACAGCGTTATTGTTGAACAGAATGTGGTGACTGACCTGGGATGGATGCGGAGTGAAATTCCATATCTCAGTCCATTTTCCTCATGACACTTTTTTTCTTCATGGGTAAAATATAATGACATCCAGTTTTATTTATCTTATTTTCTGCCGAAATATTTCCTAGGCACTTATTTATGTTCGACGTTGTTCGTTGACTTCAGTTAGATCGATGAATTTTATGTGTGAGAATTATTGCCCTCCAATAAAAAATAAAGAAAAAAAAGCAACATTTAATATATTATTTTTATACATTACATGTAAAGTATGTGAACATTTGGTATGATAACCCATAATTCATATTTCACCATTAAACATTTAGGTGCCGCGAAAATATAATATCATAACTGCAGGTGGGACCCATTTGGCCGAGTGGTCTAAAGCAGTCACCATTACCAACCACTGCCATCTCACCTCTTCCCGCGTTGATTCGATTCTTAGTGTAGGCCAATGTTGGTGTGTGAGAAAGATACCAGTAGCTTTCCATGGGTCGGTGGATTTTGCCAGGATTTTCTCGGATTCTACCAGTACCAATTACTCTGGCCGCCATATCTATCCCATATTGCACTGACAAATGTCATTAAACCCAAAACAACAACAAAAAATACATCAACAAAACTGCAGCTACCATCAAGTTTCAGGTGATTAAAATATGTTAAAACAAACAATCCACAAAGATAGTGCCTTTAAGCTAAAAGGAATGGAAACACAACAGCCATTTTCAATGTGAGGATATGCCCACCCCTAATGGAAGCGCTAAATACGTTTAAAGCGTTTTATGATCGCACGTCTGCAGCTTTTCCTCAAGAGTTCTCATAAAAGTTGGCTTTATGACGATTTATTTGCAACCGATTTATTCATTATCGAGTCAACATAACACATGGAAAATAATAGCAGCAATTAGTCTATAAAAGAAACCGACATATCAATGATGGTTTTGTATCCTTCAAAACTTATTCTTTACTTCGGACCATCACCAATGTTGCTTTCTACTAGCAACATTAATCAATTCGTTTGTTCTTCGTCGTACTAAATATTTGCAAGGAAATGGAAAAAATGTTGTTTTTTTAAGCCTCTTACACTATTCATTGCACCTTTAGTGTAATTATTGGTTAATGATAAATGTCGTCCTTATTTGCTCATTCGAATCTGCCCTATGTTATTTCTTAGGTTTAAGATGTCACATGTCTCAAGTGAAATTAAAAAATATATATGAAAATCGTATTTGGCACGATAACGATGATATGCCGCAATTATTGTTGGTAATACTAGGGTTCAATAAGCAGTGCATTTATCTTTGTTAACTTCCTTTATACTCACCACATCCTTTTATGTATTCTTCAAGCTTTCTGATCATCATGGAGATGTAAAACTTCTAATAGTTAAAGACAATGTTTGGTAGTCGCACAGAAAATGCAACAAATGCAAATGAAACATGCATTATCATTTATCTTAAAAGCAATGATGAACCACTTTCTTGCCAGTGAAAAATTAAATTATCTTTGCGATTCAAGATTAATTCGTCCACATAATATAGTAAGCGTTCTCACAACGAATAAATCAATTCGGCATTGCTAGATGGTTGCATCAAATGAAACAAATTAAAAAAGATAACAACAAAGAAATGCGTTAATTTTCATAAGAGAGAGAGAGAGAGAGAGAGAGAGAGAGAGAGAGAGAACAATATATCGCTAACGATGAAATTCCGAAAAGAGATCTGATCAACTGAGTTGGGACAATATACAAACATGACAGTTAAAAGACGAACAGATTTCTTGATCATCTTAATAGAACCGTTAGATCCTATATTATGTTGTTTTTATATCGCAAGGAGTCTTTAACATCTAGCCCGTTCATCTAGATCGCAACACAATTTGAAACCTGTCTACAGATATACAGCCAGAAATCATGTCATTATAAAACACGCGCCATATACTCACGGGAAGTGGAAAACGTTTAAGTCGTCAAGATATGTTTTTCCGTTATTTTTATCATGTGTCCTAATGAAACAACAAAACATTGGTTTTAATAACAGTTGTGGAACTCCACAATCCCCAACCCCGAATGACTGTTGTGATACGAAGACTTCCATCCACTTCATACAGTTTCATAATAACATCCATGAGAATAGCGATGACGTCATACACACAAATTAACTTATCAAAGAATCTATTTAAGACCAATTAGTCCACTTCGTTAATGTGGTAGACAAAGCGGATTATTACACAATACTATTTTGGTAATGCATAGTGCACATCAATCAAGCCGAACACCGATAAGATTTCTTGTTTTGGCACGAACATAACTTTATATATATATATATATATATATATATATATATATATATATATATATATATATATATATATATATATATATATATATATATATATATAAGACAATATCATTTTATAAATCATTAAAATATTAGGTGCATGTTGTAAAGTCAATCACACGTTTTTCTTTTTCAAGAGCTCATTAATAACTGAATTTGCGCACAAGTTTGATAATAGTTAATACGATCTAACGTCATAGTTAGATCGGTTCTTCACTTATTGGTTGGTGATGACTTTACCAAGGTCTTAAGTCAATATATAAGCCAAGATCATCTCTAGATCGCTGCAAAAAAACATTTAGCTGCAAAATATTTACTTATTGGACGTGCCTGTGATTTATCCAAGCCACCTTACCAATCAATGCTGGTATTGACCAATTTGTTTCTGAGATTCGTGAGGCGGGAAAGATCGATGTCAGTTTGTTGTGTTCGTCAGTCAGAAGATTCTCCTCTCAGACTCAGGTCGTTACATTTACAAAGACTGTTCATCAAAAATTATATGACAATAGCAGCACTTAGAGTAATCTATTGTTTATGTTCCTTTGATTAATAGATGGCTCCGGACAAGTGATTTAACTGGCTGTGAGAACTGTGAGTGCTCAAACTGTTTGTTTTGTTCCTTGCTGGTGCTTAAAAGGGTTTAATAAAATTCCTGGGAAATGTGAAGATATGTCCTAAGAGAGCTTTTGTTTTCGTGTCACTGTCTGGTAAGTAATTCAACAACAATTTACCATTGCATGTTTGGAAACACTGAACGTATTCCTTGCTTCAAACCTCAAACGATAAACGAAAATATTGTTGAAATTTTTCAATTACAATAATTTACATGCGTAAATTTTCTTATAATCTTTCAGGTAGTTATATATCAGTTTAGTTTTGACTTTCATAATCATAATCTATTAATCCAAAGCTTGAAACCTCCTCTTTCCTATATGACCATTTTTTGTCGAATAAATAAATTTACTCTTTATCATGACCAAAAATTGAATGTCTTTGTGGCACGATAGATCCATGAAAGTGGAATCTTGTTTATGATGATATTTAATTTCAAAAGGAAGTTTGCAAAAGAAAACAAAGAACCTAACAAATTAGGTTACCTAGATAATATCGGTAAACAAGCTGGCTGAAAACTACCTAGTTCACTTAGGAGTTTGCGTTTGTACACAAGGTTGACAGTGACAAGAGAGTTTAGGTTTTAAAGGCAAGGGAGAGAGGGAATATGTTTAAATTGGTGATATGATGGGGTAATTCAAGTTTTTATACAATAAATATAGAAGATTTTAAATAAATGTAAAAATGCTATTATATATATATATATATATATATATATATATATATATATATATATATATATATATATATATATATATATATATATATATATATATATATATATATCATAATTCAAGAAACAGAGAATCAGCATTTCTACCTCCCAATGCTGAATGTTTACCTCATCTGACATACACTAACGTATATAAGTTATTAGGCATCATAACAGTTTTACGAGAAGTTAGTCTGTCTGCACAAAATAAACTGATCATGAAATACTAATTCCATTCAAACACAACTGTTGTCGAGATAATGGAATACAAATGATATTTTAATTTGTGTCAGTTCTTAGCTTAGTTAGATTTGGAACGTCTGAATGCAACTATGCGATGTCTTTCATTGCATAGTAACGAAATATAGGTTTGAACTAGTTTTGATGCATCATAATCTATACTGAATGCAATCTAAAATCATTTATGAGTGACAAAATTAATATTTTTCATATCCTGTAGTATCATTTATTATTGTGTGTCTGAATGTTCGTAAAGTTCTATTTTAAAAAGGCAATGTCGTGTGTACGTAACGTTCTGGTTTCGCTTGTCAATGTTTGTATATTTGTAGATATTTAATTTTGGTGGATTAACCTCTATAATATCCCCAAATAAGGAATTGAAAATAACGGAAATACAAACAATAATCGCTTCAGTGGTTAAGACAATACTTTCATCGGAATGAGCACATGTCAAGATGAACCGCTTATACTCAAGATCAAATGTAGCAGACGCAGTCAACGGCGTTGTGCTTCAGTTATTAAAGCACATGCATTTGATCTCCCCCCATGAAACGCTGTCCATAAAATTGCACTTCCAGTTACTTTCTGACGACCATGACGTTAGCACAGTGGCCGAAGAGTGGTCGAATTCAAACCAGATTCCCTTTGCTGGATAATGTCATAGGATAATTTGTGAACCAACCACGTGATCATCTGCCCTTGCTCAGTACAATTATTAAACAATGTCAACATTTCGTTTATTCGGAACCCATGAAAGGGCACCAACGCTAGCTAAAATGAAAAACAACAAAATTACTCCTTTGCTTCAGCCTGCCTCATGTAGGAACCAACTGGAACTACTAAACGTTAATTAAAACCTCATTAATCAATCCAGTTTATACCGAGAAGGTGATTGCGGCTCACGCAAAAACGTGACAAAGATCGGATCTAATTATATTTAGCGTTGATAATGATGGACTTGTTTAATTCAAGAATTTCAAGATTATTTACCCAACAAGCGCTTGTGCGTTCCAACTGCCTTTGCTGAAGCGATGTTGCTATTGTCCAGAAATCAGTAAAGTTTAAGCTATAATATTTTGCGAAAATTAATATATCGTGTTTGATTAGTAATTGCACTTTAAGGAATATTTCTAGTATTCTGCAGTCATGCTGTTTATTAGAATAAAAAAAAGCATTGATATTAGCAGAAGTGCTTTCACGACGAATACATTTTTCGACCATTATTTAAAATGAATGAAGAATCTATACAGTATTGGATAGCTTTAATTTCAAGTCATTGCCTTAAGTCGATATTTTGTGAGAAAAGCAAGGATAAATGAAAGGTGGAAAAAGCATATAGTTTTGTATTAGTGTTATTATTGAAAATGATAGAATGAACTGGAAATAGACAGGAAATGAACAAATATATTTACTATTTATACTAATCATAGATACGTTTGCATTGAAACAATATCAATTGGTTTATAGTGAACAAGCTAAACTATATTCCCATAACTCGATCATTTTCGTCCAATCTAAATATAAACTGGAATATAGTTGTACGATACACATATAGTTTATGGCTTTAGTGATTCGCGACCTCCGAGTGCCCCACATATATTGTGACAGAAAAGACAGACAATGTTCTGTATATGACTTTACCTCTTTCATCCACCATATTGTGCCATGTGAGCAAAAGTAGTTCCGGATATAGTTAACAGTGGCGGTGATTTACATCTGAAGTTTCATGCTCGCATTGACGGAAATGCCACTATGTTCTGATTGGTGAAACTGATGAGTTAGAGCATTGCACTGCGTTTTGTCACTGAACGATGGACACAGCCTCGCTGAAACGGTTGCACTAAATTGAGAACTGATCAATAGTTGCTATCAACCGAAAACAGAATGTAATACATGTCTCGTTCTAACAAAATTGATGACATTAAGCGTACGACAAAATCGACCATAAAGCTTGTACTCTTTCTTGTCACCAAACATCCGAGAATGAGTTGTATGCTTTTTGTGTGTAGGTAGAACAGCACAATTAGTTCTATTTCACGTTTGCCATCTAAAGGAGCCTGATATATATATATATATATATATATATATATATATATATATATATATATATATATATATATATATATATATATATTGTTTTCCGAATGCATTTACAACCCAGATACATATATATCCTGACCGGCAATCCAGGGTAACAAAAATCCAGTCAATCATTCAGAAAAGGTGATCAGTCATATAATCTAGTTGCACCTAGTTATTTCTCCTGACAAAAAACGAGGTATCCTTCCACAGACCTGGAAGCCTCAGAGACATTCCAGCAAAAGTAAATTCAACACGCACATCGATTTTGAGAGAAATGTTTAACATACATGATCCAAACAGAAAGAACTAAAGTGAGAATGTCAAATGTGAGATTTGCGTCCTCCATTACATCGGAGAAACTGAACCGATCAGTCCTCACCGATTTGATTGGATGACAAAGAAGCAGGACAGAAATGAAGTAGCAAAACATGTCTCTTCCCCCTCCCCATACTTTGTGATACCATCATGGGGACACTTGCATACAGCAGCAGGACAGATAATGAATCTTACTGGATAAGCGGGTGAAACCACCTGCATAAGAGGAATCCAAATGGGTACACACAAGGATATAAAATCCGTATCTGTTCAGAGCCCCTACTAAACACATTTGTTCGTTAAGGTCACAGTTCATTCAGGTCCTGATAATTGATGCTATGTCTGTAATGCACCTTGGCATTGTTTGTATTGTTGTGGTGATTATTGTTATTGCAAAATGAGTTAGAATCTGGTATATAATCTACATTGACACTACTTTATATTAAACGATGACGCTAGTGCTCCTTGTTTAGTAGGTCAATACCAAAATATCAAAATTGCACCTCCATTAAACTTTTTAATCATGCAAAAATTTGTTAATTCAGCGCGTACATTTATGTACATATTTTGTGTCTCCTTTGTACTTGTCTTCGACAAAGACTCTCTCTCTCTCTATTTATATATATATATATATATATATATATATATATATATATATATATATATATATATATATATATATATATATATATATATATATATATATATATATATATATATATATATATATATATATATATATATATATATATATATATATATATATATATATATATATATATTGGTCACCATGGTTGTATGTGCCTGATACACCAACATCCCACATTAGGAAAATATCACGACTTGAAAGGATGCTTGGGATAGTCGACCTGATCCATCCCTTAAATCATTCCATTCGATCGAACCTTTAACACACTTTCTCAAGTTTAACAATCTTGTATTGAACACCGAACATTTCAAACAGATTAATGGCGATGCGATGGGCACAAATATGGTTTCTTTTTATGCTAATGCTTCCATTGGAAGACTAGTGCAAAAGTTTCTCAACGAGACACTATATAGACCTCTAAGCTGGTGTAGATTCACTGACGACTTAGAACCGAAGTGGATCGAAAGAGGCAATACATTCAACCATTGACTGGTTTCGAATTCATTCGCTCAAAACATTCACCCTACGATTAAAATTACGTCTGGATAATCGAATACTTCCAGTGTCTTTTCAGATACTCAGTCTGCCTTTCTGGAGGGGAACATAGTTACTGACCTATACTCTAAACCTACTGACTTCTACCATTATAATTTCCAAACAATCTGCCATGCCTAGCATTTAACAAAACAATCTTCTATTTGGTAAATGCCTTCGAACCAAACGTATATGTTTGAATCCTGATAACTTTGCAAAGAGTGTTGGAGCTCAGGGGGCACCTTAAAAGGAAAGGATACAGAAGAAGCTACGTTGAGGACGCTATTAATAAAACTAGACCCTTTGACAGACGGACCTTCCTGGAATATATAACTTAGAAAACCAATAAGCGTTCCCTTTCGTGCTAACTTTTGAACTCAATGCCCCAAACCTACAACAGATCAAACGCAAACATTGACACCATATTGAATCGTCTGAATGTCTCAAGGGTATGTTTAAAAAAGATCTTATGGTTCGTGTCAGGTGAACTTAAAGCAAGACCATATATTCAGGCAGAAACCGTTGCAAAGACAAACTTTGCCTAATTTGCAAAGATATGCCCGAGACCAAATCTGTCAAAGTTCAAGGACAGGAGTTACTTCACTATGAATCAGAAGTTAGGATGCCGAACGAATAATACAATCTCTTTTCTGACATGAACGATCTCTGCTATTCAATATGTTGGCGAACCGATAATTTCAGAAAGCGAATTAATAATCGTACAAGCCACATTCGCAACAAGATCAACAAGAACGTCGTAAACCATTAAAGCTCGAATTGCCATTCCGACGAGTCCCTCTAAATGTTACCGATTGTACCAAACTTGGGTTGAACATATATAGAACACACATGTAAAGAACTATACTGAATACGTCAATTAAAACACATGGGGACTTTGGCCTAAAAGAACTCATCTAATCTTCCAATTGCAGTCTTATAAAAATTACAGCCAGTCATGAGTTTTGCATTCAACGCACATTTTGCACTAATATCTACACAAGTAATTCGATTATTATTATTATTATTATTATTATTATTATTAGTAGTAGTAGTAGTAGTAGTAGTAGTGTCCATTATCCCGACACACAATTATCGTAACAGCTTTCCATCAGAACACCGTTGTATAACTCTACCGGGATATAATTTCTGTACCAAATCATGTAGATAGCGTTTATCTCAAATCAATCGGTGTTTCCGTCCCTTATATACAACTTAGAATTAGATCAACACCTAATGGTTTGCTATGTGATAGACACAAGAATCACACTTGCCTACTATTTTTGCACAATTTTATACTGTTTTATCTCATGAATTTTTCGTAGATTTTGTGTTAAATGTTTGTGTTTTGTATATAAGTTGTTTCTACCCCGGAAGAGGAGCTTGTTTAGTTTGAAACGTTGGTAAACCATATTAAATTTTCGCCGTTATAATTTTTGTCTCTATATTTGTATGTTTGTGCATATATAATATAATATAATATAATATAATATAATATAATATAACATAATATAACATAATATAATATAATATTGCTGTCAGATCACATACTCTAGAAACTCAGAGTAATAATAGTAACACGAAACTAATTATCCTATCCTCTACTGAAAATTTTACACCAAAAAATTTAGCCCTAAAATAATCTGTATTAGAAAACAGACTAAAAAACTCAGCTTGGAATAATATGAAATAGGCATATGTTTTAATGTTTATGATATCTTTTTTATGATCCCATTAAAGTTGTCTGCCACTAGAAATATACATTTATTAGGTTTAGGGCACTTTAACGAGAAAAAAGGCAATAACAACCTTTCAAAATATAATAAGCTCCTTCTGCTAGTTAGGTGTTGAAGCAAATTTCTTGTACAAATGACTTCAAGACATTCTTAAGCCTTTTAACATAAATTTCTTTTTGAATCGGCTTGAAATAACAGACTGTTTACTTAATATTCGGAGTTTAAACTCTATCTTAAAACTACTTATTGAATCAACCGGAGTTTCCAGCCTTTCTAATATGGCGAATGAACACTGGAATATTGAAATAGGTTTGCATAAAAACTAAATAACTTAATCCTAAATAACAAACGAAATGGATGGGAAAAGGAAATATACAAATTTGTCAAGATACCATTTCACCCTATGTTTTTATTCTTGCAAAAGTGATAAAATACGTTGTACATATATAAAGGAAAACACTTATCTTAACGGTCAAAGTCTTTATATATCTGTCCGTTTGGATTTGTAAGGTTTTCTAGATGTTCAGGTTAATTATGTCAGTTCAAACTATGAGTGTACAAAGGAGTCAACTTGATTTATATGACGGTGCATCCTGTTTTAGGTGTCATTATATTTCAACTTACTAGTACTTCGATAATGCTTCTTTGTTTTGGTTAATCCATGACCAAATTCTTAAATACAAACGCTAATATCTTTTAAAACACTTTTCTTTGGATGTTCAAAGAATGACTCGTAAGAGAATTAATAACCAAGTTAAAATTACTGTATTAATTTATTAATTTAAAGAATGTGGATTTTAAAACAAGGATAAAACTGATACAAGCAAAAAAAAGCAAGAATGTGGTAGTTTTAAGATTAATACAAATCGTCAATTATTTGTGTGACCACATTTGTTGAGAAATAATAAATACCATCGCCAGCCATGGATTCAATTTTATATACCTCCATATTCGTATAAAACTTCATTCCTTTTCGTTTCTTATTACAGGTACAAGATATAAACACAGAATATATTTTTTAAAACTTGTTTATATTTAGATCATAACGTATATTTCATTCGTGCACATTTACATGTTTTGCTCTATATGGACAAATATTGTATAAAGAGCATATTTGGGCTTTAAATCCTTGACCTGTGTTATCAAGATATTCATGGCATGTCATGTGATATATGATGGAATGTTTTATCAATCCAACTATCGATATTTAGCTTGGATAACAATAGGATTGAACTGCAATATAATTTCTATCTTTCACTACCTATGAACATTTTTCAATCTAATCAGCTGGTCGATATCACTTATAGTAACTCAAACATGCCTTTATATCGTGTGATATATTGCATTTAACCCGTACGTACAGCCGGATAGAATTTCTCCTTTAGTCTACACTGTTTTACTGGGATGGTCCTTTTCCTTACGAAAGGAATTCTACAAAGGCTGTGCAGTACTTTTTAAAACATTACTTTCATCGTCAGTGACATAAAACGACAGACACTTGTAGCAAAGCATTAGAATGTCATGCTTCAGATTCGAATCCTAACAAAGCATTAAAGTTAAATGTCCTTTTATCTGCATATCTGATATTCTACTGCTGTTGCTTGCTGACACCTATTGTTTGCCCTCCAGAGTCACATTATGCTGCGGATGTTTACATTTAACTGTATTTTCAGTGGACGTAAACTTTAAACCAATGATAGCCAAATCAATGCAAACCTTATTTAGCTATTTCACTATCATTCCTCACAAAAAGGCACGTAGGGAAATGTAGGGAAATGTAGGTAAACGTAGGGAAATGTAGGTAAACGTAGGGAAATGTAGGAAAACGTAGGGAAACGTAGGGAAATGTAGGGAAATGTAGGTAAACGTAGGGAAATGTAGGAAAACGTAGGGAAACGTAGGGAAATGTAGGGAAATGTAGGGAAACGTAGGGAAATGTAGATAGTATCTAGATGGTGATTTGAAATATATTACATAAAAATGAAAAACACAATACATTTGTTCATGGGTTTCTAATTGAATGTGCTAATGTAGCCATTTGCTTAGTTTACTTCGTTTTTTTATATTTAAAAAATCTAACTTTAGCGGCTGCGAGTTTTCTGTTGTATCATCAAAATTTATTTCATAACACATTGATATCAGTTAACGGATAATAAATTTTAATATATGAATATATGAGAATAGGCACTATATATATGATATACAAGTCAACACGATGTCAGGAATGTACATCCTTTACTCCACCAAGCGCATTCGCATCGTCATCATGAAAGCTCCTCTAGTAGATATATTGCACTTTTAAAGTCAAATGACGTTCAACGTATAATGCATCTACCTGAACAGCATACATCTTCATAGAAGTAATAAAAGGGAGAACATTGTCCTGTAAAATTTACCAATATATTACTATACAGAAACCAGCACATAGACAAAATCTCTTGGCTACACTCACTCACACACACACACACACACACACACACACACACACATACATACATACATAGAGGCAGGCATATATATGAAATGAAAACTAAATTCTTTACAGCATATGTTGTTATAGAAATACCGAAGGCGAGAAAGAGGTTCATCTAACGCTGCCCATTAATTATTGTGATACTACAAACATTATTCTGAAACAACCATTGTGTTCTTTTCAAAACGACTGAATTGTTGGACAATGTAGCTCATAGAAAAGGAATTAGTTCCTGCATTGATTTATCCCAAGGGGCATACGAAGGGTTTATACACTTCTGTTGGTAAATTATTCCTGAGCAAACTGTCAATATCGTGCATTTACTGGAGTCGACTTCGCCTCATTAAAGACTACTCACGAGCCTAAGTCATGATTTTTTGACGTCAAGTTGTTAACACATCCTTTTTTAAATATTTTATTTGATTTTATTAAATTGATAGTCGTGTTTCCCATTCAAACTGATATTAAATCTTCCTTGTTTTTTTTTTTTTTTTTTTTTGGTCTTAATATTTTCATTCTCTGCAGAATATATTTTCCGATTGTACATAATAATGTTCCAGTGATTTAGCAGTTTAATTTTCCTCCTACTCACTTGGGGCATTGTAAAAATTGTAGACATTGGTTTGTAACTTAAATTGATCGATGCTGGTCTGGGACTTATGGTGCTCTTTAAACCAATCATTGTATTTTAACAACTATGCCCTCATACTCAATCAGCAAATAATCTGCAACGTGTATGCGCTGAGCCCCAGATGCATTACTGAGAAAATACAGATTTATATATTTGTAATCCCAAAGTTGAGATATTAATACAATGTTCTATGCACGAAATGATAACTTATTTTGTGACATTCAAATATGTGGTGTGTTTATACCAAATACGAACTTAAAAATATTTTTTTTTTTAAAAAGAAACCTCAAGGATGGCATATATATATCTTTAATGTAAATAATTGGAAATATTTGCTTTAAATAAGAATTGAGGAAAGCAATGCTTTCCTAAGTATGTATTAGGGATAACCGAACTAACTAAATGTCCTGCCAAGCCAATGTTTTTTTACGGACCACTATCAAAAAGGTAATATTAAAGTTGAACAGCTTCTTATATGAATCTTATTTTTAATCCATTGAAATTCTCAGTATGAACACCATGTGACTGTATATTGAAATCAGTATTTTGGAGACCACGTGCCTTGAAATCTGAAATGGAATTCAAATAATAAATATTTAATCAGGTATTGGATTCTATGCTTGATTTGATATGAAAATTATTCAAGCATATCATTCCTGGAATCATTATTTTCAAAATAATTTAATTTGTTTTCTGTGTGGAAACGATGTGGAAGTATGGTGAAAAAATGCATTTTTTGCGATTAATGACTCCATACAATATTATCAAGAACACGACACGGTTTCATTAACATAATAATAATAACAATAATAATAATAATAATAATAATAATAATAATAATATTGTGACAGTTTATAGTGATGTCTAGCACTGGGGCATCATGCCGCAGACATGTAGCATGATGTCCCACCCAGTCACATTATCCTGACACCTGGCCGACCAGTCCTAACATTAACCTCTTAATCATGAGCGCCAAGCGAGGAAGCTGTTACTACCATTTTTGTAAATCTTTGGTATGACTCGGCAGGGGTTCGAACCCGTGACCTCCCGCATCTGAGGCTGACGCTCTAACCACTAGGCCACCAGAGCGGTTAATAATAATAATAATAATAATAATAATAATAATAATAATTGATATTATTATTATTATTATTATTATTATTATTATTATTATTATTATTATACTTGCTCGGGAATCATTTTATTACAATACTGTTGTGATCGATGAGCTATTGAATAATTGCGTTTCTTGACTTTAATAATTGTCTCTTGGCATTATCCATTAACATAGTAGTTTTGGATTTAAAAATTGCTTTTCTTCAAAACTGTATAAAAAATACGTTCATGATTGATATAAAGTTTCTGCCTGATTGCATTCTGGATGTTTTAATGCTTTGGAAAAATGAAATTCTGACATTTAGTTAGCTTGTTTTCTAAGCACAAATATGGTGGTAAAATAGTCTAAATAAAGTGATATGTTACTGTTTCTTTAAAAAAAAACAGAACTAATCTGAGACAAAAGAAGAGCTCGAATTGCACAAAAAATGGACATAAGAATTCCACTGGTAACGGATGAGCTGATTTTTCTCCTCTTCAACCCAAACATTCCATTTTCTTGTTGTTCTTTCTTTGGTTTTTTTGTGTGTGTTTGCATTATCCTGCGTTACTGCCAACATATTACATTAAAAGTCACATTCACAGTATTTAAAGAAAAAGGTCAGATGTGTAATAAATGCAGACTTTACATACACGTGTAAATTATCGGCTTCTACCATTATCATCCACGTTGTGTGGATAGCCTACACTAAACGCCTGTATGAATCTAAAATGCGTTTCCATGCGGTTTGCACAGCCAAACATATCTGTGTATTTATTCCATCATATTACATGGAATTAACACGTAATAGAACGGGTCCAGTTGAACAGTACTCTTGCTTAAAAAGTAGTTCCTTTTAGTAAGGGCATTATCAAATGCATCGTTATTTCAGCTAATATATTTGGCTCTCAATCGTGGTTGAACCACCTGACCCCAATGCCAACATTATAAAGGAATTGTATGCTTATCCCAATCAAGGCTTGAGATTTTGAAAACAATGGGTTGCTTATTACTTCTGTCGTTAATGTGTATAGTATCTGAATTGAAATGATTTTTGATACACGTTGTTCTATTCAAGGTTATTCATTTCAAGCAGAAAGCCAATCTCAGGCTATATTCAGCGCAAAGTGCATCCATATTCTAATACATTATTACTGCAAGCTATTGTGTTTAAATCTGCAGGAGAAAATAAATATATTATGCGTAAAGGTTTGCAAAAGAAAAGAACTATTTGGTATGGAAGCACATTTAGTTTAACACTGTAGAAAGCCACAAAGACAGTCTGTTATATTGTCAAAATAAGTGAATGGCTAATGTATAATGAATAGGAGAACAAAGAAGGCCATGACTCATTTAGGACATAGTCGATATTCATAATAACTGAATTATATTGGTTAATATGAATGGACTACGAACAGGTCAGGCATATAACTTAGTCGATATACAAGACCGCGTTGCGTATTGAATGACTCTTCAATACAGGACATGGTATTTAATTTTAACAGCTGAACAACTAAGGTGTTAACATTACAGCTATGTTGAATCGTTATCAAGCTATGAGTATTGGTTTGTCAAAGGAACCGACCTTGAAAACGCCCTACAGAATATCCAGGATTCAGGAGACGTATGTTCGTAATAATTGGTATCTTTTGTCATAAGAAGTAATACATGAAAGGAATAGCGTTGACTTTTTAACGTATCAAAGTGATGTATACAGATTGTATGGCAGAAATCAGTACATGCAGGTATGTGGCATGTGTTTATATAATATAGATGCACACAAATCCATGGATTTTTGGATTAAAGTTTGCTGTAACTGTCTGGCCTGCTACTCAATTCCCCATCACAGTATTATATCATAGTATCGCAATGGAATATTTCCACTCATCCTCCTTTGCAATTTGATATTGATCATTTATTAGTAACTATTGGTCTGCATGCTTCCACAACGCTAATTAAATGTCTTTGCTATATTTTTTAAAATTTATTTGAAACATAAGATTGACCCAATTGAAAGCGCATGATTTACAAGAAAAAGATTCTGTAAGTTAAAGGTCTCTGCCCTCTTTCCCATCGTCAATTTGATGCGGTGTTTTTATTGTTTGAGTGGTTTAGCCTAACAAAGTTGCTTTCTGAAATTTCTGAAATTTCTCAAACTGCAAATTACAGGCTGGACGTTGTGATAGAATGATTACAATTTGTGTGAAATGAAAAGTAATCATAACTTTTGGCAATTAATTGTCTTTCTTATACATCGAAAATATATATATATATATATATATATATATATATATATATATATATATATATATATATATATATATATATATATATATATATTCATTAACTGTATGCACGTGATTGTGCCAAAGTAATACGCCTACGGTAAGTGTGCCAGTAGTCTCTGAAGACAAAAACATGATGAAATCTCATTATGTTCATATTTTTTAATCATGAAGTGGTGCCTTGACAGTTTTAGTATATGCTTGATTAGTAATACCACGTAAGAAGTAGCGAATATTAAAATCAGCAGGATATGTTAATAATTTTAGAAAAAGAGAAAATCAATAATGCATACATTTAAACATGTTGATCAAGAAATTATTCATTTATAGCAATTTACAAAATATTCATAAAATAAAAATTGATTTTCTGAATAAATGCATGTGTCTTGGAATAGGTTAGAGCATGGCCACCAGGGATAATCAAGAATAATAGATTAACATTTGAGAATATATTTAATGATTTTTTAAATAAGAACTTGACTTTAATTATTCAATTTTGTTAATATAAAATACAGATTCCGCAGACTTCCTAGAATCCTGAGACCGAATCTGTCTTCGATTAATTTAATAAAACAATCAACAAAATGATCATACAGGATCTTACTCAAAATAATCACACTATTAAAATGACAATTTAGGAACCCACTATATGACGTAAAACAAACAGGCAGAATTCTACAGAATGCTTTTTACTTTGATATTTGTTTTGGAAAACAATTAGTTTAATTGACAATGTTCAGTTTGAGATATCTTAAAGGAGAATATGATTGTTAAATAATTATAACATTTATATGCATCATATAAGACATTTCTAAGCATTAAGAGGTTAGTGTTAGGACTGGTCGGTCCGGTGTTAGGATAATGCGACTGGGTGGGACATTATTCTACATGCCTGTGGCATGATGCACCGGTGCTAGACATAAATATAAACTGCCACACTGCAGTCATCGTAGCGATATTACTTGAAAATTTGTTACAGTTAAGTTAAAAATACAAATTACACTCAAGTAAGACAGATTGCTTAGATATCTGCTAATCTCTTTAAAACGGCCACTTACCGTCGATATTCTACTATAAGCCACCTTCTAATAAAAACGTCCTAATTTTCCACAAAAATGTTCTTTCCTTATCGAGGCGTATAATTCCATATACATCTATTATTCTATGTCCAAATAGTTAAAACAGTACATGAGTAATCAAAATACTGTTAGAAAATCAACGTACCTTAATTTACGAACGTTTTCAGTCAAACAGTGATGTACGGTATTTACCCCTCCCCATTGGAAATTTCACCATCCCCGACGTGTAGAATGACTACGGTATTTCGATTACGAAGGTTAATGATAAGCCTTGCCTACATAATTTGTAAAAGATATATTCACAGAGGTGATATCGACGTTTAAGATTTCTTTAGATGTATGCAGCAAATATTTCTTCTTATCTATGAAAATTGTCTTGATTGTATATCACATCATCCTATATCTTTTATGTACAAAGTCATACGTTTCAGTGCCTCGTCGGACAAATCTGTATTAAAGACACTATTACAAACACTACAAACGCAGCTTTCAGTGTTATTCTTGATACGTATGTTGGTTCCATAATGCAAAACGCCTCTTATCATTACAGTTCACTCACAAGTTTTATTATAAATGTAAGTTGATTTTCTAAAAAGATTAATGTACCATTCGTACGTGTTTGTTTTGTAAGATTGACATTATTGGTTGAAAAGTTTATCATCTGCTGGAGGGGAAACGGTGTGAATAGAAACATTCCAGGCTAAATTGAAACTTTATTGAGGCAGATTCTATTAAGATTTAATTTTGTCAAAATTGCTTTATATCAGTGTTTTTGGAATCACACGTTTGATCTTTGGGATGTCCATTTCATGGTTATACTTGACACGTTTGATTTTTGCGATGTCAATTTTATCGCAATATATATGATTAGAAACCAACTATGACAGTAAAGTGAATTACTTATTCCGACATTTTAGTTTATAATGTTGACTTTGCTTTTAGTTTTTACTGATGTACTCACTCTTAGCACGTAATTCTAATACACTGTATTGCTGCATTCGTTATGGTATAATAAAAGCTGAGAAATTTCGTGCCTCAAATGTTACGTAGCAATGCAAGTAAACTGCTCTGAAGGCCCACTAAATCATTTACTGTTTCTTCGTGAAAGTGAAAGGCCAAAGTTCCAAAAGTTTTAAGTGTGTCATTTCAGTTGTTTATTTTTCTCATTTTACTGCAAGAAATTGCATCATAAAGGAATTTCGTCAGATATATATATATACATATATATATATATATATATATATATATATATATATATATATATATATATATATATATATATATATATATATATATATATATATATATATATATATATATGTTTAGATATGTATATATATATATATATATAAGTATATATATATCTGACGAAATTCCTTTATGATGATTGGAGATCTAAATGTGTAATTTATTGTCACGTATCAATACCTCGAAAATGTATAGATAAGAAATTTGTCTGTGTTTATCATCTCTATTTTCAAGATCATTGCTAACTCCATCCCCAACGTTTCATAAATGTATGTGGTATTCAGTTATATACTCAGTAATGCCAACAATCTGAAAACGATACCACGTCATGAATGTAGTCTTGGCTCTAAATTTCCATAAACTCGTATGAACCTATATAAAAAGGAAACCCATAGTGAATAAATAAATGATACTATTTGCGCAAAAAAATTGCGTGTAGTTTTGAAACTGTTTTTTGCAAAGAATAAATCAGAGAATATATTTTAAATATAAAGCTAAATCCATCCATGCTTCAATAGATACATACACGTTTGGTAGGTATAAAAGCTTTTCTAAGATTTTTCCCCTGGTGATCAATGAGAGGTTTGGCCTTGGTGGATTTATAATTCATTTCCAAGCATTCCAATATATATATATAAAATCACTTTGCTCGAACTTTATCCGTGAAAATGGCGATGTATATACTAGATGTATATTGTGCAGAAACGTTATGTGTCGACCTTTGGCACTCAAAATTCATTTATACTACTTTGCACGTGCTTTATCTGATCTTCACAAGACGAAAGTTGATTTTATAAAGAAAATCTGAATCCTGGCGTCAAGACTTTTGAAGGAAAACCTTTATGACCAGTTCGGCAATTCTCCAACAAAGTACGTAAGACCGGTAACCAATTATAAATTTAAGTTAATATGTTCTTTATAGAGATGATGCTGTTCTTACGACTCTGTGGTTTCAAACTAAGTTAGAGAACTAGCTTTGTAAAATTCAACAAATAAAGGTTTCGACATCAGCATTCATAATTTTTTAGAAATATTATCATCCCCAATATGATATATATGTAAAAGAAATTATTTTTTCTTTTTTTCATAATGTATGCAATCTAAGACATGCTTCAGAAAGAAAAATAAGTGGTAAATTGACAAAGGAGAGAAAGATACGACTGCAAATAATAAATAAGTCATAAATTAGATAAATCAAACATATTTGGAAAAATATAAGTGACGATAAAGAAATCCTAATGTATTTTTTACACTACAGTCAGGACAAATTCAAGCAAGCAAAGAATCTGCTCATATGCATCTAAATTTGATGCATACATTCATTTCAGAACTGACATTCCGTATCGCTTATTTCCTATCCATAATCGCTTTTAGCTGTTTTCGGGGCACGAAGGTTAATATTTGGACAAAATAAGGATTTTTACTTGCTCAAGCGTATTAAGGTAGTATCACGAAGGAAATTGTTCCTACGTTTTTTGGCAAAAAAGTCCTATATCTGTTGCTGTATTTTATTTCGTACTGCCAAGAACCATCTCGCAAAGCTATTCAAAATACATACGTGAAATTATGTAGCTCTATTTGCCATAATATCGGCTACACTACAAATGCCAATCCATTAAACATCATTAACGAAGACAAGGGATTGGCGAATGTTTAGTGTTGACTAAGTTTCCGGAAACATTGGAATAATTTATAAATGGTCTACGCCGATCGGCTCGTAGCTCACATTAGCTTTGTCTCGGGATAATCGTGTGTATAATGTGCATACCAATTTAATTTACAATCACTGTTATCAGCGCAATTTGGAGAAATAATTCCAAAACTATTTTGGAACTATTAAGATCAACAGGTACACGCATTAATTTGTAAATTAAGTTGGAAAATAAGAAGCTTAATTGTTAACGAAATGACGATAAATTTTTGTACAAAGAAAAATGAAAGCTCTGAAGTAATGCATTTAACGATGGTGCTTTTGCAATAAAAGGTAGAAAATCTTTTAAAGCATCAATTGTTGAATTAATGTAAAATACTATAAGTTACCTTACAATATGTAGAAAGAACAGCTAAATTTTGAAATATAATTTAAATTCTCCTAACTAAAATAATGTCATATTTGGCTAAAATAGAAGATAAATGTTCTCCTGAAAACAGTAATTACAAAGAAATAGTTTCTTTGATCTCCCATTGCACAACTGTGACAATTTATATTCTAAACTATGGAATTGTGTCTGAATATATTTTTATATGAAAGTTCATATTGTATACTAATATATTACATCTTGTCAAAGGATTGGAGTACTTACGAAAAAAATATTATTTCAAAAGAACATGACATTACTTTGACTTTGAGGACCAATCGTGATAATCGTCGTACATATAATATGATTTTTCTGATGGCTACATCAAATCACTTGCAAACGTGTCACAATAACATTCCCTGACTCAACCGTTGCAAGGGGGTGAATATGTCAACAAAAAATCGACAGACCGATCTAATATTTCTTTATATTTTATTATTTTTATTGCTCCCATATCTAGAGAAGGAATACATATCGCGTACTACCATTCGTGCACGTGGGCTTCAACATAATATTCACAAAACGGCAAAATATAGTAGATTCGTAAGACTAAAGAAATCAAAATGCATTTTTCTCAGCATTTAAAAATATTGCACACGCTTATTGGCGAGCCATTCTACTCTTTCTTTCGTATCAATATAATATATAGCTCAAAAAGGCGGTTTTAAACGAAGAAAGGAATTTAGAACTATGAACATCTACAAGTAAAGAGGTCTACCGTTTTAGTGAGGAGGAAGTGAACGAATTAGCAGCAGTAGTTGTTGATGTATTAATAATTTCCTTTCGAAACTACACTATTAAATAAGAGAACAAAGACAGCTTTTAGAAAAGATGTAAGCTATTCAGGAATGTCTGACAAATCTAGGATAAGCTTACGATTATATTTTATTTAATAGTATAATGATACGAACCGGTTCAAGCAAAGTTTATGTGAACTAATTTATTCATCAAAAATGCTGCAAAACAATGGGACTTATTTCGAAAGTAGAAGGAACTAGAGGAGATTTGAAAATCGCACGATTATAACAGATACGAGATTTACGAGATTACAGCCAGAGACAGATACTGAAAACAACATCACTCTGTCATTTGAAATTAAAGTGAAAATATGATAAGATCTCTACAATCAACGATAAGTTACACGAATTATCATCAGTATATCAAAACAATATTCTCAACGTGGATTGTACTGACAACAAATCATGCTTTAATGGATTAGATGCCGATTTATTTTCTGAAGGATTCGAATATCAGTGTATACTTCAAAATCATCGTTTTGAACTAAGACATTAGTTTCAGAACTTCACCCGGATTGGCCATTTTCTTTCATTTTACCATGTTGCCTTACCAATCTATACTTGTTTTGTTAATATGTTGTTTTCTTTGCTATTCCTAATTCCGCAACGATCGATGTCAATCTGTTTAGTCGGTATTTATTAGGGAAAGATTACCCAGTATGTTCAGACGATTACTCATTAGGTATACGCGAACATGATGCATAAACGTTTATAAATCGTATGATCCAGTTGCATTGTTTGATTTTAAAATAGAGATATGAAAGACACATGTCAAATTCTGGATGTGTACCCGATACATGTTTTTGAATATGCTTTTAACTGGCTGCTTGTGAACTACATGGAATGTCGATTCATTTTAGTGCATTGAAAAGTATTCAAATTATTTTCAAGGATATTATGGATACATGTAAGAAAAGAGAAATTTTATAAAGTAGTATATGGTAAATACGTAGTGTTATGTATATTTGATTTAACTATATCTCATTTAATTGTTTGTACGTTTTAAAATATTTTTACTTTATTTTTTAAATTTCATTATATGTCAAAATAATGTTTGACAGGAACAATTACTATTTCCAGAAAATAGTTTGACCTTGACTGTTCGTTTTAGTAAACACTAGATGTTGACCTGGATCCTGACCTTGATGCAAAGTTTCTAGTAGCTACGTAAAAAAGTTGTATTTTTATTTTAAAATGATTGGTTGTTGTCGAGTCATGATGGGACTATATGATTTAAGATTAAAACATTTTTTTTAAATTTTATTTTTTAGAGTAAAATACTTGGTTTTCGTCAGGGTCATGTTAGGCGTACGTGATATGTAATTTGGAACTACATGGAATGTCGATTCATTGTCGTGCACCCCCCTTCGATTTTGCAACTTGTGGATTTTCGAAACTGCGTTTTAGAATACGATATAACCTTTGTTTTGGAGAAATATTCTCAGTTGGGCTTTTTTTCTTTACACTGGAAAGTGTTGTGTCGTTTGAAGTTATTTCAAATTATTTGGATTCAAAAGGATTAAGTCTTTTTTCCAGATATACCCGTGCTCATACGAAAATCTTGAACAAAGACAGCTTATAAAAATATATTCGGATTTCCAAAAACGGAGTGATATTTCTTGTTTCTGCAAGGAACAGTAGACTTAAACACACTACAAGTTACATCATACCTCATCGTCTTCCCTCTTGGATTCTTCGTCTAGTCTAGAACTTGAAATCATTAGAACATTTTATTATTAGGACTTCTAATATTTTTTTGTGGATTATTCTTGGATTTTTACTTTTGGATTTGATTTTTAAGACCGTATTTTTCATTTTTACAGCAATTTTCCAGTGAAATAAATTATTTGTTATATTTTTCAAAACTCGTTCTTTTCGCTCTTTATTGTGTTACTGTTTATTCGAGCCTAAACACGTAACATAAGAGTAGCAAGTAAGTTTCTCTTAATAAAAGTGTGAAAAAATATTTTAAGTAATTACATGCTAACATATTTGATGAAATATGGGCGACACATTTTTGTTCATAAGTTTTGTTATTGCTTATATGGTAGAAAACATCCAGATTTGTAGTTACAAATTAACCATTTGTGACAACGTCGAACACAGCCAGATTTGTAGTTACCAATTACGATAAATGATACTTGACTTCCCTGTGCGTGACATTTCAATAATGCGTGAAGCTTTCTCGCCTTGCTTGACACCGTAAAGAGAACAAATCATTTTAACTTCATAATGACAACGAAATGCCCTAATTTAAGTCAGTTTCGTGTAGGTGCCATATGCTATAGCTAATTGCATTTACATTTAATATATAGCAAATATCTGATTTGCTCTTTGTCATATCAGTTTAATATACGCATGTTTCTTCCAAAGTACATATGTATTGAGGTTGTACTTGATTCCTTTCCTGACTGATAAGGTCATGTGCTGTGGATGTTTGTTTCCTCTGTCATACTGGTAATATCAATATTTTAAGAAACAGGATATAAATTAAAAAGTGTAAATAGACAATGCAGTAGAAAAATAATGTCTTCAGGAAGTTAATGTGCAAGATAAAGCGTTTATTTCAGTTAAACCTTTTCCCGATTTACGAAAGCCAAGCAATATATACGAACAGTTACTAATTATATTTAAATATACAAAATCGGCGAATATTTTTTTTAATATCTCAGAGTAATGTAATTCGAAACGTCTAAACTGATCTGGTCCTGCACAAATTACAACCCTTTCACGTTATAATTTCTGCTATCTACTAGTCAAGACAAACATAATATTATACGTAGAACCCAAACTTACTCCTTTAAACTATTGCTTTTTTATGGACACTTCTTGCTAGTGACAAACAAATTAACACAAAATATATTTTATTTTTTACATACAACATGTTTAAGGTCGCACATTTGCATGAATAACGCGCTTCTTTGAATTTATTATGTTAAGAAATTTTTCTCGCACTTGATCAGTTAAACAATAAGCAGCGACCTAAGTGAGTCTAAGTCAAAGTTAACTTTAGTTTGGCATGATATACAGGTATTTTTCTTCTTCTCTTTAACAATACACTGCTAGAGTTTAAGCTATGTCGGCCCACCATTATCTGCATAGAAAATCTTTACCAAGAGAACAAAATGATAATACCTTACAGATTACATGCTTTAAACAAAAAGGAAATCCAACCTCAAACTATGAAATATATCCATTGAGCACGTTTAGATTTTTATCAAAGATAAAAATTATGATATATTCACTACATTTTAATCTGCATTGGGTATTGCCGGTGTTTGCTCCTGTATCTTTTTACTTTCTAGTTGATTAATCAGGTTGATTGACATGGTGGAACTATCAGTTCTGAAAGACAGCCAAAATATTTAAAAATTGAGAAACTATGACACGAGTCTTTTACTAACGGATAGTATCTTAGGATGATGTTTTTATTTGCACAATGCATTACTGTAAAGCAGCACAAGTAAATAACTTAGTCCTGGGGCAGTGGGGGATGAAATACCTTTCCTATAGATGCACCGCGGTAACCGGGCAGTTCTGGTACTACGATAAGATTGTAACCCACAATCTTTCATTATTGTGTCCAGCATTGACCACTTGCAGACTGCAGCGTGTCTGTTCTGAATGATTTACAACAAGAATCGACTTCGTCCAGAACGTATTTATTTACTGATGATTTATTGCGGAATCATATGGTATAACGGTACCAATTGCGCAAGTCCAGGTGGGCGGAGCTTAAGGTGTATGGAACATTGTATTCAGAATTAAAGAACAACACTAGCTGTGATTGGTGCATTATGTAAGAGTTGTACTTTCTGTTTGGCTTAAAAAAATGTTGAGCCTCTTGGCAACATGTGAGTTTGCGTTAATTTCTATCTAGATCATATTTTGTATTTTTTATGATTTTTTTAAAATATGGTACACATGGCTGAAAATGTGCTTGTTGTGACTAGATAACTCTTACCCCTGTCTAGTTCCAGTAGAGTTATCTCTCTTAAATGCAATGGAGTACCTGGTTATGTCATTGTCAAATTGACAATCTAGCATTGTTCTATATGACAGTGTGTGACATGCATGCCCAAGTAGGACAGAAAGTATATTTATTTCACAAAACATTAGCATTGAGGTATATGGAAAAACAATTGGTACCGTGATACCTAAAGGAAAGAATAGCCTCACAGTGTATCGATAGAAACGCATACATGTGGGCGGCATTTATGAACTATACTAGTTTGATGTAGGAAAACAAATGTGTACTGAACAGTTTTGGTCAAATATTGAAAGTTCTTTAAGAATTAAATGTATGAAATCTTCAGAAAATAGCACAAGTTGGCTTTGGATGGGGACGTTTGATAACTATAGCTATGATAGATATAGGCTTGTGTTACCTGATGCCTTTATGTATGTGCTGTTACCTCCTAGATTGGAATGCATGCAACAAAATAAGTTATGTAAACATAATATAATTGATTTTGGCCAAATATTGGCTATTTTACCTGCAAAAGATGAAAAATCATGTGTACAAAAACAGCTATCTTGTTCTTGTAAGGCATGCCATAAACCAGGATAGAGAACACTCTAAGTACACTTGTAGATAGATCACTTGTACCATGTGGGATGTTCTGGCATGAGTAATTTTTAGGTAATTTATTAAGGATATGGTATTTCTTCCCACTTTGATTTGAATTGTCCTGCTCTAATTGTCCTTTTTTTTTTTACACTTTCCTGCTTTGAAATTGTTCATGTAGTTAGTTCAGTTCTCTTGCATTCCCTTTTGTTGAAGTAGCAGTGAATACCAACAAACAAGAACAGTTTCCTTAAGTCAGCATTTCCCATTGGCACTTGTATAAGCCCAGTTATAATCTACTATTGACTTTCAATTAATCCTATTTCTTTGTGTCAAGCTGCTCTTGTGGAATTTCCATGTTTGGTCCAACATTACAGAATGATAACCATTTTAGTCACACAGTGCGTATTCATTCCATTCAAATCCACACTGTTCTTGAAACTTTGCATCTCATCGCAAGAATCCAAATTGGCATGAGATGATATCTGCATGGTTATGGAAGGCTGCACTCTACATGCTGGCATTGTAGAAAATATGAACTATGTGATATGAAAGAGCTGCGTCATCTTAGAAATTAAAATTACATGACTCTTGAGGTCTCCACTAAATATAGGAGTCTAAATGTTAGGTTCTCACTTTATCAGTAATGTATTTTGAGATAATTTAATTGCAATGAAGTTAATACAGGTTGTTGATGAACTCATCTATATTACATGGATACTGTATTAGAGGTTACCACACCTTATGTATATCATTCAGTTATCTCCCTTACACTAGTCATAACATTTCAAGGAAATAAAATCTCACATTTTCAGTAACTGGTTATGAAAATAAAGAGAAGATTTGTGAAGTATTATATTAGCCCTCTATCTTGATGCAAATGTAAGTAGAGGCAATTTAATAATTTCTCAGTAAAGTTTACAAGTTTGAAAACTGATAAGGTATGTTCTGTTTGGATCTGAGATAAGTTTCTCTCTATCTTATGCCAATTATTATTAAATTCTTATGTAGAAGAAATATACTTTATATGTATCTATATTATCTAAATTATTCACCCTTTCATATTAGATGGAAATGAACACAACTTCACTTGAAATTTGGGTACCTGTAAGGGATGTTATAGCACAGTTGCCATTGGGCTGTCCTTGGACCTGTTGGGCCCTGCCCCATATATTTGTCCAAGGTAAGGTCATCAAACTTTCACTTCTCATTTTCAGCATTGCTGATTTTGCCTCCTTTAATTCCTTTATCATAAGCTACCTCTCCCTTTTAGATAAACACTTTCCTCCTGTTTTTAACTCCATTTGATGTGCTATACTTAGTGTTTATATTTGGCATTTTTCTGTATTTTATTCCCCTAAGTTCACCCCCCAATCCAACATAACCACTTAGAAGCTGTGATTTACTATATTTGGTGACTGATTGGCTTGTTGAAACAATTTTATTCACATTACAAAGGAGGAAAGCTTACTATTTGTGTTACAAAGAGGATGGGTAGGTGGACCTTTGTGTGAGGACTGGTGGTTAGTGACTTCTTGTATCTGCAGATAGTGTAATGTGGTCAAAGCTTATACTTTATAATAAGATTGGGTCATGTCCACCTGTCTCTGATGTTAAGTTCTGCATCTACCAAACAAATATAAATTCCTTTCTTTTAGGTGAATTGTACATTTTGAAATAGGACAGGTACATACTATTTGGTACATTGACCTTTGACCTAGTTATTACATAATATGACATAATGTGATTTATCCCATATCACCTATGTGAAGTTCAATAAGTGCTGATAGGAATAAGATACAAGTCATAGTTGAAAGAATTCATTTTATTTCAAAAGATGATTTTGATGGTGAAGCAAAAGTATGAAAACAATAGTTCAAACAGCTCAATGACATTTCTATACACATTCATATAAGACATAGGTTAGTACCTCATCAAATTGTTTTTCACAAGTGAGACTAAGTATATTTGTTACTTATACAGTCCCGAACTATTTCACAGATTATTGGAAAAATTAAGGTTTGCTATAGGTATAACGGTACCAATTGCGCAAGTCCAGGTGGGTGGAGCTTAAGGTGTATGGAACATTGTATTCAGAATTAAAGAACAACACTAGCTGTGATTGGTGCATTATGTAAGAGTTGTACTTTCTGTTTGGCTTAAAAAAATGTTGAGCCTCTTGGCAACATGTGAGTTTGCGTTAATTTCTATCTAGATCATATTTTGTATTTTTTATGATTTTTTTAAAATATGGTACACATGGCTGAAAATGTGCTTGTTGTGACTAGATAACTCTTACCCCTGTCTAGTTCCAGTAGAGTTATCTCTCTTAAATGCAATGGAGTACCTGGTTATGTCATTGTCAAATTGACAATCTAGCATTGTTCTATATGACAGTGTGTGACATGCATGCCCAAGTAGGACAGAAAGTATATTTATTTCACAAAACATTAGCATTGAGGTATATGGAAAAACAATTGGTACCGTGATACCATATACAACGTTGGTGGAAAAATACGTTATTTGATATAAAGGTATAATAAAAACAAGTGCAACACATAATCATAATCACTAGCGCAATAATATTGCTTGAAAGCAAAATGAGACGAAACAACTATAAACTAATAGAACAAAATGCTAAAGATGGTATGACAGAGATTCTGCGAGTAATGAAACAGACAAGCAGACTAACAAAATCAGACTCAACATATGCACAGTATCTATAATTGCAACAGACACTCGTGACCTTTATTCAGTAATGAATATGAGACAATCATTATTTTGAAAATATCACTTTCATCTCGCATCCAACATGATACATTCTTCAAACTAACGTTGATTGAAGACGTAGGAAATATGATGCCCTTGCAACATAGTTAAGAATATAGTAAGACATTAAAAAAACGCTGAATAGACATTTTGTAGCTGTCTTAAGAAAAGGTTAGTAAAATTTATTTGCAGTTTGAATAGCGTCATCGTATTGAACAGTGTATGAATATAGTTATATTGATAAATATTGTTATGTTGATGAATATTTTTATCGTGAATAATGTAGTTATCTTGATTAATATATTTATTTCGATGAATATAGTTATATTGATGACCTGATGAATACAATGATATTGATGACTGTGTATGAATATAGTTATATTGATAAATATTGTTATGTTGATGAATATTTTTATCGTGAATAATGTAGTTATCTTGATTAATATATTTATTTCGATGAATATAGTTATATTGATGACCTGATGAATACAATGATATTGATGACTTGACCAATATTGTTATCTTGATGAATATTGTTATTGTGATGAATGTTGTTATCTTGATGAATATATTTATCTTGATGAATATAGTTATATTAATGGCTTGATGAATATTGTTGTCGTGATGACTTGACCAATATTGTTATCTTGATGAATTGGTGAATATTTTTATCTTGATGACTAGAATACTGTTATCTTGATGAATATTGTTATCATCACCGAATACGTGTACTTTTATTGACAAACTCAACACGACAAATTAATCTCTCACTTTAAAATAAAATAACTATTTTATATCCATCAATCAGTGAAAATTGCTAGTTTCACCCTGGTGTTCAAGGTTATACTACGACTATTTTTGCATAAGTATCAAGGCAGTAAAGCCCATCGTTTTTGGTAATTTCCATACAACGTTTGACGCATATCTTCAAACCTGGCCAGGATTTATCACCAAAACTGGCATTGACAAACACGACTATAAGGATTCATCCAAATGAGCAAATGCGCTAATCATCAACAATTTGATCAGCTTGACAACGTGTAGCAAGACGTCTTGTATGCACTAGACCTCCAAATAATGTACACATCATCGTCGGGACAAGACACAGGCATACTGTTTGAATTACAGAATCAATATAAAGTACAGATCCAAGCTCAATATCCGGGTCCTCTTTTGCAGACGATCTTATGTTAAGTGTTTAGGTTTGAATAAACAGTAACAAAAGAAAGAGTGAAAACAACAAGCTTTGAAAACTTTAACAAATAATTTATTTCTCTGGAAAAACACTAAAAAATGAACAAATAAGAACTTACGGTTTAAAAAATCAAATCCAAAAATAATCTAAGAATAATCCACGAATTACATTTTAGAAGTCCTAATAATGAAAAGTTCCAATGAATTCAAGTTAGAGTCCCGACGAAAAATCTAAAATTGAAGGCGATGACGTATGCTATATCATTTATAGTACAGATATGTCTACAGTCCTTTGCTGATTCAAAAACAAAATTCCGGTGTTTGAATTACCGATTTTTTTTAAAGAAACGGGTTTGTCAAAGAATTATGTATGAGCACTCAAATATTTCAAGGAAAAAGAACTAATCTTTTAGAATCCAAATAATTTAAATAAAAATTAAAATGTAACTCCAAACTGGTCAGAAACAAACACTTTTCCAGTGTCCAAGGTAAAAACAGAACTGTGATCATATCTCGATAGACAAAGGTTATACAGAAAAATAATGTGCAAAACAGATACCCGTATGAGGGTCACGTGATCACATTCCAGAACATTTTAGGAGGTATTCACATGTCTAAAATCACCTATTCCAGTACAGCCTCGATTTCGCTATTATCATTCACACAATAAAAATTAATTTCAAAAAAGTTTCTTACTTGATTCTCAATCAAGGCCAGGAACTAGGCCAGCAAAAGATAAAAAGTTCGGTGTTTACGATTAAACAGTCTGGTCAAACTAATTTCTGGAAAATATAAAATTCCTAGTAAACAAAATTACATTACTTTCACATGTAATGAAATTAACAATATAAAGATTTTAAAACTTAAAAGCAAATAAATTTAATCAAATATACATAACATACGACCACATGGGGAAAAAGCGTCTAAAAAGCCCAGTATCTCGAAATGGAATGTGAAACAGGCGAATTGTTAAAGAACTATCCAGGCAGCTATTACAAATTTAGGCAAACTCCAAAAGGCATCAAGGACAACTGGCCATACTTCGGAGACTGTGAACACGGCTGAATCCAAAACCCTCGGTAACACTATAAGTAAACATCAAGAATGGTTTAGTGTGAGCGACGCTGACATAAGGAGACTACTGAAAGAAAAAGATTGCATTCAGACGTCTTCTTTAGAAGTCACCACTTCATAATATAAGGAGGCATCCTTCAACAATATCAGGACTATCCAGTGCATACTGAGACCTTTGCAAAATTACTAGCTTAGAAAGAAGGCAGATGAGCGTACGTCATCCGAACACAATAATGGCATAAATAACTTCTTTTATGCTTTAAAGACATTCTTCATGCATCAGGGGCATCTCCAGTACTACATGCTCAAGGCCCTAGCTGCTCACGGACAATACAAAAGGTAATATAAAGATGGACAGAAATACTGAGAAACATCCTCAATTAACGCACACCTATCAGTGAGTATGCACTTAATCGCAGTGAATGACCACATCCTTCGAGCAGTGGACACGTTCACCTATCTCTGCAGTATATTGTCATGTGCAATGAACATCGATGACGAATCTAACGCCAGAATTGCAAAAGCAAGTGTGGCCATCGGCAGACAACATGCACATTTGTGGGGCATAGAGGCATCACTCTGCAAACTAAACTGATGGTCTACTAAGCCACTGTGTTGATGAGCTATCAGTATGCACGTAAAACCTGGAGAGTGAACAGACTCGATGCCAATTAACTGACACATTTTCACACGCGCTGCCGGAGAAAGCTCTTCAATGGCGAGCTGAAAAAGGAATGGGATCTGATGGAAGTCAGAAGACAGACTTCAAAGACTCCCTAAAGCCATCCTTGAAACACTTCAACACCAATCCTGAGTTTGAGAAGATTTTGTAACGGATTAATCCACCTGTTGCATTCTCCTCTATATTGGCGCTACAGGCTACGAGCTGAGATGCTTTCAAAGACAGTAAAGAAGAACAAGCTGTTTAAATCTTGCAATTGCGCAGCAACCCCAAACGGCATCGTCTGTACAGAGGTGCCACTAAAAGTTCGGAGCACTAATGACTCATGTACTCACAGAAACCAACCCACTTAGTGGTGTCGTGGACGCATTCTAACTCAGATAATATAAACTGCAAAGTTTGCAGACGAAGCAAGTGTTCTGTTAGCAAATATGTAAATAATGTTTATGTTCCATCATATGATGTATCAACAATAAAGGGTAAACTTAAGACTAACTTGAAGTTACTTCAGACGTCATCGCTTGAAAGTAGAATGTTAAATGAAAGAAAATTCTTTTGTGTGCTAAGGTCATTTATTCCAATAACTTCCCGTTAAGGGCGATTGAAATAATTCGGAATAAAATAGTATAAAACAAATAACACTGAATGGTAAGCTTACAGAAATTAATATTGTAACAGTTATAATGATATGACCACTTTTCAGGTGGGGGGGGGGGTGCAATTAGATCACATTATGTATACATCATCTCCCTACTCAAAGTCATGTACATGAAATTGATTTCCAGCTTAAAAGTGTATACAATCAGGTTATATAATGTTATAATAAATGGTTCAAAATATATTGTTGTACTGGGCAGGCGGAAGAGTCAATACCAGTCAATATGAGGTTAAGAACATGAAACATAAATACAAAAGATAGAAATATAAATATGTTAGGAGATTATGTATGGTTAGGTATTTATAGCAATGTAGATCACACTTATAAGTTCGTCCGAAAAAATATTCCACATAAATGTCTAAGGTAATGCTAATTTGACATCTACTGGGAATATAATGTAATTAATCAAAACTATAAACTTGTTTGGAGATCGATAATACTTACATCGCCTAAAACTACGGATATATTGGGCGTATAAGACATAATAACACACAAACACACACACAAACGCACACACACCGTCCAATATACTGTAACCAAAGAAATACATCAAGGATTTTGCTTGAGATACCATTGCAAAGATGCTGAAACAATGGAAATGTATAATTGAGATAATCTGACATCCAACTTTAAATATAATGTAGCCTAAAGAAACGTAACAGGCATTTCGTTTGATATGCTATTTGAAAATAAGCGAAAACTATGGACGCTAGCATATTTGTTAGGTCAGACCCAGTCTGTGGCAATGAATTCGGTATTAATGGTTTTTGTGATACATATTGTACATCTTCTATATACGTAAGCGGGGCTAGGCCAATGTACATTTACTGTGCAATCGTGTCAACGGTCTGTCTGCATTCCAAATATGGATTTACTATTTAGTTATAAATTTGAAAAAAATGCTGTATTGGACATTTGAATGGGATTTAATCTGCAGTCACAGGCAGGTAGATTTTTCCTTACTTCTCAAATGGAATATCGGTTTTAGAGCAGTAAGTGACCGCTTTTCTTTCACTCTACTTTCTGAATAGACACTGTTCTACCAGGCAAATTTCAGGGCATATACCTAAGGCCATTCTTGCATTGAACTTGTACATATATATATATATACTTTAAGTTCATGCGGAATAGATATTTAATATTAATTTTGGATATATTATAATAAAAATATTCGAAACAACGTTACAGTATTGATCTCTTTTCTCCTCTTTTCAAGTTGTAAAAGTAGTTCTAGGATGGGTATGAGATTCGGAAATTTTAGGCGGGCGTTACAGAATCATAAATTGAAAACCTGTATCAAACGACAGATCATCCATATAATATTAAATGACTATTTAATAATAGTGAGTAGGGGACAATTATCTCTGCTCTAGCGATACGTGATTTCGTGTTAAGGAGAGTATGCCATGAAACACAAATGTCACAGGGTTCACGAATTCTCTGGGATGCCATTGACAAATTGCAACAAATAAAAAACATAAGACTGTGAACGAATAGTCTAATATTTTTAGTTGTGCACACGTATCTCTTAAAAGTCACGGCTTAGGGGTTTTTTTTTTTGAAGCATCCGTCCTTGGGAGACGTGATTTCCAAATGTTACTCACCCCTGTCCTCGTTATGCTGAACATAGTACACTTCTCCACTACATTACTTTCGCTTTTACTAAAGAAAGACATGTACGTGTTGCATGCTTGATATTAAATAGGTCAAAAACTAAAATATTATGTTGTAATAGATGACCTCGCAGAGCAACATATAATAAGATACAATGTTTGTATGTAAATTTATTACAGTGATACACATAACCATTGATTCTTTAATGATATTTTATACTTACAGTGATGCTTTTCAGTATCCTAGAAGTCATTTTAGTGTCGATAAGATTATATTGGAAGCATCTATGACATATTTTTATGAGTGCGATAAAGTAAAAGTTAGTAAACGAAAATAGCAAAGGTTTACGCGTTTCCTATGGTCAGTTGTTTGACACTTAACCAGATTACCAGATCACCGTTATTTTCAAGACTGTGCAGATTCTAATACATCGTCACACCAAATCAACTATGCAGCAGATATTTATGTAAGTATGTATTGACAGTTTACAGGAATAATGCCAGTACCTTGCAAGTGAGAGAATAATTTAATCCGTCTCCATTTCCATCAACTTTCGCACTAAATTATCCATTTTGGGTGAACATCTCTCTATTCAATAGTTCTATTTTCGGTCACAATGAAATGGAAGATTGGTGATTAGTCAAAATAATTAGAGCGTTTCTAGGTCATGACCACGATTACATTTTAGTTGTTGTCTCGACATTATGTGCACTACAAAGTACAACATCATGCATTATGTGAATGCAGATGTGAATTGGAAGAGACACGTGAAATGGCTATATCGAATATATGTTGAATAGGCGGGTAATTACATTATGATCTGCTTTTGTATTTTACACATTTATAGTATGCAACTAACATAACAAATTATGCAGAACAAATCAAAATTAACCAATAAAACTACCCCACAAAGAAAGTCAGCTTCCATTGCGAAATGTGCTAAAATCTAGACGAATGACTAATAGGTATATTATATATAAATGGCTACCGCTAAATGTTATGCCATGTTAATTTCAGAGCTTATTAAGAGTAACATATGCTTTCAGATTTATTCTCAAGGTGACAGTCTGCATTTACTCGGCCCAGAGGCAAGTAAGTCGCAAAGGTTTACATGGCCCAGAGGCAAGTAAGTTCGCAAAGGTTTACAAGACATGAGGAAGGATGTGGTTATTTTTAGTCTAATGAAGACATAATATGTATCACTTTTGGTGATCGTAGATTTGTGTTGATGCCTGATATGTGTAATCTGTTTATTTGTGCAATTAAATCAATTGCCGCTGAATCTGCAGACACAGTCCGGTTTGCTTTCCTTGAACAATTCCCTGGCTGATTGAAATTAAGATCTGGTCTAAGACGAAATAACAAATAAAAGTCGTTCTGAAGTACGTCGTAATGGTCTTCAAAATGAAACTATGAGCTTTGTGGATGTTTAACAGTCCATGTAGGATCGATGAACACGTGATAACGTCATAATGTAATTATTACATCATTGTAGATTAATAGAATATATATTGGAGTTTGGACTGAGACAAGGAAATCCCAGTCACGGGGTTACATTATTTGTTTCCCCACGAGGACATGCAATCCCACGACTGGGATTTCCTTGTCTTGGTACAAACAACGACATAGGTTATTTTTCTCGCCCAATCTTTTTCAACTAAATTAAAATATCCATGCACCCTTGCCACTCAGTTAGTAGATTTAAAAAACAGTATTGAATAGGTACTGTTATTGTTTCTCACTTTATATAAAGGTCATCAGGTTTTGTACACTTTTATGAAAATCTGAATAATTTTCTAAGTGGAATCTAGCTATATATGCCGCTTTTAGAAAAAGGAAAAAAGGAAGAAAAAAATTAAAATTGTTATGAGTTGGGAGTATTACGCATTGAGCGTCTCGAGCCACGTGCTTTTGTTTATACTGCGCATTATGGAAAATATGTTAACGAGGGCAATGGGGTGACCTGTCGACCTTACACACGCATGAGAAAATGGAAACATAAAATCATTTGATAATATTATTGTATTATCACATTTAATCTATGGCTAATATATGCAATTGACAAAAATAATTGGTATCTTTTATACGGTTATGTTTTTAATTTCGTCCATTCTAATTTGGAAAACGTTATATGCTATGCAACGGTACGACGCTACGCAGTACAACATGCCAACATGGTACAGTTCTAACCAAGTGTGTAGTGAAATAAAGAAATTTCTAATTCATGACATTCTTTGAAATTTATATTTTCTTTCCTGAAAATATGGCAAGTGTTGCTATCACTAGTGCAATGATATGCTTCTTGGAAATCATGTGGAATAGCGGCTGGAATGATGAATGAACCACTCTGGTTGGTAAGTGCAATAGTTGCCATTTGCAAATGCATTATTATATTTTATTCAACTGAGTACGTTTTGGGTGTTCGACAAAGTTAGAAGAAACCAGTTTGACAACACATTTCTGGGTTTTGCCGGCTTTGCAGTAGCACTTATAGTTTGCTTTTGTGTGGCTATTAATGTGCATTGCCTGTGTGTCTGGAGCTCTATCAAATAGCTCGACTGTGTGTGTGTATTTAAAGGTTTTATATGCTGTTATCGAAATTTGAGATACCTTAAGTTGCTTTATGAGAGTGAATTTCTTTTTATTCTTTTTTATTGTATATCTGTTGTTGTTGTTGGATTTTATAACAATTCCGTTAGGGCACAACAGAAGACAGCAAGGGTTTCTTTATAAAAGTAATTCTTAGCACGTGGACGCCTCGACTGAGACGACATGTCAGAGATAATCTGACTGAGAAAAGTGAGGTTAGCAAAACAGGTAGATGTCTTTGTCGCAAGGGTGAGTCCATATATATAATTCTCTCCTACGTAATGAGACTATTGCAGCAATTCTGCTATATTATTTTTTATTAAAAAATTCAATAAGAAATTCACCAATAAATTTAATTCAGCAAGATTTACCAGATGGTTGTTGTCTCTTGCTAGAAACGCTAACATAGTTACATAACGAATGTACTGGGCCTGTCCAGTTGCCCCTATGCAGATTGTATATCAATCTGTGCCGGAAGCGTTGATTTTATATAATAGAACATCCTAAACAAGTCTTGCTATAGGGATTAATTGGTCATTTATCGATTTAAAATTTTACCTACTCATCACACAAAGTAAATAAAATCCGAAAGACTTAAGTTAACTTTCTGAGTCATTTGGTAGGTATTTACACATAAATACCCAGCTATGATCATTTAATCCTTATAGATCAAATTTTCTTCCTTTCTGACACCATATCAGCGGATCTCAGCAACGATGTATTCCATTGTAGATAGCGATTAGTTTTGTTTCATTAGCCTCTTCACTTCACCAGAATGAAGTGCCATAAATAAGCTTGCCAAGAGGCGTCGACTCGTATAGTAGTAAAGGGTCAGAGTGGGCCGTGCCAGTGATCCGTGCCAGTGATCTGTCACTGTTTCTTTGCTTTTGGTTTTTTGTGCAGCTGAATGTGTAAACCAGACTATTCTTTTTCAACATCATGTTTTGTTTCATCATTCGTTGTTCTTGCTTTCTTCGCATGTGCATCTTTCGAAATCAAAATCGTGCCCGTTTTTAGTGAGGTCGCCTTGCTCATCATATGACCCTTATTTTAATAACAGCTGGTCTTGTCAAAGCAAAATGAAATCATTTATGAACGTAGAGTAGCTTTTAAAGCGTGTCATATGCTTTTCGTGGCTAAAGGGGTGAGTACTTCAGTGCAGTAACGACTGTTCGATTCCATTGTTCGAACTTCTATTGGACTATTGTAATCAAATCTTGCGCACTTTTGGGGCAAAGCAAAACTGGGCGCTTCTTCTTCTTGTTATTACTGTAAGGCGTTGGAATAGATAAAACTTCACATAAAATGACCTGGAAACTGGAACGAAAAGTAGTCCGCAGCAATTACTGATGTGTAAAAAAAAAGGTACCAGATCAGTAGTATGTGACCATTTCTATCCAATCACAATGCAGAAAACTCGGTAAATGCATATATATTTAAACAGAATGCAGAAAACTGTCAACTCATTACAATTGGAATTATTTTTCCTTCAAATATTATAAATTTAAAAGTTTAATATTCAGTGCCTCTTTGCATATTCGTGCTCGATGGTTATATGTATACGTGGAATCCGTTTCATACAAATTTAGTGCTTGAACTGAATTTTAAAAATATATATAAATTCAGAAACTAAACATTTTTTTCAATTTAATCATTTTTTCATTACAGTTCTTATAAGAATGTTGAAAATGTTGCACTTATTTGAAAATAGATGGATAGAAAGATAGGTACAATAGATAGATATATAGATAGATAGATAGATGGTTGTGTTATTTGTGTTTATTATTATTTAACCAGTGAATGCAATTATTTTCTTAAGTGCAAAATCTGTTGCATATGCCTTACACCATTAACAATGTTGGTTATTAAAATGATACAAATTTTACACAATATGAAGTAAATATGTTCGTTATTATATTGTTAGAAACGTTTAACTAAAACAAAACGTTTGGCTTAGATTCCATTATGCTATACTTAGTGCAATAGGTCACTTGTATTTTGCAGTTGAATTTACTTTTTACCAGAATGAGATCGTCGGCTTACAAGTAGATTAACTGTAGTGACATTTTGTGGCGTATTTTTTATGTAAAATGGCAAGATAAATGCATAACATTCTTAGATACCAGTCGTGTTATCTATTGATACTTTTCTTTCACTGAATGTATATAGAGATCTCGTGCCTTACTAAGACACATATAACATCCATACAAGCGGTAACAAAGACACCAGATGAATCATTTTGTTTGATTTGAAACGAATCAAGACTGATCTGCAAGGCAGAAGCGCGAACGGCACTGTGCATTATGGCATACACACGTTACGGGCGATAAATCACTGAACGTATGACAAATTGGAGAGACCATATTTCTGATACTGAGTACAAAATTACGGTGGTATTCCATTTTCCACTACATTGAGAGATACAAATTACATTTCAACGTTTCTTCAGATTAATATGTCTATTCACTGCCTGGTTGATATATCAATTACTTCATTGATTATCAATCGATGTTTCCTAGGATATCCAAGTTCATGACAGCAAATCAAAAGGCAACTATCTATCTATCCTTATATATATATATATATATATATATATATATATATATATATATATATATATATATATATATATATATATATATATATATATATATATATATATATATATATATATATATATATATATATATATATATATATATATTGTTTTCTTTTCTACACTAGCCTATTACCACATCTCCCTAATCCATTCTATAGCATTGTTCTGCTTTCGTATTCATCTTGAGGCGGACTCTTGCCAAATCATCTGCATTTGCCTTATTCCATCCGGCAAATAACAATCCCATCTAGTACACTGAAATCAGCCATAAAATGGAAACCTAGATAATATTGACCTACAATGTGGAGCAAAATAGTACGATCTATTTTCTTACTATAAATTGTTGTAACCGTAGATTATATCCCTGAAAACTGATTGATTATGTAATAACAATAATAATAATAGTAATAATAATAATAATAATAATAATAATAAAAATAACAGTAATATATTACCTCTACTACTACTACTACTACTAATAATAATAATAATAATAATAATGTTAATATGAATAATAATACTAATACTAATAATAAAACAAATTCATAAAAGGACAGTCGTCACAGATTGGATGTCTTCATAGATCGATGGCATCACAACGAAGCTGTTCCGAAGAACAGTTGCAGAACACTTTTCTCTTGCCCCCAACCCTCCCCCACCCCCGCTATACTTTCAAATGCCGCCTGAACATTATATAAAGTGATTAACCTTCATAGCAGTAGTAATAGGGGGTCCCCTATTACTACTCAGATCTGATAGCATGAGAAAGAAGCTGGAAAGAAGTTCAGTTGCAGAACACTTCTGTTTTCTTGGCTATGTTTTTGGTGACATTACACCTTCTGCGAATGCCCACAACCTCAAATGGAGCTCCAAAATAATGAAGGAAAAGGAACCACACTGGGTACACCGCATACGTACACGGAAAACAGACGGATTAAATCAAAAGGTTCCATATGGGCACCACATTGAAATACAATGCACTACCTCCTTCGAGCCCATTGTACTAAATGAAATAAGTATTTTTTATAGTTCATTATTCCTTCACTTAGCTACAATTACTTTCCTTTTATAGTTCATGATGATAATGGTAATATTATTATTAATTTTCCTGTGGTTATCACTCTCATTATAGAATCAATGAATTATCAGTGAAATAATCAGCTGTTATACAACTTTCATTACGAAAATAGATGGCGATATTGATATTTCTGTAATAAATCAATACCAACTAGGTTGCAAATTTATCATTGGAGTTTAAACCAATTAGACGACATTTTGATCTTAAAACACTAGTGACATTAGTCATAGTCCTTAGTCACGTATACGTTTGTAAATTTACTGTATGTAGTGTTTATTTTTTGATTTGTTTACTCTCTCATTGTGATTGCTTTGATAATGACTTAATGGGAGTCTATAGCTTGGAAAAAAACTAAGTTTACACTGTTCGTGGTCCGTATAAGTATGTATGTGTATATATATATATATATATATATATATATATATATATATATATATATATATATATATATATATATATATATATATATATATATATATATATATAATTTTATATTTATTTTAATAGTATATTCCGAGTTCCTGTTTTGACTAGGGGAAGTGGTGCATGACTCCTTCATAATACGTATTAGTTTATTATGACGAAATCTTATTTGTATTTTCTCGCTCTACGCACAGACTTAAACTTGCACATAAATAATTATGCTAGAGCTATACGAACTTCTCACAGGCGAACGAGTACATTATTTAGAATAACGGAGCCATCTTTACCTATTCATAAATGAAATATTGTCTCATTAGTACAAATTTGTCAAACTAAAATTCATTATTACACTCTCTATTTATAAATATGCAGCGATTCCAGCACAAGCAACGTTCCCTTCTAAATTGTATTGCGCTTTCTTGGAATTCAAAATACTTAACTTGAAAACGGGTACAGCAAGATTGTCATTGGATTGGTTAAATTTAAAATATTTGTAATATTGTTGACATGACTTCGTTTGAATTTGAAGTTTTCTAGAATCTCCAATTAGTTATTGTTTTATCGTCTTTTCGACATGAAATTAAATAAGGGCTTCAGTGTATGATATACGAGTAACTACAGGCATGACGGTCCCATATACTTAAAAAGAATAAGCTTTATATTTTGAGAATATTGTTTTTTTATCAAGCATATATGTTTCTGTGTATATATCTCTTATGGTATTATAAATACACTTTAAATTGAATTAAAGTCACATCGGAGTGTATTGTTCCTTTTTCCGACAATACTGTTTTAGAGAATAAATAAAGTTAACAAAGTTATAATGCTTCAAATCTTAATGTGTCATTTACATAATGAAGTTCAACATGAATGCGAAACAATCTTCTATTAAATTTCCTATCTTATAAGAAACCTAAAATAATTTACTCGTGTAGCATACCAAAAAAGAAAACTGTAGCGATTTGGTAAGATCATAAAGTAAATGGGGAAACACTCTAAAAATCTCAGAGAAAACCGTTTTGCTATATAATTATAAAATATTAAACGGACAATACAAGGTAATGTTGGAAATTGAGTATTAGTGTGTTACCTATGTTCGATTGACCGTCAGGAAAAAACTCCATACCGCTCCGGTGGCCTAAGTGGTTAGAGCTTCGCCTCAGATGAGGAAGGTCGAGGGTTCGAACTCCGGTCGAGTCATACTAAAGACATAAAATTGGTACTATTCATCGCTTGGCGGTTATCATTAAGAGGTTAGTGCTAAGACTGATCAACCAATTGTCAGGATAATGTGATTGGGTTGGACATAATGCTACATGTCTGCTGCATGATGCCCCAATGCTAGACATTACTATAAACTTCTACACTGCTGACATCGTAGCGATATGACTGAAGTTTTGTTTAAAGCTACGTCAAAAATCGAAATCACACACACACACACACACACACACACACACACACACACACACACAAACTCTTTTTTGTACCATTGCAGTTTATCTAAATCGAAGATGATCATGAAAATTACGGTCACATGTGACTGAATAGACCAATTGACTTAATTCTATCTGAAACGTATGCATACATGGATAAGTTGCAGTCGTTGCAAGCACTACACTACTTGGATACATCTTCTCAGCATCATGAAACTAAATTAAATACAAGACACTAAATGATTTTAATTCTGCATGACCCCAGATAGAACTCTTAGAATAGAATGCTAACATACATATACAACTGATTAATATCTGGTTGTCCGGACTACGCTCCTCCTGGACAGCATTCAATCAGCCTGTATGAGGTGGGTTTCAGGAATATTAGGAGGGGAATATGTCTTCTGTTAGGGAAATATAAATATTACCAATGGATGTATTCAAGGCTACCAATAATTATGACAAATGCAATAATAATAATAATAATAATAATAATAATAATAATAATAATAATGATAATAGCAATAATAATAATTGTGAGTAAAACTTCAGCATTATCAAAAAAATGTTTGTGATTCGTCTAACTCATTAGAACTAAAATGATGCATTCCAAGTCAGATATGTTAATAAATTTAATCGTAACCCTCTGCGACTGAATAAATTATGTGTGTGAATTGATAAATCTTATGCGACGGAATAAATCTGTTTGTGAATGGATTAATTCCATATGAAACCTAGAAATCTGCAGTATCATGGAACTAAATTAAACGGAAAAACTGAAGTTGGAACGTTGAATCCACAAGAGGACATACAAGCTTTATTATGTTAGATCAGAGGTGGGCAAACTTCCAGTGCATGTGCCGCATACACAAATTTACACCTTGTCGCGGGCCGCATAGTTCATTAAGTAAAATAATTAATATTTGAAATAGCAAAAACAAAAGGTTTTTCTAAATAACATCTAATTAATTTTCAGTTTTTAATATGTTGTTAATATTTGAAAACTTAAACTTCAAAAGAATCACATTTATTTGATAAACAGAGTAACATAAACAGGGTCAGAGCGAATGATGACTTGTTCCTAGGCCGCATGAAAACCCTTGGCGGGCCGCATGAAAACCCTTAGCGGGCCGTAGTTTGCCCACCCTTGTGTTAGATGAAACTATTGTGAATGTCCTTCTTTATTCCCAGCATCATACACTATTGCTGATGTCCAAAGTTTTCAAAGTAGTATTTGCTATCCAGTTTCAACAGTAGAAAAATTTAAATTCTTTTCCATCCAACCAAATTTGTACTTATTTAATAACATTCTGGTAAGCATAAGCAAAGTTTTGCTTTAATCCTGAATTGCATATGTACAGAATTGTCATACCGTTCACACTTAGATATTATTGTTTTCTTTACTTAATTCAAAGCTAGTTCATAATAACACATTAGTAGTAGTGAAAGGGGTCACCCTACGTACAATGGGAATTAGCATTACAGGGACCCCTGGGTCACTCTACGTACAATGGAAATTTAACATGGCGAAAAATCGTGGGTCACTCTACGTACAAGGGGAATTTAACATGGGAATAAATCGTGGGTCACTCTACGTACAAGGGGAATTTAACATGGGGAATAGAGTTTGGGCTTGTTTAGGGACAAGGGGAATTTAACATGGGACTTTTTTTTAAATTTAAAAAAAAAATTTTTAAAAAAAGGGGTAGGCAATTCAAAGGCTATCTCTTTTCGAGATATATGGGGGCCCTGAAAAGGGCCTTTGGGTTTTCTTCTGCTTCTAATTTCTTCTTTTCCTCCACCAACTTCTTATTTTATCTCCAACACTCTTTCTCTTCTTTTTTTTCTCCTCCTCTTCTTTCTTCTCTTCCTCCTCCTCTTCTTTCTTCCTCTTCTCATTTTCCTCTTCTTTTTCAATTTTTTCGTTCCATGTTCTTATTCTTATCTTTTCCTCTTCATCCTCCTTCTCCTCCTTTATTTCCTTCATCACACCACTAATCTTGTCCTTTGCTTTTCTTAAATTGTTAATTTCCATCTTTACACGATGGGGACTATAGGAATAATGGTTTTCAACCAGTCTTATTAGCATCTGTTCCATTATTCCTAAGTTGTCTAAAACGTCTTGCAAGGTTTGTATTTTGTCCATTTGGTTTGACGCCATCTTCTTTTTATTCTTTGCAGAATGGTTTGAACAACTAATACTGTGGGTTCTTATACGAAAAGCGCGGACGTGAAGGAAAACATCCCCCTAAAACATAAAATGGATCTTACCTAGATCATGACCAAACAACGCGCGGACGTGAAGGAAAACATCCCCTACTTTCTCATTTCATATAATTTAACCCTAACTATACTCTCTGCATACGCTAAGAATCAATAAATAAATCCAAAATCTACTATTCACACAAACTTACTTCAGCATTTACAAACACAAACTCACAAACACATACACTTCCACTATTAATAAAGAGTTAGTGTTTATATTCACACTACTCTACCTACACATTGGCAAATGGATCGTTATTTCTTTTCTAGAGTATTGGGTAGCCCTGAAAAGGGCTGTTTTGTTTGGAACTTCATGGACACCTGGTTAATGGTGGCACCTTCCAGGCCTGGCGCCACATACACATCTTATCCCCCAGTTACTTTTTACCTTTTGGGGGGAGAGAGCAGAGGCAGGATATGTCGCTTCAGAATCCCAATTTTCACTCTCTGGGATTCTGAAATTTTTTCTTCTCTCCTTTTCCTCCTCCTCTTCTTTATATCTTCTCTCCTCCTCTTCTTTTTTTCTTCTTTCCTCCTCTCTTATCCTTCCCTCCTCGACAATGGCTTCAGCGGCCAGTTCATTTAATATGCGCCTGGCATATTCCAGATGCACATGAAGTTCCAACAGTTTCTCCAGTCTCGTGTTCATTTTTGGTGTTGATCAATCAACAAGGGTAGCTGGACTGCCGAACGAGTTTCAATTTATACTGAAAGCGCGGACGTGAAGGAAAACATCCCCTAAAAACATAAAATTCATCTTACCTAGATCATGACCAAAAAACAACAACAACAACGCGCGGACCTAAAAGAAACACTCACTCACTTTTTTATGCTACCCATCACTATTATAAAATTTTTTATGAATCACTTCAATAGACTATTTACATATGCAAAGCAATCCAATCTAACCCCAAATTTACACCTCAAACAGCCCAAAAAAAACAAACATCATTTTAATCTACTATCCACACCATCCTACTTTATCACTTACAAACACAAACACAAACACACAAACACATACCCTCACAATATCTTAATAAAGAGTTAGTGTTTATTTTCACACTACTCTACCTACACACATTGGCAAATGGATCGTTATTTCTTTTCTAGAGTATTGGGTAGCCCTGAAAAGGGCTGTTTTTTTGTTTTGCTATGGCATTCTTTTTTTAGTTTCTAAGAATGCGATGTCCTCTGAGGATAGACTTTCTGGCAATAGGTCTGCTTCTTCGGAAAGAGAAGAAGAATTCTTTGGTGTCGATACGACAATCGACAAAGCCTCTGTCAGCTTCAGGTTGCTGCTGCTGCTGTTGCTGTTGTTGCTGCTGTTGCTGCTGTCTCTGAAGTCTGTACTTCTCTGTCCATTCTTCTTTCTCCCTGTTCATTTCTTCTCTGAAGAGCTCTTCTATCAGGTCTTCAGTGATTTTTAACATTCTCACATTCTCTATTTCTTCTGGTTTCGGTATCAGACTGTGTCTGACCCTATGCAGATTCACGTAGGCTTCGTTGAGCTTAGCTAGTTTGGAGCACATCTTCTTAGGAGGATGAGTCGACAATGGATGGCTAGACTGGGAACAACCCGGTTCTTAAAGTTAAAGCGCGGACGTGAAGGAAAACATCCCCCACACGGTTTTCGAGCCGCAACGTTCATGAGAGGGATAGTAAGAAATGAAAGAGCATCAATCCAACATTCTTATAGCTAAACAAAAGACAAAGGCATTTTTTTCTAAACACAACATTTTTTATTCAAAAATCACTTAACACTAAACAACAACATTTTTAACAATAATCCAACACTATAACATCAAACAATTTTTTTCTCAATGCACAATCTACTTTAAACAGGGCTGACAACGTTGTGAATGAAATTGTGATTTCCACTGTTGGAAATCATTAGGCCATTGATGGACACTACGTTTCCTAGCTTGAGACAAAAGATAAGCATAATGGTCACAAAACCATCGATCTACTTTCACATCGTTTCTAGCAGAAGAACGAGGATCAAAATGAGTCACTAAATGTTCTAAGGAATAGCCCAGGCTGCGATGATGCAGAAAATACACACAGTACTGTCCACACACCAAGGAATCTGTGCCTTGTAATTTCACGTTATTGAATCGGGTGGTTTGAGCATTTCTTCTCATAAAGTCAATGATATCGTCTTCCAAAGGGGGCAATCCGTACGAATCGAAATATTCCACACAGCCTTCTTGAGGAAAGAAGACGGCTACCCAGTGGGTTCCTGGGAGATGACTGTCGTCCGTGTTGATCACGTAAGCTTGATGGTCTTTAGGTTTGCGATGAGGGAGTTCATCTTTAGCACAGACGACAGGATTCCAAGAAGACGTATACGAACTGTGGTTCAAAAGGTAATAAAGTTCCCAGGTATCCATTGTTTTGTGTTTGTTTTCTTCTTCACAGGTAATAATAAGTCGTCAATTCGATCCTGACTTTTTGCTTGAAAATGTCTGACGAATAAACGGTTATTCGTTCTGTTTCCTCACTCTGATTCAGGAGAGCTTCGATACGATGGATCTCTTGAGTGGTTAATGGTGGACAAGAATGTTCACGCAAGTCTTTATACCACTGGTGCAACACGTCTTTGTTCGAGATGAGACTCCAAGCTTCGTCCAGATACTCGTCCAATTTTTCTTCTTGACTCAACATCAGGCATTTATCGTGTTGAATTTGACTGGGATGATCGTTTTGACATCCATAACAATTTTTCTTGATCAATTCCGTCATTTTGTCGACCAAGTGTTTGGCAAAACAGCAGACTAAATGGGCTTCTTGTTCTGGCCATCTCGACTTCATTATGATATCTTCTTCGTCTTTGTCTTGAGATTCTGCTCCTTCCACGGTCTCCTCACATTTCATCTCCAAAGTCTCTCCACTAGGTAAAGAGGGATAACAGTCTTCCATGGCTTTCTAATAATCTAGAATGACTTCTCTCAAACTGTTGATTTCTATGGTATTGTCAAATTCTGCATACAGGATGACGTTCACTGTCTGTTTCAGTTCTGCTGCAAACTGAAGTTCCACACGAATCTGGCCAGATTTTATAGGGTGGAAATGTCCCTCGTCGCTGCCTTGGTCTGGAGTGAAATCGAAAGCCCACAAAGTATAGCCTCCGTCATATTCGTCGTAATCAATGCCGTGACTGGTGTTGGTTCCTAACTGTCCCGTGGCTTCGTACAGGGACAAGTACGATCTCAAGTAATTCTTCTTCTCAAAGTCAGGTTCGAAAGGTCGGGTACACAAGGTCTTGCCATCGCGACTGACTTCGACTTTCTTCACGTTGAAGTGTTGAAAGTTAAAAGGATATTTAGCGATAGCTCCGTTGAAGGCTGAATTCTCGACCATACCAAGGATTAAACGCTTGGGTAACTGTCCTTGAAACAGATGATCTTCGATCATAGAATGCTGTCCAGCGGGAATGGTGAACGTTTTCACTTCCACACGTCTTATGGGATACTTGGCGGTTGTTCTGCTCAACGTTTGACTGATGTCGTTACCCACTTTGGGTAACACTTCTACGCGTCGTACGTAGAGTTTGGCTTCTTGGATTATGCTTTTAGGAGCCTTAGTAAGATCAGCAGCCTGCAAATGGAAAGTGGCACTGCTGCGATTCAGTCTCAAGCGGACATTCACCCCGTTCAGCAAATATTTCTCTTGCAACCACATGTCCAAATGCAAACGATCCATCAGTTCTAAACTCTTCTTGTCTAAGATTTTGCTTTCTCTTGCCTCAAAGCCGGAATTGCTTACATCTATTGTGTCGAACTTGTCCGGTGTGTCATCTACCCACAGCACACAGGCATTGAGATGACTTGTCTTGGCATCTGTTCCGTACGTCAAGAGATTTTCCAGGTAGGCACGGTAAGGGTATGTATCCATGCTGCTGCTGACTAGTTTGTTATTCAAGTACAAATCCACTGAGCTGAACAAGGAATGCATGAAATTGTTGACGGGAGCTATATTATCATCGTCTTCTACTCCTTTATCATCTTTTTTTAGAACTTGGACTTTCAAGTACAAGTAACTGCTATTCAGATCGATGTAATCTTCGGGTTGTCCTTTAATTTCAAACTCGATGGGAGCGGAATCGGTCAGTGAGGAGACGGGATGAAATTCCACCCATTGGGATTCTTGCATGGTCATCATGGTGGGGGGCATGGCAAACAGATCCAGTTCCGTCTTGGAACAGGCGCAAGACTCTCGGTGCATCATTTTGTTTTGTGTTTCAATAATCGAAAACGTCTAAGTCTCGAACGGTTCTTCTTTTCTTGGCCTTTCTCGCTTGAAGTCTGGTGAAAGGGTGTTTTCTTCGTCGTCTCTTTCTGCCTTGTCCTTGCTGAATGCTTGACTCGGTAGCGTGCAGGGCATTTATAGGTGTGTCTCGTCGGCCTAAAATGTCTTTGCCCGTTTGCAGCAAGACATTTTTGCCAGCCCTCATGAAGGCTTCTTTAGGGTTTTGTTTGTCGATGATGACATTTTGGAGAAATTCTTTGCCTTGTGTCAGTGCCGCATCTTTCAAGGCGTGCAATCCGCGTGTCACCATCGGTTTCAACACCGGGGCCACCGAACGAAAGGCCGATTTTAACATGTCTCCTAAACCGTGTCCTCGCTGTCGAGCCACCCCTCGGTACACTGGATACATGACTTACGAGTCGTGAGAGAACCGTTTTCGAAAATGGAGTTTCACCGTGACTTTTCCTTTGGTGAATGGAATATTTTGTCCCAAATCTCCTTTTATAGTAATGTTGACCGTGTCCAAATACGACTTGCTGACCGGCAAATAGTGAGGATGGACAAATTCGCGGTGAACGTGGTAAGTGTTTCCACCTTCCTCGTCAGCGATTGTGGCAGAATCCACTTTGAAAGGAATGACACGCAGTAACGGTACGGAGGTGTGTCCCACCACGTTGTATTCCACCACATCGGAGTACACAAAGATCAAATTCAGTCCTTGGTTCAGTTCTACCGGGCTATTAAAATACTGGCCAAAAGTCACGTTGTCGTAAATGATGGGTAATTCGGGTTTTTGTTTTTGTTCTAAGCTCTTCCTCATCTCCATGTTACCGCCCAACATGTCAAACAATTCAGGACAAAATTCAATGGACACGATTTTACTTCGCTCAAATTTCATCAAGAAGCGACGAGCTACTTTGTGGTACTCCATGGTGACACTTTTGTTCTTGACAATCTCAAAAGCTTTCCCAAACACGCCATTAAACCTGGAGGCTATGGCGCTGACCAAATGATGACCACTGAAATAATAGCCTGGGGGAATGAACAAGTGGTAGGTCCACGTTTTAGTTTTCTCATCATAGGTTTTATTGTCATATTTGACATTTTTATCCAAGTACTCTTGCAATTGCTCGTCATGAACTTCCACCTTAAAAGTATTTTGCTGGGCAATGACATTGTGGACTTGGGTCGGGTGAATCATTTCCACTAAAGCCACTTCCCAATGGGCTTCGTGATCTAAGGGGATGGCTTGAGGTAATTTGGTTGTGTAACAGCACAACGTGTTATTGGGAAACACCTCCATGGAACTGTCACTGGGTAAGGTTAAGTAAAATTGGTTTTGGTGACTCATAATTCTAGAGTTCTGTGGCTGTCCGAGGGGTTAGTGGATGTCAGAGGCGTGTTTCCGCCCAAAATGGGGTTCTGGTTGTGGTTGTTGGAGTGGTGACTGGCACTGGCACTGGACACAACGTTCCCGTTCGAGGAGAATTTCAGGGAGGGATTGGGAAGCAGGTAACCGATGCAACTGCTCAATAAAATGGTCCACAATTGTTTGTCTCCTTGTTGCAAACTCAAATTGGCGATGGCTGCCCCGATGACACAATACACCACGAAGATTTGGCAGAAAAAGGCGATTTGCGTTTTAGGCACACGTTCTCCACACCACACCCACAAGGGTTGCTTTTGTAAATCTTGCACAGAAGAACTAGGGGAAGAAGGAGTGGTCGGCGTAGCTGCGTCTGCTGCTGTGTGAAAGGGCATGATGGTCACTTCTTCTTTTTATAGTCGATGACTTGCGAAGCGTCGATCCAAGAATCGAAACTGGGTGGATATCCTTTCCAACGTACTTTGACTTCTTTGACACGTCGTTTGCCCACTTTACGGGTTCTGCGTTCGAGAATGCTTTCGATGTCGTACACGTCGTCTTCTTTTTTGGTGACACGTTGTAACTCGGGCAAATAAAACGTTCCTTTGAGTACTTCTCCGTTCATGTCTTCCAATTTATAGACGGCAGGATGACGGCCCTGCACTCGTCCAGTGACGCGAAACAGTTCGGTCGTCCAGTTAGGTAAGTAACCTTTGTCGAAAGTGCGTTTGGTTTTGCCAATGCGCACCCAATCTCCTACGGTCAACTCTCCACTTTTCTTGGGGACAGCCCTCGTCGGGGACGTACCGAACAGACGCTCAAACACCAGCACTTCGTTGTCGGGAGTCACGTCTTGCGGGGCACGTCCGATGCTTCGATGGTAAGATTGGTTGTACGCTTGCACCAGGTGCGGTAAGATGTCGATGTACTTCAGAGTGTGGTGATGCGTAAAATATTTCCACATGCGTTCTTTCAAAGTGCGTTGAAAACGTTCCACGATGCTGGCTTTGGTTTCGGGATTCTCGGTGGTAAAAAAATGAATGTCACGTTTCTTTAATTCTTTTTGGAAAGCTTGGTTCAGAAATTCGGTGCCTTTGTCCGTTTGCCATCGAAGAGGGTGACGACCGCTTTGTTTCAACACCCGTTGCAGGGCTCGTACTAACTCGCTTCTCGATTTGGAAGTCAAGGGCACGACCCAGGCAAATTTGGAAAAGACGTCGATGACACAGAACAAATATTTGTAGCCACGATTGTAGCTGGCCAAATGAGAGACATCGGCTAAATCGGCTTGCCATTGATGATCGATGCCTTCCACTCGGGTGCGACTTCTGGCAAACTTGCGTCGAATGGGTTTGTGTAAAGTGTAGGTAGCTTGATCTTGTAACCATCGTTGCACTTGAGGTAAACGGAGACTTTTCACTCTTGTTTTGGCAGCACGATACAATTTTTGAACTCCTGCGTAACCTGCAGGATGCGAGGGATCGTAGTAAATGCTAGCTAAGACTTTTTCCATTTTTTGTGTTGATTGGTGTCTTAATAAGGCACCCACTCTTGGAAGAGGCTACTCTTTTTCTCTTGGGGAATTTTCTTGGATTGCAATGCTTTGCGTGTGCGGCCAGCAATAGGTGTCGAAGAGGAGGAGGAGGATGTCTGAGCGGGGGATATCGGTTCTTGTTTCACTTCTGTCTTCACTTCTGTCTTCACTTTCTTTTTCTCTTGTGAGGAAGAAGGGGTGGCCATCATCTTTTTAATCCATCCAATTCTGGAGGTAGGTGGTGTTGTTAACTTGCGTACTTTTTCTGGTGGAGTTTGAAACCCTTCTTCTTCTTCTTTTCCTTTTTCTGTTTTGGTCACGGGTACTGGTGGTACTGGTACTGGTACTGGTACTGGTACTGGTGATGGTGCTGGACTTTTCATCAAGGTCTTAAAATCTTTCAAAGTGGGTAGAGCTGTTTCGTCTAAAGCTTTCTGGTGAAAGAGTTGTAGTCGTTGCAAGAGTTGACCGTACTTTTGCGATTTTTCTGTTTCGGACAAATCTTGGCGATCCATCAAGGACTGCAATTCGTGTTGTAACTGGGACATCTCGCTCAAATTGGGATTGGGAGGTAAATGCGGGGTGCGTTGTTCTTGCCACCGATGGTATTCCATCCATCGTTTGTAAGGCACTAAAGCTAGTTTTCGTCCTTCCATGGGGTTGTCAGCGGTCGATTCTGAGATCTTGGGACTTCCGAAGGCCTTTTTATCTTGCTCCCATCAGTCCTCCCAACATGGTTCCCAAGACTCCTTTCAGTATGGGGCCTAACAAGAGAGGTAAAATGCCTCCACGTTGGACCAACATCTTCTTTTTTTGACGAATGGGAATTTTCTTTTGAACCATTTTCCGAAGAACGTGACGATGTTTGCCTAAGCATTGTTTCTGGTGTTTGGACAAAGGGATCGTGCCTTCAAAACGTTCAAACAACATTCGCACACGGTATTGATGACCTCTTTGGAGGCCGTTTGAATGAGTTTTTTTCGTAGGGGTGGAGAAGCTTTGGACAGGACAGATAACAGGTCCCCATGTTTGGCTAAACGTGGTGGTAGTCCTTTCCTTTTCTTTCCTTGGGGTTTTCTGGAGGGTGACATCTTTGAGTCTTTAGGAGCACCTAAAAACACTGATACCCTACTCGGTCACAGGCCTTTTTTTATACTGGAACGCGTCGCCACTGATTGTCTTTACGTTTTATCAGTTTGAGGACAGGCATGACACGTCGTGCAGGGGTACGTAACGGACTAAATCGAGCCAGTTCTTGCTTGGACAAATCCAGTAAACTTTGTAACATGCCCGATCTTTCATGGACTTTGATTTTGGGAGAAGGTACTTTGTGAGCAGCAGCCACTGCCGCTAAATTGGAAGGTCCTGCCACTGGGGAAGTTCTTTTGGGGGTCATCAACGGAGAAGTTCTTGGTGTGATCAACGTCTCCAAGTACTCTTCAGTTCCTGGTGACATCAACGGAGAAGTGGACAAACGTGAGGCTGCCGGAGACACTGTGGCAGGTCGTGGTTTGCGAGTGTAAGGTTGCGTCCTGGCCGAAGTGCCTCTCTTGCGACTAGTTTTCTTCTGTGGACTTTTCTTTTTCTGAGGACTTTTTCTCTGTTTCTTTTTCTGGGGGCTTCTTTTCTTTTTCGGGGGTGGTGGTGTCTGGTAAGAGGAGGGTCCTGCCACTGGAGAAGTTATTCTTCTTGGGGACCTGGTCTTTTTCTTTTTCTTCTTGGGGCTTCGTTGGACTTTTGTCTTGGGGATAACTTTGGGGGCATTAGGATCCCATCTTAAGAGTGAGCGAATGATGACCCCTCCTAGAGTACCGCTCCCTCCAGGTTTCAAAATGATTTGTTTTTTGGTTTGAGTGTCGATGCGGGGATCGGCCAGTTGGACCAAAGCGACTTTGTTTCGATCGAAAAAGCGTTGGGTTTGATGAGGAATCTGAATGATTCCTTGGAGTAATTGACGTGCCGTCACCGTGAACCATCGTAAGACTTCTTTGAGACTAGCTTCTAAGACACGAGCTCGTGTTTGTGGATCTTTTTCTCGACTGATGCCATATAAGGCACGAATCAATTTGACGGGAAGATGCGACTGAAGGGACGTCATGTTCACACTGTGTGAGACAGACGAAAAAGGGTCTGAGGTTTTTATAGATTTTTTTCATGGGGAGTGAAATGAAGTCGAGGACGGAGACGTGTACAGGACAGGCCCTCCGTCTTGGCACCAGTGGTGAAACAAGTGGGTACGAAATCGCAAATCCTCGGGAGTCGTAGGTTTCAAATCGACGAGTAAATAGGCGTGTGGCGTTTGAGTGGCATCGTCGTACGCCTGAGTCAGCCAAGGCGTTCCTAACTGTTTGGCTAAGACTTGCACTTGCGATTTATCTCGAGGGCTTTTAAACAAGACCACGTAATGCGCATTGAGACTGATGGTGCGATGGGCTTTACTTTGTTGAAACAAATTTTGGGTGATGTAAACGACACTGGCATTACGGTGATGCCCTTTGCGCGTAAACCACAATTTAATTTCTTCTTCGTCTTCTCCTAACATGTCGTCGAAAATGACCAAATGGGTTAGACGGGAGTCAGAGACGATGCCATCGTCTTCTTTAGGAATGCCTTCCACAAACACGATGGAATCGCCTTGACTTTCTCGCAAGAGGCTGTACGCCGATTGCCACTCTTTGTAACACCACACGATCCGTTGAGGGGGTCGATCGATCAAATGATGTTTATGTTCGATCAAACGTTTGACGAATTCGGTTTTGCCTGAACCGCTAGGTCCAGCAATGAGCATGTTAAAGGGATGGCGAAGATACAAAGCCTCCCAACTGGCACGATCTAAGTGTTCGTCGATGACTTTGACAGTAGAGGAAGAGGGAGCAGAGACAGCAGAGGTAGCCATGGTGTGAGAAATGTCACTTGTGACACGAAAAACAAACAAGACAAGAGTTTATATACTTTTTCAGAACACGTTTATTGAATGTTTTTTTTCAAACATGAATACGAAAGACAAAAATACATAAAAGCCAAAGGCTTAAGTACAAGGATAAAAGGCACATGATAACGATGAACGTGGAATAAACACAAGTGTCTGTACAACAACCACATGTTTTGGGTAATGTTCTTACCAGTTCAACAGGGGGTAAAGTCACACAAGTGTCCTCCCGAAAAGGTCTTTCAGGTCTGTCCACGACAGTCCTGTCTTGGGTGACGGGTTCTTCTGGCACCGTCACTAACACGGGTTGAAAAGTAACTTTTTTCCTTGAACAACTCTCGTGCATACTGGGCCACTTCTTGGGTCCAAGCCTCAAAATCCCATTCTTTCCAGGCACGGACATCTGTCCAATGGGGATGTAAGTCACAAGCTACACACACATCGTCATACACGTCTTGGGTAGCTAAAAGTTGACGAATCTTTTTTTTCCTGTTGAGGTCGAGAAGTATCCAGATGAAAACGCAAGGCTTTGAGCAAAAGAAGTTTTTCGTGACCATTTAAGGCCATGGAGGTGGTAAGTACTGATCGTAAAGAGTCCACAAAGAATCGACTGGTAAACGAAATCCCAGAAAACAAGTCACTAAAACACACACCACTTGTCGTCCAAAATTGAATGGATACAGTTCTTGTAATAATCGATGGTAATGATCCACGGTTTGAATATGGTCATTGAGTTCCTTCCACGGAATCTGTTGGATGACATGTGACATAAACCGTGGCATGGCAGCCTGTTTTTATATTCTCTTTTTTTTGGATGCAATACACGTACTTTCTAGCCAGAGATCTTCGTTCTCCAGTAGGGAATCTAAAACTTGCATACTGTAACCGAAACGTCAGAGTTCGTTTAGAAGTTTCCTCTTCCGCTAAGTAGATTCCACGTAACAAATGTTGGTAATCCTTTACCTTGTCTTCCTCAATGTATTGCTGTAGGTGAATCTCGAAGTAACCATAATTATGAACATGTCGATCATTAGCGACCTCAAAGTTTTGAACAATGTCTGACCATTGAAAGAATTTCTGACGAATCAGTTCTCTTATACCATTCAGGTACCAGTGGTTAAAGATCTGGTGACGTAACGGATGCAATTGTTCTTTACGTTTCACTTGTATTTTGACAAGCTCTCGGTAAATCCTTTCTCTCAACTCCACAGGCAAAGCACGAATGTTCTCTTGTAAAGTATCCATGAATAGGTTATACTAAATCCTCTTTGGTCTGACACAAGAAATGTACTGTTTGCACAAACATGGTTTTACTTCAGTAGCGAATTTAAATCGTTGAGTCACTAATCTACACATTACAATTCGTTCAGAAGTTTCCTCTTTCACCAAGTTGACATTGTGTTCGAGATGTTGGTAATTCGTTAACTCTTCCTCTGGAATTCGATGCAGTACGTTTACAATGTAGTAGATAGAATCGTCCATACCAAACCATTCCATTTTATAACCAGGAGATCGTTGATCAATGTCTGTCCAATGGAACACTTTCAACTCAATCAGTCCTTGTATAGCCTGAAGGTACCAGTGGTTAAAGATCTGGTGACGTATCGGATGCAATTGTTCTTTACGTTTGACTTGTATTTTGACCAGCTCTCGGTAAATGCGTTCTCTCAACTCCACAGGCAAAGCACGAATGTTCTCTTGTAAAGTATCCATGAACAGATTATTATGGTAAGAAGTTACTTCAATGTCTCGGTCCCACTAAAGGTAAGTAATGACAATTCGGTGACCATCGAGCATGTTCAACGTAGGCCGAATCTTGCGGTTCCCAGTGGTGAAGTGACACACCGCAACTGAAGCACTTGACTTTATCTCCTTCGCCCAAGTAGAAAAATCCGGCTCTGGCTAATTCTTCAGGGGTCGGTCCTCCCAGATACTTTGGCCATTTTCCTTTGAACGATTGAAGACGATTTTCAAAGTCGCAGTATTCCGACAAACGCACAGGGAACGAATATTCGTCTTTCACAGGTTCGTTTCGATGAGGGTTGGGTGACAGGAACAGGAGTTTGCTCAGGGCTGGATGACATCCGTAGGGAGGTAAACGTGAAGGTCGACATTCCCCTTTAAACCCGGTAAAATGTCTAAGAGGACGAGCGGCATCGCTTTCGCATCCCTCAGGTTTGACACGCACAGCATCACTTTCCATGACAGGGGCAGTGAAAACAAAGTTCCCATGATGCTTTACGGCATCGCTCAGGTCACAACGTACAGCATCGGTCCCATCGCAAGGCTCACAATCGCACTCGTCTGCAAACTCCGTTACGCAATTACAATGGTAACCACATGGACAATCGCAGTTTCCTTCCGGACATTTTCCGTCGCAATGCCTGGGTCTTATCCATCCAATATTAGTCACACTAGAGGAAGATACAACTTTTTTACAATCCCCAAACTGGAACGATGTCTTTTTCAAAGTATTCATCTTGTTCGCTCGGTTTTGGTAGTCACAATGAACTATCGATCTTGCCTAGGGTTCCTTTTTTATATACAGACCAATACCGACGTGACCGTAAGGTAAGGTGAAATGATTGGGAAGTCGAACTCGCTTCTGGTATACGATTTGATAGACTTTTTCCAAGGGTCGGCTGACGATGTGGTGAGTGGGTAAACGTACAATCTTGTTCGGTTGATAGGTGGTCACTCTAAAGTTTCCATCCTCTCCCGATTGCAAGGCTTCTTTCAATACCCCAAAGTTGACCACTCGACTGGTACGATAATTCAGAGTCAGTCCTTTCACTTTGCACGTCGTGTGCACTTCTTGTTTGTCACGGTATTCGTAGCCGTAATTTTTGGGACCGCCACTGACGAAACTTAGAATCTTGTCGTCGGGATGCTCGTCTGTCCAGACTCCTAAACGGTCTCCTTCGATGTTAGGGTGATGTTGAATCGGGTGATGGATGTAAATGCAACTGTCTGTGTCAAAGTACAGGACGCGTTCTTCTAACAGTTCTAAAGCTTCGTACAATTTTAAGCGAGCATGGGCTGTCACGTAAGCCGCAATGATGACATTTCCAAAAGGGTCGTCTTGTACAAAGTCCAGATCTTCTTCGTAATTGACCAAGATCAAATTCTCTCGAACGACGTCCACGTGTTTCATGTATTTGGTTTTGTCGTGAATCATCTGGAAGTAGCGGGAAGGTTCTGTCAAATATTCCGTCTTGGGTAAACACGGTCGTTGTGCCATTTTACCCCACAAGCAATTTAACATCACTTTGGCAAACGATCTCCTGCCTTCGTTTTACTCGATGTGGTCTAAAGTGATGCCTTCTTGTTCGTAATATTTCTCTTTGAATTGTATTTGGTCTTCGGGAGTGTGACACCAGGAAGGATAGCCGCTGGCTTCTTGCTTCAGTTTCAAAAAGGCATCCACGTAGTCTGCGAAAATGCCTTTCTGACTGGGAACACCCTTGCGGTACTGTTGTGTCTTGGGAAAGTGGCAAATTTCGTACACTTCTAACAGTCGGTATCCCATGTCCAGAGCTTTGAACAATTCTACGCTGACCCAGGTTCCCGTCAAGGCCCGTTCTTCCTGGCTGTGCTGACAAGGCTGGTCTTGGTTGCACGTTTCGGCACAAGTACGGCACAAGGGAAACATCAGTTTGCCTTGACAATGGTGAGGTAAGACGGGATGATATAGGTTCGTGGGAGGCAAAACTTTGCACTTGATCAAGCCTTCGTATTGTCGAATGTTGACCAGGTCGATGTGTTCCGTCAGCAATTGCGGGTGCCCTACAGGAAAGTGACAATATTTGCACACGTAGGGATACAGCGAACACACGTCCAAGTATTTGATTTCTTCTCCTTTCTCTTCGTCGGCTTGGTACAGCAAACAGGTGGCATTGGTCCTTCCTCCGTACAAACTATCCCTCGGGTTCAGCGGGTCCATGAACTGGTAACTTTCCACGAGGCGTTTAAACTCGGGATCGGTTCTCATACGGTGATCGTACTCGTGTTCCCACATTTCCACTACTTGGTATCCTTGCTGTTCTAACTTTAGGCGTCGCTAACAAGTGTCCTGGTACAAGTCTTCCATGGTTCGTTGCAAAAACTGATTTTTAGTGCCACGGTCAGGGTAACAGACGGGACATCCGTGAAATAAGCAACCGTTAAACTCGTACACGATCTTGGGGTTTTCTAAGTCCCAGCCATCGACCGAATACGTTCCGATGGTCTTTTCGCCCCCTCCGTTGCGGGCATGCTGAATCCACTTGTCTTCCTTGTCGCACAAGTAATGTAACCAACGTAGGGCTTTGACCGAATATTGACGTTTGACAAAGTGGGTCGTTTGAGGACTGATGACAGCCACGGTCTTTTCAGGCATGAATCGTTGTCGATACACTAAGGAACACGCTTTGGCAATGGTGCAAGCTTCTTTCAAAGGATCGACCCCTCCGTGTTCCATGAACAGTTCTCGAAATTTTCCACAGCAACGCCGTAAAATGTCCACGTCGGAACGACAATACTTTAACATTTCTTCCTGAAAGTCGAAAGGGTCCGAGGCGTGAGTCTGGTACCAAGCGTAGAAAGCTTCTCGTTGTTCGGTACGCATGTTGTCGGGGTCGTAATAGTGAGCCTCGGGCAAATGGGGTAGAACGGCATGTTGATTGGCTTCCGTATTGAAAAAGTGTGGAAAGTACCCTTTAGCCATTTCTGTCATTCCAAACGTTTTAGGCATTCGACTCAAAGGCATGGCCAAATAGCTCATCGAATCTTTAAACTGCACTTGTCCCACTTGCATGAAAATGATTTTCGCTCCGTTCAAAGTGACTTTAGGACGTTCGGTGCCATGTTCCGTATAGTATCTGAGAAGAAACTGTCCATCGTATCCGGAGAAATTGTGAGCCATCACCGTGGCATGACGATGACAATCTCCGTAACGTTCGATGTCCTCTTGGCTCCACGTCTTGTCGACGGGGTCTAAGACCCATTGGGCAAAATCGGCTAACGTGTTTGGTCCTCGAAAGATTTTTTCACGCCCTCCGGGAATCTTGCTGCAGTGAGGGCAATGACTGAAGATAGGTTCTTGAATGCACTTTTCGCACGCTCGATGAGCCACGCAGAAATTAGGAATGTGAATGCCAGTCTCTTGCATGCATTCGAAATCGAAAAAGATGAAATTGCCTTTCTTCTTGTGACCGTCCTCTTTCTCTGGTGGGGGTTGGTATTTTTGCACGTAACATTCGTGTTCCAAGTCCACGATGTGGTGACAAATGTGACATTTTTTCTTTCCTGAACATACGTGTGCCTTGGTATTATTGGTACGTATGACTTGTCCACACGTAGGGCACAATCTCAGCAGTTGACAAGCGCATTTCTTCTGTGAACCTTGCGTCTTCAAATGTTGTTGGTAACAGGTAGGGCTGACAAACGTGCGCAGACAAGTTGAACAAGGCACTGGTTCTTCGCTCAGACAGGGTGGAGAGGCCAAACATCCTGAGCATTTCCATCCACAATGTTTGTGTTGCTCTCGATTATTATAACCATAGTCACATTTCTCACAATAATAAACATATCCCAGGAATCCAGTGATACTAGTAATGGTATCGAAATGGTCATCGTGATGATAAAGGTGAATGTATTTTCCGTCCTTAAAATCTTGGCCTCGAAACAATAGAGGCCCGCGCATTTCTTGAGGGTGCACTTTCAAGGTGTATCGTGGAGCTAGGACATCTTGCAATTTTTGCATCTCGGGAATGCCACAGGGTGTGTCTTTGGGCAGTCCGGCTTGTTGTAACAGGAGTTCTGCTTCGTTTCGTTGTTTGGCTCGGTCGGAACGTTGAATAGTGTTCCAGGTTCTTTTCCATTCTACCGTGTCGTTCTTGTTGGCATAGGTTCGTCCCACCACGATGGCACGGGCTAAACACATCTGGTCATGAGGGTTGTTAATTCGGACGAGACTCGTTTTGGTGTTGCGAAGGTCGTCCACCAATAACATCTTTTTGCGTCCTGTCCCTTGAGGAGGAGAGACGTGGGTCATGTCCAGTGTGGCTTTACCATCGGTGATGTCAAACTGATCATTAGATTGTTGTACGTGTTGAATCTTGTCCATGACTTTGGAAGCAGTCAATTCTGCAGGGGTGCTAAACTCGATCCAAACAGGGGATTTCAAACCGTCGTGTTGTATGGAAAGTCTCAAGCGATCGTCTTCTTTGGGTTGACATTGTCGCTTGAGTGCAGTGAGCAAAGAATCCCACACCTCAGTGATGAACACTTCTGCTTTCTCTAACGGTACTTCAGCCTTGAAATCTTTAAACTTCACCGTGTATTTGTAAGCCGTGGTTCTAAATTTTCTAGAGGAGCGCTTTTCCGTCTCTCGAATGGAATAGTGCTTTTCAGGGTTGACAAAGGGTGGTGAACTTGGTTTAGAGGGTTCGGATTCTGGTTCACTCATGTCCTCTTCAAAATCACTGGCATGAATTTGTGCCAAGATTTCAGCCCTGGTACGAGGCGATAGATCACGTTTCTGCCTCTTACTTTCTTCTTCTTTCTTCTCGAATGAATGGGATCGTTTCATCTTGAAAGCAAAAAGTCAAATGACTCAAGTTCAAACACCATAAACTACTTTATAGTCATAACAGACCAGCGTATATAAAAGGGTGTGTGTCTTGTCCTTTCACTATTCATTTCACTCTCAAGCCGAGCACAACGATGGAAGAGACTAACCAGATGGAACGTTTCGTCAGAGCTTTGCGAGGGGTCATTAGAAAATTCTCTTCAGACCAGCCTACGGACTACTCTCCTTCCTTTAGAGATAAAAGTCAAGATACTTGCTATATCTGTCAGAAGAAAGGGCATTGGTCTTCAGAGTGTCCAGACCGTCAAAAAAGAAAAAAAAACAGGGGATAAAAAAGACAAAAGTCAAGATACCTGTTATTATTGTAAAGAAAAAGGACATTGGTCTCCAGATTGCCCAAAAAAGAAACAAGAGGAGTCAGAAGAAAAGAGGAATTCTTCAGAAGAAGAGAGGGATTCTTCAGAGGAAGAGAGGGATTCTTCTGAGGAAGAAAGAAGACAGGTGAAGAAAAAGAAACAGGAGAAAAAAAGAAGAAGGGAAGAAAGCGAGGAGGAAGAAGAAGAGGAAAAGAGTGTGACGGTGAAGAAATTCAAAAAACAGAGAGACTAAACAAGGAGAAAAGAAGAAATCCAGGAACTTTTTATTAAAGTGTTGTGTTGTGAATTGTGAATTGGATTGTAAAAAATGGAGAAAAGAATAAATGAATGATATAAGGTAAGAGTCTTTGAGTTTTGATTTTAAAATAAGAAGCTACACTCACGCACTCATACACAGACACGTACTATAAGGGTAAAATGGGTGAGTTTTTTTTTGTGAGTTATTGGCAATTTGAAATTGTATATCTTTTCGAGAAATGTGGGTGGCCCTAAAAAGGGCCTTTTTTCCTCATGGTGTAGGGGGTGAGTTTAAGCAATCAATTTTAACTGCCTTAAGCCTTTGCCACGGCCAAGGCCTACTTCTGGACTGCGTAATGTTGATGATGATTGGGTTGAAATCACTAAGGGTGGTACGGTAGGCTTAGTCACAGGGTTGACGTGTTTGGCTCGGGAAGGTCGTATTCTCTTCGGTCGTGATAAAGAAGTCTGATACATTTGTTTCAGACTTCTTAACTCCGCTAAAATGTCCAACAGTACCGTGACCGTTTGATTTTCACCCTCTTGTTTCTTTGCTGCTACTTCTTCTTGCTGTTGTTTTTTTCTTACCTCTTCTTCTTGTTGCTGTTGCTGTAGGAGAAAAGCCTGTTCCGCTTCCTTTTGTCGTTGTATAAATTTCTCCAATTCTTCTTTCTGTCTCTGTCTAAAATTCTCCACTTGCGGTAATGAAGAAGGTAACGAAGGTTCCGGAACAAATTCTTGCGAGGAGAGAAAATCCACAAAATCCCAATTCACCTCTTCTGAAAGTAAATCCGGGTTCCCTTGGGCGGTCTCCCCTGCTGGTGCACCCCACTGGATCGTTTTCTGAGTTTCCGTCATGTTGAATCACTATCGCATAGATTGACTGCACACAAGCGCTAGCGAATCTATATTGACTACGTGACGTCACAGACTGCTCTCTTCGGATTGGATGCGGGCTGACTGAATTCTGTAACGCGTGTTCGGATTGTTGAATGAACTCAATCCGTTTCAATCCTTTCTGTCCCTATAAATAAGCGCAGTTCACTGCATTGATTCACCTATTCTCGGAGCCTCAACATGTGGACCGACGTTGAATCTTCAACCCTTGTGTCAACAATGATGTTCAGGACGGACATGCTCATGTATGTCCGATCCAAGTGGACCGTTGTCTACAGGACCAACAGCAGCCTGTGGATAAGAAGAGTCTATATAGAGAGACAAGGTTGCCTCAAGAGGACTCTGATGTATGGCCCTGCTGTAAGACGAAGTTTGAGGAAAAGAAGATGTCGCAAATGCCATTTATGTTAAGGGCATATTAACATAAACCAAAGGCCCTTTTCAGGGCCAGCCATATATCTCGAAAAGAGATAGCCTTTGAATTGCCTACCCCTTTTTTTAAAAAAATTTTTTTTAAATTTAAAAAAAATCCCATGTTAAATTCCCCTTGTCCCTAAACAAGCCCAAACTCTATTCCCCATGTTAAATTCCCCTTGTACGTAGAGTGACCCACGATTTATTCCCATGTTAAATTCCCCTTGTACGTAGAGTGACCCACGATTTTTCGCCATGTTAAATTTCCATTGTACGTAGAGTGACCCAGGGGTCCCTGTAATGCTAATTCCCATTGTACGTAGGGTGACCCCTTTCACTACTATTAGTGGATTCAGCTATATTATGTCCATATGTTGAGCTGATGCTTAGTGATTTATTACACAGGTGGATGTCAACTATATTATGGCCATAGGCTGAGAGCTGATGCTTAGTGAGTTATTACACAGGTGAATATCAACTATATTATGTCCATAGGTTGAGAGTTGAGACTTAGTGATTTGTTACACAGGTGGATATCAGCTATATTATGTCCATATGTTGAATTGAGACATAGTGATTTATTACACAGGTGGATATCAGCTATGCAATGTCCATATGTTGAGTTGTGACTATCCACTGAACACGCTCATGAATATTACGGTTTAAAGGAATACATTTCTTGCAACGCCATGAAGTGCAATAATCACATTAAAATATATCTGCAAAAATAGCGTTACGATTCCGTTGTCTTAAATTATAAAACAGAAAAGAGCGAAAACGAGAACGTTCTGTAAAATTCAACAAATGATTTATTTCCCTAGAATACGAAGTGAATTAAATCCCAAATGGTGCTTAAAATTATATCACTGGTCCAAATGTATGAAGTTCCAATTGATTTCCAGTGATAATGTGTGTGTGATTAGAATTTTTAACGTAGTTTTAACAATTTGTCAGTCACATCGCTACGATATCTGCAGTGTGGCAGGTTATGGTGATGTATAGCACCGAAGCATCATGCCGCAGACATGTAATATGACGTCCCACCCAGTCACATTATCCTGACACCAGGCCAACCAGTCCTAACACTAACCTCTTAATGCTGAGCGCATAGCGAGGCAGATGTTAGTACCATATTTGTAAGTCTTTGGTATGACTCGGCCGGGATTCGAACACACGACCTCCCGCTTCTGAGGCGGACGCTCTAATCACTAGGCCACCGAAGCGGTGTCCAGTGATAATGAATGTGCTTATAAGCGTGTGGTCTCAAACGTGCTAATGTGCCAATGATCTGGAGTGTGTTGACACTCGCTTGATGTATCACAATAATATAAACCAAAAATGTTCTTGTCTCAGTTCACTATAATACTGTAGTCCAAGAATATTGTTAAGCACTTTGTAATTCCAGTGAATAATAATTTAAATAAATTAATGTACCCAGATGGCAAACTGAAACACAACGATAACACTGATTCTGCTGCAGCTATTAAGGCTAGAATGAGTACTTCTTCAAGCAAAAATAATATCTAAAAATCCAAGACACAATAATAGAGACAGGATGAAGGTCAGTCTCCTATATAAAACATTCAAAGTTGTCAACAAGATTAAGAATTTCCAAGTGAAAAACGTAATTTCTTAGATTCAGATTCAAATAAGAATGCTTAACATTGATAACGATATGAAAATGTAATCCACAATCACAAATAAAAATTGAGCAATGTATTCTTTATTTTACAAACTTAATATTACTGGTGAGGTACACCACAATCACTATTGATTTAGGACAAATTCAAATGAAAAATACAGATGTTAGTAACATGTGATCATGTTATGAAAAGCCAACAAATAACGTATAATATATAAACCTAATAGGAATAGAACATTTAAGCACATTTTACGTTAATAGTTTTCAGTTTTTGTGTGTGCTGAAATTGTTTGATTAAGCCAAGAAATAAATAACAATGTATTTATGTATAATGTTAGGAAATGTATCTGGTCATGTGCGACTAAAGACTATTATTGTCTAGGAGAATGCTACGGGAGTTCATTTTGATGTTTTCATCACAAATAAAAGAGAAAGGAGCCATTTTATTATTGTGATACAGTGTTTTAAAGACTCAGCTGTGAGGTAGACATAAACAAAATGAAGGTCGGGGATGAATTTCGAAAACCTTAACAGTGGTGTAGCAAAACTAATTTTGGGAATACATTAATAACATATTTGGAAACCCACCCTTAACGTATAGATTATTAATTTGTAAGAAAGTGTTTACTTTGAGACCAAATATTAATCACTTATTGCCGCAAATTTTACCAAGAAGTATTTGGAAAAATGTACCCGAAACATGGCACAAATTGCTAAAATGTTGATAATTGATTCAATTGAAAATGTTTTTTGGCCCCAATATGATGTAATTAAAATATATTAGGGTTACAAAAGTTAAGAATACAAAATTGGCATTAAAAGTCATCATGATAATATCGACATTGTTTGCTTTGACGGAATTCCTATTCTTCAGGTCAATTTTAAAAATAAATAAATGATGCATCGATTTTTTTATTATACATCAGTACTAAGATGGTTCGTCAAAATTGGAAAGATTTCACTGGAAATGAAAAGGTGTGAATTCAAGAATATAGGAAACTCTTTATATTGAGTTATAAGGAATGCTTAGCATTTATTTTGATGAATAAGAATGGGTGGATAATTTTGTAAGGTGTTTACTGAAGAACCTTAAACATAAACGAGCAATGGAACATAGAAGTTGATGTAATACATTCGAATCAATTATTTAATTGTTTTTCACAAATTGATCACATTGATGATATGAACTCGAAGAATTTTTAATTAATAATATTGCTTATGCACAAGTTCATTTTTACACAAAGTCCGAATACTGCATAATGATAAATGCGAACTGTTTGAATCCTAGATGGAGTCTATTGTACATTTGTTATCTAAATGTTGAAAAGTAAACCATTCATAGTTTAAGTTAGTGCATTAGAAGTTTACGCGACTATGCTCTTAAAAGAAGTAACAGAAAACAATGAAGACAGCAAGCTTTGTACAATTTAACAAATAATTTATTTCCCAAGAGTACTAAGAGAAACATTAGAAAATTAAACTTACGGTTTTAGGAATAAAATCCAAAAATGATCCAAGAATTATCAACACAAGTGATATCAACAAAAAGTTCTACGTGAATCTTAGTTCAAATCCCGATGAAATTTAAGATAGAAGGCGATGACATCTGTAATAACCTACAAAGTGAAGATGTGTCAACAGTCTCTTGTTGAATCACAGAAATATTATCCCAGGTTTGAATTAAGTATAAATTATAATGAATGTCTTTATCCAAGAATTATCAGAGCACTTTTATATTTCCAGCGAAAACAATCACTTGAATTCAATAATTTGAAGAAATAAAATTCAGACCAAACTGGTCACAACATAATACAACTTAACGCGTCAAGTATGTTAAGCCCAACTGACTATCCTCTATCAAAACATCAGTTACTAGACTAATTAAGACGCAAAACAGATTCCAGGATGAGGGTCAAAAGTTAATTCTTCCGGAAAAAATAGAAGCTTGTTACCAATTGGCACATGATAAATATCACGTAGTCCAGGTATGAACTTGATTCAACTTAATGATTCTTGCTCTGAGAAAGAGAAAAATAAGTTTAGAAATGTTGTTTACCAAACCTTTCACTGATTTTGGAACACGGTCAGCATCTACATACAATATTTCATTACCCATAGCATGTAACGAAATTTTTTTTTGTTAAAAACTAACAAACAAATTAAATTAAATATACATAACAGGAAGAAAGAATCTTAATATTGATTAGAAATTTTACAAAATATCTATTATAAATTGATGTTGCTTACTACTGTTTATAATTACATATTTTATCTATAGACCGAATTTTCAAAACACCTTTAACTTTTGATGTTCTGATTCCCCTTTTTTTAATATATTCATTCCACTCTTTCTATGAATTTGTATGTCAGATTATATGTCTCTTTTTATGAACAATGTTTCTTTATTTTCTGATTCTAAAATAAAGATTTGAAGAAAAAATAAAGTTGAAATTGAGAACTTCATAGATCTGGATAATCTACAAGGTGGACAACGTGGTAACGTCTTCATAGGAAATTCATAACTGTGGGTAGTAGATGTTAATCTTGACCTCCAATCAAATTGGAACATATATTAGATCAAGAAAATGTGTTAACGACGTCAAAGTTAATTGCAGACAACTTTATACACCAAGAAAATGACGCAGGTAGTACTTCATAATTCTGGGAAGTAATCAAGAAACCTCCAAAAGATGTAATGGGATTTAATACTTAATTAATTTGAAATTCCCTTACTTATATCAGGACAATGAGGGTATCACATTACCCGTAAAGTCAAAATGTAATAAGCATGACTGATTTAAACATTCAGCAAATGATCAAAAAAATGTAGTAAAGAAACCAATACTTTTGGCTTGTTCCTTACTATTCAGTCGTCTTAAATACATGTTACTAAACTTATGAGTAGGCTTCAAAACTGAAACCCATGAGATTTGTTTCCGTGAAATAAGTATTAAGATTCAAACAACACATGAAAGAAAACGTAACTAAGGCCTTTCAGGAAAGCAAACTGGGAACTATTTTGGTGTGTATTGAATAAGTATATGTCTTTTTAAAAAGTCTTTTTAACAAAGAACAAATCTGGTATGTTTAATGTTAGAACTGGTTGCCCTGGTGTCAGGATAACGTGATTGGGTAGGACATGATGTTTCACTTCTGCGGCAAGATGCTCCAGTGCCAGACATCACTATAAACTGCCACACTGCAGACGTTGTAGCGATATGCTTGAAAATGTTTTAAAGTTACGTTAAATATCAAAACCACACCCACACACCCACACACACACACCGAATAACTATCGTCCTATTTGTAAAACATGTATTCGGTATAAAATAATGGAGCATATCAAAAGTATCTAGCATTATGAGAAACGTTGACAATTAATTGTACCTTTTCAGCATGAAGTTAGCAGTAACATAGTTGGAAATTTAAGCAATCGGGTTCACTCGATCACTGTTTTGACAATTTGAAATAAATAAACAAACTGATGTGATTGTTATGGATTTCAGTAGAGATTTTGAAACAGTTAATTCGATCCGTATCTGACTGCATGTATAGTATTAGAGCAAATAAATGTTACCTTGATACATTCTTGTTTTTGGAAAACCTCTACAAACAGTTTCATCAGAAGGCAAAATCCCGGACTTGTACTGGTTAACCCAGGGGATGGACTTTGATGCTGCTCATTTTATGCATATATTACTGGTTCACCAATACAAACGTTTGCAAGTTTTGTTTATCTAACTATGTATCCTAACACAGACAAAATTCTTCTAACTAAATGGGATCAAGAGTGGTCCATAGAATTCAACTATGATAAATGCTACATTGGTAAGATGATAAGAAAAACAAGACGCTCACCGGTCAATATAAATATGTATTGAAAAGAGTTAACCATGACAAATATGTGCATGTGACTCCTAGTAATGACCTTGACTTGACGATTGGTAAGATGATAAGGAGAACAAGACTCTCACCGGTCAATACAACTATGTATTGAAAAGAGTTAACCATGACAAATGTGTGCAAGTGACTCCTAGTAATGACCTTGACTTGACGACACATATAAAAATTATAACAGGAAAAGTCAGTAAATACCTGACAGTTTAATAAAACAAACACACAAACCCCAACATACTGTACTGAAAATTGACAACAGCGTACAAAAGTGTTGTCCTCCTACAAGATTAATCTTGTGCAAAGGTATGGCAGCCTTGGCAGAATTTTCCCAGAACAAATTGCTAAGCGTCCATAGATCTCCTGCACGGTTTGTACTGTGCTTCGAAAACTACAGTGGCAATCTAACACGAAGAATTCCGAACTTGCTGATCGATATGCATTAAATCAGTTCAGATACTGTCTTGGTAGATCACCAACATCTGAACACATCTCGTAACTACGTTTGCCTAATTAAAAGCACACGAGTACACACACACCCTTTGTTCGGCAAGAACTATTCGATACTGAAACAGATTAGCCCTTCAAGTCAAAACCAGTAACAGCATTGATTAATTAACTGCCTGTCTGGTAGATACAGAAAGCTTCGTAAATTAAAACCGCTGTGTTTTTCATTGTTTCTAGTGCAAATAAGACAGTTATTTCAAATTTAACCACTTCTTTGGATTATAACTCTACTTTCACCTGTCTTGCGCCTTCCAAAAATAATCAAAGTAATTTTTCTTGATAAACAGATTAATTGAAATAAAAGCCAGATGCGATAGATAAAATGGTTGCACAATATATTTAATTACTTACACTGGAATGCATCTCATAACTGGCCATACGAAAGTGTTTTCACTCATAACAGACAACAAAGACCAAGCTTATAAATAAAACTAAATATCGCAAATATTAGAAGTTGAATCATATTTTCAGTATTATAAATATGTGTATCATTTCAACGTCCTTGCCAGCGATGCACTGAACATGTTGCATTTATTTAAAGAAGCGATGTAATTGATTTCAAACGAAGACAACACTTAACATTCTGTTTCTAACAGCCTTACTGTTCTGTAGAGGTACATTATCTATGTTTCATATTATTTATACTGAGGATAATTGTGTTTTCAGACATTTATTTACGGTGAAACGATTTAATATGTATTAAGTACCTCGTGCATTAAGAACTATGCTCTGAGATGGTATGTAGTAAACAATTGTCGGTGGATATATGGACTATTAGCAACATGCAACAAGGGCAATATCACTAAGACACAATATTAATTAATATATTATAACCGGTTCCGGAAGCACTGAAAATAAGACATAGCAAACATGACCCTTAATTTTCAGATAACGGTATTATATGTAGTTTTAAAGGATTTATCCCTAGGTTTAAATTCTAGCACATTCAAAGGAAATCCTTTGGATATGTTTGGTGTATGTTGAGCTCACAAACTAGAGGTATCGAGAACATGGTTTGTTTAAGAAAATAGCAGAAACAGAAAAGGTCTCCATTTTGGAATGTAATTGCGTAAGTCTTATATCAATTGTTTAGGCTCGAATAAACAGTAAGGAGAGAGAGAGAGAGAGAGAGAGAGAGAGAGAGAGAGAGAATACAACAAGCTTTAAAAATATAATAATTTATTTTCCTAGAAAAATTATTTAAAAATGAAAAATTATGAACATACGGTTTTAAGAATCAATTCCAAAAATAATCCAAGTATAATCCACGAAGAAAATTTTATAAGTACTAATAACAACATGTTCTACTGATTCCAAGTTCGAGTCCCGACGAAGAATCAAAAATGGAAGACAATGACATATGCTGTAACATGTAGTGTTGAAGTCTACAGTTCCTTGTAGAAACAAAAAATATCACTCCGGTTTTGGAAATCTGAATAAAAGTTTTTAAAAGCTGTCTTTGTTCAATAATTTCATATGAGCACACGTATTTTCCAGAAAAAAGAATGAATCCTTTTGAATCCAAATAATATGAAAAACCTCCAAACAGCACAAGATACACCTATACACCTTAAAGTGTAAAGGAAAAGCCCAACTACTGAGAACATCTCTCACAAACAATGGTTATGTAGTATTCTAAAACGCCAAAATTGAAATAAAAAAACAACATTAGATCAGATATAGTTAAATCAAATATGCGTAACAGTAACCAGATTTCTTATATCATGTATTGTTACATACATCCGTTATGTAGACTTCATCAGCTGGAGATGGTGCATTTCAATTTTCTGACAACTCAGCAAAATATGAAAGCTTGTACATTTAAATATGTTGAGATCTTTTTTAAATATCAAAGTTAGTGTATTTAAATATGTTGACATATCTGCTAAATATGAAAGAAGATACTTTAACATTCAGCTTTAACATTTGAAAAATATCGATGTTAAATAATCAAATACGTGTTTATCTTCATCTCTATATTAAGATATTGAAGCCAAAAACTCTTAACGCGACACAAGAGGTGGTACAAAGGGAATATTTTAAATGTTATTCAATTATCTGCAGGATGGTGATGCTATCTTTTAAACATATACCTCCCTCGCATTTCATATAAGATCTGTTTACGATCCTCTTGACTCTTTATCCAGAATTATATAATGCAATTCGTTTTCTATAAATTTATTGAACAAAACATCAGTCTGTCCTGAGTGGGTTTCGTACGTAATCAGCTATATCTGACTCGCAGTATTTTTAATTAGGGATCGTGCAACAACATCTGTCGCACGTGAAAATTACATCTCAACGATTTATTGCTGCTTGATAATTTCTTCATTTTATTCCTGTGGAGATTTCAATAGTTTATTTTCTTTCATAACATTTCAACTCCGCTACTTGAAGGAAGAAACATTATAAGGCCTTGAGTTTGCTTGATAATATTTAACTTATCAAAAGCACGCAAGTGACAGATTTTGACAGATTTATGTTACTCATGAGATATTTGAAGTTTTAAATAAATTGTTATCTATAGTATAACTTAATAGGCAGTATATATTTTCTTTTGTACTGTTTTAGTAGGACATGCAACTGTTTGAGGACATATGACTGAATGAAAACGAAAAGATTTGCATAAAGTGACAGCGAGCAAGGCGGCTTTTGTAATAGAATTATATTTTAGTCATATTTCACTGCGCTGTTTGAAAAGTTTGGAGACATAACATGTTATATGTGTTAGATGAATGATATTCAAGTGATATTTTGGACATATAATTTGGAAACATTTTCAATTTTATGATCAAGTAAAATTCGTTTGGAAATTTGATTGTGTTACAAAGTATTGGTTCTTCCTTTAATTCGGCAAGCATTTTTCTGTATACAATGTGTACCATTTATCTGCATTCCTGTTATAGGCATATCATTTCTATGCACAAGTCAATTAGTTCTTACTTATCATTATATTAGAGAGCTTATTTGCATAGCTTTTATTTCCATATCCATGCATTTACATATACGAATTCCAAGCGTATAATTATACGACTCTAAGCAAAATAACACACTCACAAGCATTTGATTCAATCTAGAAGGACACTGGGCTGATTTGAGGTAATAACACTGAGTAAAGAAAATTCCAACGAATAAAATTAAATACCATTCTATGCAATATAACGTTAGAACATTGGATTTAGACTGATCGGGAGTCTCCATTATTTCCTTTGTTTTGACATGGATGCAGTAATTACCGTAATCATCATAATGAAAAATTTAGAGTCGATTTATTTGTAGACCTTCCAAGTGTTATGCTCCTAGTAAATTCGAGTACTCTTCTGGAATTGTATCTAGTTGACATGAATTTGATCAGTATACGTAGAATGTACGATATAAAGATATGCATTATTCATAAAAGCAATGTTAGTTACAGGCTAGTAATATGAACAAAATAGTATCCATGAAGTCATCCTGACTTAACGCGTTATTTTTTCATTAAGGATGTGCTGCATGACGTGCTGCATGATATGTTGTTTATTACATGGTAGCGCATGCTACAAGGTACAAAACTATCTGGTAATATCTTCTACAGAAAGTGTTATTTCTATTATTGGAGGCTGTTTACATTAATATGCATAGCCTTTATTGCATATATTGTCTTGGCAAAATCGTTATGTAGACAAGAGGGCTATGCCGTATATCGCCACATCAATATCGGCCAAACAACGGGTTTAGTGTTGTGATTCAAGGAATATGTGATTGTTTGAATGGTAAACTGGAAAAAGAACTCTTAAAAATGCCAAGGCTATTATTAAAGAAGATGAAAGGGCCAAAAGGACTATATATAGTTGACATTCGGAGAGCCACCCAGTAAATGTCGTCGATAAAGGTATTCGTGCGTATCAGTCACATTGTCATTGCGACACTTGAACATCTAGAAGCGAACTTCAATTTTGTACTTTCGTAGACGTTATTTCTGTGGAAGGTTTCTCATTTGCATTGCACGTTTGAACATAAATGGGACGGTATGGGAATATAACATAGTCGGAAATTATGGGCATCTGTGGTAAATTCATGTTAAAAATATTTGTGTACTGTGGAAACTTGTAAAAATGAAACATTACTACTAATTACAGATAAGAACCATATTAAATACTATTGATGTGTTATCGCCTACTCTGATGTTATAAAGTTATTGTCACATTTCACGGACTTTTTATATTTAAGGAAAGTTATTACTGGTCTGTGTGGAAATTTATCATGGGGATGGAATTTGATGGAAAGACAGAAAAATGCACATCAAACTGTGGAAATCTTCCACGTTTGCAAATCTAGATAGAAATCATATGGCCTGAAAATCAAAAAAGAAATCATATGACTTGAAGAATGAAATAGTTTTTACAAGATCCTTGGGGTGTAGTTAATGCTGATTGTACAGTACTTCTTCGCGGTATTCAAAACCCATTAAACAGAGAAAATTTAATTATTTCCTAATTTCTGATGACATGTTTTCAAATGTATAGATCCATCTATTATTCCAAGCAATAAAACAGATCATTTGATTTTAACCCTGTGTTCTTATTTGTAGTACTTAGAGGCCATAGTTATTGGAAATAAACTGCAGAACGGCTAAAACAAAATGAATATATTGAGTTAAGACCTGCATAGCCAATATTGAGTACTACGATGATGGTGGGGAAAGTGCTGCAATTCGGATAAAGCTAACATGTGATAATCTATTGTTTTTTAAAAGTTCTAAAATTAAGAAAAAAATTACACCTGAAACAATTGCGTTCTGACAACCAATGGAACTTCAAGAAGAAAAGAACAAATCAAACTGAATCAAATTGGATCCGAAATGTTAGTTTAGTTGGTCATAAATAGGTAAAAAAATAAAATAATAATACTCTGATAGAAGACATTACCGCACTGTTAACTGAATTATGGAAAAGTTTGGAAGAAAAAACAACGTGTAAAGGGAAGATAAAGAGTAAGGTTATATCAATCTGGGGCACATTCATTTCTTTTCAATTTATAAAAATTAAACTCTATAAACGAAACCATAAAGGAATTACGTTTGGATTACGGAACAAGGGTAACATATCAATAAAAGAATAACATTTGTATTATGTAAAATTGTGACAGATTAATTAAGATGGATATTTTTAATTTATATTCTGAGCTTGCTTTTTGCCGGCCTGGCTTTTGTCATGGTTGTGATTCAGGATGATTGTAACTGGAATTTTGCGTCCTTACTTTGTCATGATTTGAAGTAATATACGATATGTTGAGTTCAAGAGTTATTGGAATTTATCTTAACATAAATCCGATAGACAGTAGCTAAGCCGTGTTTCCGCCCATGGTAAAATATTTACAATGCAGAGAGGAATAAATGTAAGAATAAATTGGCTGTTACTGTGCGCAGTTAATGGAACAAAACTGTTACTGCTTCTGACGTGCTTACCATCGACTACTTTTAAGAATGTGAAAGAATTTATGCATATGTCGTTAAATTTAGGTGTAAAAGTATTTCTTCCTAGAATTAGTAATTCAAGAAACTGTTACATATATCAGGATAAAGGCAGAAGATACGTAAGGAATTTGGGACCAGATTCATTGATTAATGTAGAACATATTATATTGGTTTGCTGCTATAGCTAATGCTGGTAAAAATGTTCTTCAGTGAGGGTAAGAATGTTAGGGTAAAAGTGTTCTCCAATGATGGAAGGAATTTTTTCTAATGATCGTAATACATTCATCTGTCATGGCAATAATGTTAATACGCATTAGTAGCAATGTTCTCCAATGATGGTAAAAATGTTTTCCAATAAGTGTAACAATGTTTATTAGTAATGGTAATAATGTTAATAAGTAATGTTAACAATGTTCTCCAATGATAGTAACAATGTTTATCAGTAACGGTAATAATGTTAATTAGTAATGTTAACAATGTTCTCCAATGATGGTAAAAATGTTTGTCAGTAATGGTAATAATGTTAATTAGTAATGTTTACAATGTTCTCCAATGATGGTAATAATGTTTATCAGTAATGGTAATAATGTTAATTAGTAATGTTAACAATGTTTTCCAATGATGGTAACAATGTTTATCAGTAATGGTAATAATGTTAATTAGTAATGGTAACAATGTTAATTTTTTTCCAATGATGGTAAAAATGTTCTTACTCTGTTAACAATGACAGCCAACAAGGTTTATGACAAGTTGGTTTATCAGTTATGCATCATACCATTATAAGACTTAATACCGTATCGTGAGGAATAATATAAAACGGGTCTTTATTATTCGTAGATTTGGAAAGTCACTTGACCCTGTTAAGTGGGAATCGATGGAAAATGCTCTGAAATCATTTAAATTATTTTAGGGATACTCCTCGCTAAAGATATTGAATACTGTTGAAAATTATAACCAGAATAATGATCTTGTTTGTAATTTTTATTATTGAGTCTATCGTCGTGACTGATATGTGTTATTTTTAACTAGCTTTTTACTTATTTATGATCGTCAATGTACTTCTTGTGCCACAAATCGTATAAATATAAATATTTCCGATAATTTAAGAAAAACATAATTAACTGAATTTAAATGAGATCAGTATGCAAATTTTATTTTTCTATCACGATATTGTTCGCTAGAATCTCTAAGTTCCAAGATGTACACTGTGAAGAACGCACTGTACTGTTTCTGAATCAAATAAAAACAGGATATATAAATAAAAATCTCAAATAAAAGGATTTGCCCACACATTGATATTTCTTACATTATTAATTTAAATGATTATGTAATGAGGTTAAAAGAAATAAAGCTGATGAGTTGCGCGGTAGGAGAAATTTGGTGGTCACAAACTAAGTAACAGAAAATGCAAAAATCCACAAGTTTTGAAAAACTCAACAAATAATTTACTTATCAAACTTATAAGTGAAAATTTGAGAAGAACTTACAATACAATGAAGGGAACCCAAATTAGTCCTTATAAAGGTCAACAAAAGTAATAAATTAATGAAACTTTCCTTATAAATTTGAAAACCGGAAATGTACTGGTCCTCCAATAACCATGATTTTGTTAAGCTGGCGTTGTCCGAAATTTCGAACAGTTACTGAATAGTATTATAGTCTAAATAATGAGCACTTTCTATTTCCACTGAACAGTCCAACCAAATGTTTTCAGATGCAGGAGGTCGTGGGTTTGATCCCCAGTGTGAGTCATACTAAAGACTTATAAAAAATGGTACTAACATCTGCATCGCTTAGCGCCAAGCCTTAAAAGGTTAGTGTCGCCCAGGTTTCAGGATAATGTAAATGGGTGGAACATAATGCTGCATGTCTGTGGCATGATGCGCCAGTTCAATACATCACTGTAAACGTCCACACTGCAGACATCATAGCGATATGACGGAGAAAATGTTAAAGCTACGCTAAAAATCCAAATCACAAACACACACCAAATTTTTTTCTCTCGTAGAATATCTAAGAACAACATAAAACACGTCTGCAGACATACAACAGGAACACAATCAGTTTGAATGACTCCAAAATTCGGAATGAAACTGGTTACTTAATCCTCTCATTACATATACCATATATTGCGACTATATTTCGCAATAGACTCCATGTGATAGAATACACTATTAATATTGTTTCGGTTTGGCCTATTCATGTGACATAGCCCAACAAATGACAAGTTACATATTATTCTTGAAACGTCGAAACCCCATCAGCCACTTAAAGGTTAAGCCAAAGGCGCCATTTCAGTCTTAGCATTAGCCTTATTATTAATAATTTTCAACACAGACGTAAACATTTATTTATAAATCCTATGCAATATTATGATTTTAACAGAATCAAATTACGCAGGTGAAACGAAATACAGATAAGTTAAACAATTTACAGCCATGATTAAATATTAAAAGAATTAAATAAAATCATGTACCACGAGTAATAAAGATATAGATATGCAAAACAATGGACAAACTACCATGTGTCGTCATGGTATGAACCTGTTCTAAACCTTAACAATTCCTCAAATAGATATAGGGACATAATTGAAAAAAATATTATTTGAATTGATACTGCACGATACAATCAAGTGGGTAGAACGAGATACATTTGTAGCTTCTGCTAGAAAAGTATATGCAAGGTCGTGCAGTATTACATCCCAAAATTCGTTCATATTTTCCCATACAAATGCAGTAACCTATAATTCTTGAATCAAGATACTTATATTAAACACAGATAGTCTTTGGTTGTTTACCGTTTCTATTCGAATCTTCTCAAGATCCGGAGGCACTTGGATACTTAAGTTAGGAAATATATGATTTATTAAAAATGGTAACATTATCAACATTAAGACAGTTGTTTATATTATGGCGCTACGGAACAATGATCCTTCATATTTTCCACATGATATTTTGACTTTAGTTCACTTCAATAGCTTTCAATGGCGAAACAATGAACTTGTACTCCTTTATTATCTTTAGAGAAAGAAAAGTTTTTAAAAATGCAGATCATTTAAAGACCCGGCTTTTAGAGTATAAATTTAATGTCGTATCGCGTCATGTATGAAAGATATATCAGTCAATACAGGGTGCAAGTTATGCTAATAGTCAGCGATGTGTGTGACACTGCAGGCGCTACAACAACCATTTCTCATAAAATGAATCAGTTTTTTTATATTCTTTACAAAATAAGACAAAGGTGTATATAATACTTCAATGCGTATGGCTTTTGAGATAGGAGAATTTACAATCGGTAGCAAGTTTTCTTTCTACTAGGTACATATTTAGTTTTAACTCTATGTCAGGTAACACTTTCTATTATTTCTTGTCTTAACTTAATTCGGGGGACTTTGTATATGGCTTTTTGTCTGGATAACCTGCTATAGCTTTTGTTTTATTTTTAATGATAATTAAAGACTGCGACAAAACGCTGCTTTGGCAATTTTGGTGAAACTTTATAAAGCGGATGTGATAAAACACTTTCAGAAGAACCCATCTCAGTACTAAATAATTTAGATGTACTTAGACATTTCTTTGGCATAAATGTCGGACTGATTGAAAGAGGTAATTCCTTTAGGGTTTTCATTTCCAATATAGAGAGTCAAGAAAAGACAATACATGATACATGTACTGTTATCACATCAACAGGCACCAGCTATGTCAGTTGGATCACGCCACTTTGAAATCAGTACCTCAAGTAGTTCAAGAGTAAACCAGTATGTTAATTTGATATACTTTACGTTTGTAATTTTGGTGGTGACAGTTTTTGAAGAACTTTCAATAAGCATGTACTCCAGCTTGCAACATTTTCATGTATGTCATCTCTGTTTAAAGTCCTGACATGGCTACATTTAATTCAAATAGACACTACCTTTAAGCAAACTGTTTTAATAGCTCCTGTATTTTGCTGCGACAAGTATATTCTTAAGCTAGTTTGAGTAAATTCACTACCGTTTTCAGAATTGCTTACGTGGATGAGATCAAGAATGGTTGATGTATTTTCAGTAATGTAATTTGGGATATTTCTTATTTGTTCAAATCAAACAGTTGGCCACTTGTTATTACAGTTATCAATGCAATCTGTGTTGAAATCACCTATTTCAGTATTAGCATCGCGTACTTTAGAGACTGTTTCCTCAAAACGGTATATATACAGTACGTAAAAATGAAATGGATTCGCATGAGCCGTTAATATTTAAATCCAGACTGATAAGTTAAGATGTTTCCGCGTTATAGCTGCGTTGATGCCCACCATTGTTAGACATAAGAACAAACATCCACTACCTGTCTAATTAGACCGTTCTTATCGTTCGAATGTCAGCCATTTAACTGATAGAATGATCTTATTAGTGGAGCTATTTAGGAACACTAGCCACGAATATGTTCTAAGCTACCGAGTCAAAAATAATTTCATCTAATTGGTGAAGAAGATGCATAATGTTAAGGTTACGTAATTGTTAGACTATTTGTATTAGCATTAATCGGCGAATAAATGTCGATATCACGCTATTTACATAGAGCTTTTAGCATTACAGCCAACCTTAATATTATAAGAACATTATAGCTTGCCTCAACACATAAAATCCACATATCAATTGCAGATATCATTCAAAGCAGTATACCTATTGTATAGCATGGAATAACCAGCAATCTTAAATGTTAAAACCTCTTTTCTGGATGTAAATACGATATCCTTCTTGCCAATCATTCAAACATGCATGTGTTATATCCCACGAGATGGAGGAATGGATGGTTTTCCACATGGGTGTCTGTAGTTCAGATGAAAGAGGGAGTCAGCATGACGTGCGCTAAGTAAACGTTCACCAGAGCTTTCTCGTTTATGATACCGATCTTTATGATCTCTCATAAGAGATTCTCTGCATCGATCTTGTATGCGTACGTATAGTTTGTTTATGTTTTAATGTTAGGCAGGTTTAATCAACGTTAACAAGTAGTTTTGCCTTGCCTTCTTCCATATATGAATCCTATCTGAGTGAAAGAGTCTGTCTGGAAGTTCGCCAAATGAACAAATACAGGAGTCGTAGATTGGAACACGAGTTACACCACGTGCTTCTAGTATTTCATGATATAGTTTCATATTTACATTTACTCTTGACACTAAGGACATGTGCAGTAACCTGACATTGTGATGTGAAAATATTATATTAGTAATTTGTATTTCAAATAGTGTTGATGTCGATAGTTGCATCACTGCAGCCTACATGTCAAATTACCTGCTGCACGTTTCATGGAGGATTCCATTGAACTAATCTTTGCTCTTAGAAAGTTTATTATTTCAGCATTAGGTTGCAAACCGCCTCTACGAACATTATTAATGAAAGAGGAGCAAGTACGCACAACACGTATTTTACGCACCACACGCATTTTACGCACCACACGCATTTGATGGACTGTTATTGATGAAAAGATTAGACCTTGAATATGTGTTTTGTGGTCTTTCATTGTTCAATTAGACAGCCTGTCCACTACCGGTCCAGTAGAAGACGGTTCAGTATTGACTCGAACTGAATACTTTACGTTCTGTATGTCAGATTATTCCAGGATGAGACTAGTTATGTTTGAAAGTATGTCCAAGACTGTGTAGGATTTTCTAGGTGATCAAACCGACTTTCTCTCTGATTATATTTCTGCAGACTTTGCAATATCTTGAAGATGTGAGTTTTTCAGCGGAATCATAATTATTGCATGTCATCTGGCTGGAGACAGGTAGAGGTTAATAAACACTGAATCCGATGCAATATTATAATCACCGCACTTCACTAAACTGAACAGCGAATCACGTCAACCACTCAATAATTTTAAAACAGCAGAGAAGATCTCGATGCAAGACATTAATTGGATATATTGATTAATACCATACCCATGAGAGATCATACAAGTTTAAATGAAAAATCAGAACATTATTAAAGCATAATCTGAGGTTTGTAATTAATATCGTAGGAAGAACACTGCAGTATTAATATTTTGTTTGATTTGCCTTTTTCTCACTACATTAATTCTTTAGAATGGTTGTGATCGTTTCTGTAGCAATTTATTTTTCATCGTCTTGTGTCTTTCTGCTCGACTGCTGATGCCATATTTCTGTTATTTTGCCTGGTGCCTTCGGTCAGATTAATTTCCTTTTTGTTCAGGGTGAATGTAATCAATTCTTTTATCACAAGACGGTGAATCTCTTTTAGCGATTTAGGTCCACACTGGCTTTGGGTGTACTGATCTTTTCAGGCAAGAATATAAACTAAAGGAGAGAGAAAATAGTAAACCGAATGTGAATATCAATAAATAATGGGCATATAAATAGGCTTTAGTAGAGACTTTAGAAGGAGGGGAAGAAGGACGACAGTGATCCAAGTAACTTTTCAACTAACTGTGTACAACCACAGGAGACCAAGTCACCGATGACTTATAGATTTGTTTAGTATACTCTGTGATTGAGCTGGAGCAGCCACTTAGTTTCAGACAGACGGAACTATGGACTACTTGACGACTGGCTGACAGCCATAACTTAGTGTGATCAAAAGCTAGCTTTACAATGATACCGGGGATGCATTCTGACCATGGGAACAAAATAGTACTTGATACAGACTGTTATAGATTACAAGTGACTCAACGTTCTTGTATCCACAGATCTCATCCATATTGATGTTTATTTTAAGCAGAGGAAGACTGGAATGTCAAGCAGATATACACAATCTTATACAGGGATGTCAGATGCATTTCTACAGATTCACAACCAAAATGCTCTGACATCGTTTCCACGCTACCGTTTTATTGGTATCGGTGGGGCGTATGATTTTCTGCTTTACGGCACATCAACACAAGTAGGTTATATAGTGCTGTGTCAGTTGGAGTAAAGTACCTTGGCGAATGACACACCACGGTTGATGACCAAAGCTGTTCTCATGGTAAGATTCAAACGTGCACCCTTTCTGTCGTAAGTCGGGCTCTCTAAACAGTCACCGCGGCTCCAGGGTTATTAAATCTTGCACGTCTTTGCATTATCTAAGTCATCAGTACCCATTTTTCTGGTAGAGGTTCCATACAGCTGCTCGGTACTCTGTGTGCTATTTGTCCATGCTACAACTACATTAGTTTTTGTCTCTCACTCATAGTTTGTTTCCGAAGCTCATCACGTTGTTTGCCTTCTTGCAGACTCTATTTATATGTAATTTTGAGAACATATTTAACTGTAGATGAACTCCAAATATATTTTGCCCCGTTATGCACTTCTATACCGTTCGAAATACTTATTAATTATTTATTTTGTGACAGAAGATTAAGAAAAAACATGGTTTCATTCACAGTGTTTTCAAAAGATTCATTTATTGATGTAACTTCCTAAACCTTAATGTCAAGCCTAAATGTAATTATTCTTAGTGATCTACAATGCGTACCTTTGATACACTTGGTTATTTTATTTAAGTGAACACTTTACAAGTATGAGATAGATCTATTGCTAATTTTATACCATCAAGTAAATACAGTTGTTGAAATTAAACACACTTTTGGTAGTACATCCTAGCAATTGTATAGTCTTCAGATCCATAACCTCCATTTCGAAGGCCTAATTTTCCGGAGGAAATATTGTGTAAAATCCAAACAAGACAACTACGTTTCGTTTTGTAAACGTTTAGTAACGCACATGGTTTTCTCTGTCACTTTGACAATCATATAAATATCTCTCCATGACATTTCTTTAGTGAGATAAAAAAGACAACCAACTTATGTGTGTGCTCTGTATCCACAATATACACTACAAAAACGCCCAAATTTCAATCAACGGAAAATCTAAAACTGTAAGAACGAAAATGCTAACACTGCAAATAACAAAAGTACTAACACTCCAAGCTATGAAAATACAACACCGAAAGCAATGAAAATGTTAACACTGCAAGCAACGAAAACACTAGCACTGCAAACAACGAAGACACTAAATATAGGTTATTGCATTTGATTGGGAACATATGAACGAGCTTTTCGGATGGAAATACTAAACGACCTTGGGAGTGAAGTATATCCATCCGACAAAAGAAGCTCATATTTTTCCATATAAATGCAGTACCTTTTTTATTATATGCTCATTTTCTTATTCTACCTAAGACTTAATTATATAAAAAAAAACACTACAATAAACAAAGTAACTGAATGTATGCCGTATTCCAAACTAAATACACAACCGCAGATCCATCATTACACAACAACAACATTTTTAATGCGCACATAACTTCACCCAGATAAATTTGAATTTAGTCGCGCGCTAGATAGAACTTTCGAAAGAAAATGGCGTTTGGGTATACCTAAAATTGGAGTCATATTGTGAATGAATGTGCATTGCAACAATTTTTCTATTTGATCTGGAATGGATAGATTTTGCTATTTTTGTCGATTCTAAGAAATTTCGTTATTATAGACTAGATTTATCTGTGCCAGTTCTACATGAAGCATCAAGGGAGAAGAGTGTTGACATACGAAAGTGTGTTTCTGTTCTGCCATTGAATGTTTGAAATCATTATGTGGGGGAAAATATGAAGTATTTAAATTGCAATTATCAAAAAGACGGTATGGAATTTAATGTTTATTTTATTACGAATGCAGTAAGGATGATGCAATTGTGCTTACTGTCGAAACTACAGTACAATTTCGAAATGTGTAATCAAGCTTGAGAGCCCATGACATAGCTCGTGTAATTCGGATTTGCAGAACTAAGGAAGTACATTTTGAGGAAATTTTGGATGTAAAACTAAGCATGTTGTTTGCCATTCTTATTACCAGCTAAATAATACAGTTTATGCCTTGCCACTTGCACGTTATTGGTAAGGACTATATCTGGCGTCTATAGCTAGCCTAAATATGAAATATTAAAAAGTTAACGCGGAATGTGCCAAAGCAGCTGGTATGTGGCAGTCCACGAACCATATTGTTTAGGTCATTCAGAAACAAATTTAATTAACCAAAACGTAAAGCATCTACAAATAGGGTATACATGATTTGTTTACAAAGTAGTTCCTAATGTACTATGAAGTTTCACGTGAGTTCAATATCGTAAAATATTGCACAAACCTGACAATGGAAAGTTAACGGAGAAAAAAACATGAGCATATAATAACACAACATACTAACCATAATTTTGTACTAAATATTAAAAATAAAAAGAATAGAAAGTTTCGGCCAAAAGAAAACCGAAAACAACATTTTCATTAAATTCATGTATGTGTGCTAAAGGTGTTATAATAATCCGTTTCTCAGAAACGCTGCTGTCTCCTAAACTTATACGTATCTTATGCCACATGGTAAGAGTGCCAGGGAAACGCAAATAAAGCATTGAAAATATAAAATAATAACGCCTATGTCAATTGTATACTATTAACTACACATGATTAGAAAAGAAGCAGAAACAATACCAACATTGCAATATATGTTCTATTCGTTATGAATCTCAGTGCGATAAAACATAGAGTGCTTTATTAGATTACTCTTCAAATGAACTAATGCAGTCAACGCATGCTTGATTATTACGACTAAAGTTTGGTTAACCAAACAAAGCTTCGTTAACAAGAAGTTCACCGATTGGCTGTGTCTTTGATTTATTCTTATGTTACTACCAATCAGTTATTGTACGAAACATGTTACTTCTGTAATTCGTGAGGCAGGAACGATCGATGACAATCAGCTGTACTCAACACACTCAGAAGACGTTCTTGTGGCGGAAGACATCGATTATATGTACAAAGATTTCTCACCTAGGATTACATGATAAGGATGTATAAACTTCAGTTGAGGCTTATACTCCTCTCAGATTGTTGATAAAAGATTGATACAAAACAGTACGCCAAGCAATTGATTGATAAAATAACTGAACACTCTTTGAGATATAATTCTTTAAGTAATCCTGTTTCTGTATAAAGGTGGATGGGATGTGGACATTTTCCCAATGCAATACCATCTGGTAAGTAATCTATGAAAATCATATTATAGATGAGTACGTAAATATTTTTCTTACTAACATTTTACTGGATTTCCGCTTCCACATTTCAGCAAATATTCTTCATTCTTGATTATTTAATCTTTTCTAGAAGTTGTTAAGCTCGAATTACCCAAGAAAAATGATGACTGAATAATCTCAAGAACTTGCCACAAGGAAAAGCACATACTGTACCTAGCGAAAACCACAGGCATACATGTTAACAATGTTCTAAATAGGAGTAGTATAACGATTACACGCTACATTGACAACTTTCCAAGCTATCGCACAACGTTATTAAGTTTGCTTGGGGTCTAGTTCTCTATACTGCATAAATTCAGACGATGATGTGATGGTATGTAAAATAAAAATGTTTTCAATATACTTACATCTAATTAACTCTACGTGGTGTGTTGAAAATCAGTTTGTTCCATAGTGTATTTAGGTAAAATTATTACAAATGCCATTTGCTGAACGAATTTTACCTGTGCAAATGAGTAGATAAACAATTTCACAATGTCAAGGGCTTTAAACATTATAAATTCTAAAAATAATCGGATCGTTTAAAACCAGAATTCATTGTCTAATTGGACGTTTCTATACAGTCTAGTAGGCTTCAAGGAGAATGTAAAATTTAGTAAAATTGTATACATGTCGTTCTTGTTTCATCCAGACCTCACTTACGTTCAATGATCTACTTAAGTAAGTATGTACCACATGGATAAGTGTCTTCATTTTGAAGAATAATAAAATGCATAATAATTGCTGTAATTAACTCTTTTTACCTTTAACAACAAATTTCGTCCTCGAAATTTTCAAGAAATTTGAACATCTACTTTGATAAGTTCTGTTGTACCCATTAAGCAATGTTTATTTTATTTTTTCCTGAAATTTGTACGAACCTAACCACTTGAATCATATATTTACAAATAACAAATTGAACATCTGCTATCTAGATACAACATAAGGTTTGGTCTAATTCCAAATTTTGATACAATACAAGAGCATCATCACATGAAATCAAACTGACACAAAATAAAGAAATCTTGAGACAAGTTTTAAGAAACTATGAATACAAAGATTAAAATTGGCATTAGATGAGCACAGAAAGGAACAGACTAATGACTTAATGAATGGTTTAAGCAAGGAAAGACTAGTGGTTTAATGAATACAACCACAGTAGAAATTTTCCAGAAGATTGAACTAAATAAAAATTATTTCATTCATTTTCGGAGTGACCTATAAAACGGTGACAAACATTATACTTGCATAGGATTATGTCTATACGAATTACTAATCCTTCTGAGCGCTCATAAATATCAGAATTCCTTACAGACGAAGAAAAATGAGGGCTCTGAAGACACACATTTGAATATTTTATAACCATTCAGGAGAGCATGATGTTCAGCTAGCATCACAGTAGTTTCAATATTTTAATTGCATCGATTTATAACGCGTTTCTTCTTCTCAAGCATGATTATTATTTGCATCACATCTATGTATGCCTTCCATATCCGAAATAATGTATCGAAATATGAGTGAGTTACGCTACAATAGATTCAGCATGATGCATCTAGAATTGTAACTCGCTTGCACGTGTACCACGTACATTGCAGTCCCACTGCACACAGCACAGACTCAGATCGGCTGGCGCATAATTCGTCGGCAGATATGGTTCTGTACAGTTTGTTAGGAGATTTCAGTAAAACAAACAAGATAGACCCTAATATGGAGGCGCAGGATGCTACGGTAGATCGGGATCTTTCTTGTCAGCAGTTTAACTCGACATACAGATAAGTACATACGGTGCTGTATAATGGGAAACGAATCTCTGACATCAGGAAGAAAAGTTTCAGCTTTTCCCTGTTTCATAAAATAGTAAATTATATGGTCCCTACATATCTTAAATCTATCATTTCTTTTCTGGTTGAAAATCCATTTACTCTCATAGTGATATTGATTTGATAATACACATGATGCGTACCATCCAACATTTTACTTTCTATCCAAGAATGCAGGCCCGGTCCTAGGATGTGCGGGGCCCAAGGCAGCATGCAAGGCAGCATGCAGGGCCCAATGCAGCAAGCGATGAGCGCGGGGCCCCAAGAAAAACAATTGCATTCCGGCGATTGTCTCGTTTGCCTTGCCCTAGGGCCGGGCCTGCAAGCACGATCCAACTTTGGAAGTAGCTTTCATCTGAACGCTTCCAGTCTCGGTCTTTGGAAGAATTTAAGATATTGATAGAACAGTAAAAGTGGTGAAATACTCAATACTTTCCTAACCAAGCTGAGATACAACTATACTAATTAAAAAAGTTATCCATTTTTGGGTTTGCTTATGGAATTTCTAAACATATTTTCTTAGATCGTCAGAAATTGTCAGCAACAAAGAGTAAAACTGTATATACCCAACGAATCTTATCTTTTCAACGCTATTTTGAATGGATATTACAATATCGAATAATGATTTTAAAAAACAAAACAAAACTAGGTTGAAGAGAGAAAACAAACCTATTTGGTTCATTATAAGTTTACTGCATCATTTGCTTTTCTGATTTTTCCCTAAAGTCATTTTCTGTTTTTTCTCGACTTTTTGTCTGTTCGTATCTTTTTTATATTATTCCGTACTTCCCTTTTTCTCGTTTTTTCTCTCTTCCTTTCTTCAATATTGCGACATTCTTATTTTAAGTTTATGTATGATGTATTTAATTTATTTACTCTTAGTTTTTATCTGTTTATTATTTGCTATAAATAACTGCAACTCACGAATGTCTCCTGATGTGCATAAATTAACTTGTTCATCGTTTTGTGGGGTTTTGTGCCATTTTTCAACACATGATAGGCTATACTTTCCTGACAGTATTTTAGTGAGAACGACCGACTCACGGAAAGATATTAGCATGCTTTCTCACATGCCAACGCCGGTTGAGATGCGACTCGAACTCAAGCCGACAGAAGTGAGTTGTTAGTGATCATCAAAGGCGAGCGCCTTAGATAGCTCTGCCCAACGGCCTGCTTGTTGGAACCAATTCAAATTCAACACTTTTAATAATGGCAACACAATTTTTAAAACAAGCAGACGGTAGTTTTGCGCAAGTTGCCTCAATTCCGAGAAACCCAAATCATTTTTTCAAGGAAATTCCAACATTTTTTTGTGTCCAGACATACATAAAATCTCACATGAATTGAATTTTTCTTCGTTATAACCTGTTTGTAGTGAAGATAAGCGCGAATGTTTATATTTAATTTTCACTGGGAAATAAATTCTATGATCAACAAATTAATTTCTTTTGAATTTGTCATTTATGTTAGTTTCAATTTAAAAAGACCCATCCACTGTTACACAAAACATTTAAGTCACTTGCAAAGATGTTCATTCAGTCATGACCCTGTTTCCATATACTTTTATACATGTCCCAGTTTAGATATATACCATTACCTGAATGTGTATATCTACACACATTCATCAACCAACCCTAAGTTTTGTTTTTGTTTCCCTTTCTATTTCTTCATTTTAATTAACATAGCAATTTCAAACGCTGACTGACTTTATTCCGGAATCTACCCTCAGTTGGTTCCCATGCTTTTCTCAATGTATTGTAAACGGTTTAGGATCTAGTTCAGTGGTTCCCAACCTACTTTGGCCACGACCCTAAAAGATAATGTTTGTGTGCCTCACAACCCCGTTTCCACATTTTTATAAATTTCCCACCAACACACAGTCCTGGCGACACTCCGTGACCCTCAAGAACGTCCTCGCGAGTCTGATTTGGATCGCGACCTGTGGTGCTTGTGAACCATTGATTTAGCTGTACGATGCAGGACATCTTATTTGTAGAATTTATATTTACAGGATAGGTTAGCATCAAGAGCTCATAATGCTTTAAAAATAGACTAATGGCCTTGACATTTCGTTTGCTGGGGACAAAATCAACCCGTCTCTTCATTTACGAGTGCGTTTCAGTTTTTGAAACCCGTTCCGAAATTGTTTTACATTTATTAGTACAAAATGTAACTTGAATTGATCAATAAAACATTCATAGGAAAGAGCAAATACACAGTCGTATCAGTAGCTGCATATGAACTAAAACTAAAAACTAGTTTACAATTATTTTTAAACATCAAGAAGTATGGGCAAACATCAAGAAGTAAGGGCAAACATCAACGAGTATAGGCAAACGTCAACAAGCATGGGCAAACGTCAACAAGTATAGGCAAATATCAACAAGTATGGGCAAACATCATAAAGCATGGACAAACATCAAGAAGCATGGACAAACGTCAACAAGCATGGGCAAACATCAGGAAGTATGGGCAAACATCAACGAGTATAGGCAAATATCAACAAGTATGGGCAAACATCAACAAGCAATGGACAAACATCAACAAGCATGGCCAAACGCCAAGAGGCATGGGCAAACATCAACAAGTACGGGCGAACATCGACATGCATGGTCAAACATCAACGAGTATGCGCAAACGTCAACAAGCATGGGCAAACGTCAACAAGCATGGGTAAACATCAACGAGTATGGGCAAACACCATAAAGCATGGACAAACATCAACGTGTATGGGCAAACATCAACAAGCATGGACAAACATCAACGAGTATGAGCAAACATCAACAAGCATGGGCAAACGTCAACAAGCATGGGAAAACGTCAATAAGCATGGGCAAACGTCAACGTGTATGGGCAAACATGCTCTTTTAAATTATTCTACTTCCGAGTAGTTTTCAAGTTGAATAATTGTGCAGTAGAGAAATGTTCTGTTCTCATTGGTATCCGCTGTCTTTCTTTAGAGTTACTCACCTTGTTCAAGACTGTTTAAAGTCCTTTATTTGCATGTAAATGAATTTGTACACAATATTTTAAGAAACAGCAACAACAACAAAATTAATTGAACTGAATATGAAAATTCATAGTGTTGTGTTTCGTTGTTATGTATGCAGATATCGAATTGGCGTTGAATTTAAATACCCAGTTATTGGAAGTTTTTCTATGTACACCATTTGGTATCACAAAACGTTTCTTTTCTATTTTATCGTTCTACTATCGATTTTGAAAACTATTACTTTCAGATTAATAATTTTAATCTGCTTACATCAGAATGAAACTTAAAACTTTTACGACACTTTGATAGATTAAAACTTTTACGACACTTTGATAGAATAAAACTTATACAACACTTGATAGATTAAAACTTTTACGACACTTGATAGATTAAAACTTTTACGACACTTTGATAGAATAAAACTTTTACGACATTTGATAGAATAAAACTTTTATGACAATTGATAGATAAAAACTTTTACGACGCTTTGAGAAATTAAAACTTTTACGACACTTTGATAGATTAAAACTTTAGTTCACATGACGCTTATTAGTGCAAAGGAAATGCAAGTTAAATGTGATTAATACGGAAATGCAAGTTAAATGTGATTAATCTGGAACAGCTTTCGTTATCTGGAATCAGGTCACAGTGCATCCACTTGCAAGAATTATATATCGCATATGCCATTCAGAGCGTGATTTTGCTTTGATTCAGTAAGTTTATTTTTCCTTTAATCCAAATGAAGAGAAAATGGATTGCAATCGGTATAAAGCTGGAATTCTCTTTTTCATCTTTAAATTCAATTTTGTAGTTCTTGTATTGATTGAAAAGGTCAAATTAATTTAGTCAATTTTAATTCAGTGCAACAGTAGGCATATTTTGCATGATAAAAATGGTTACGAAATACATCCAATATTTCATTTTATGATTCGCATATTTTTATATATTGTTTTGATTTATAATTCTACATTTCGATTAAACATTTCAAGCGATGGCATCAAAAATTGATCGTTGTCGCCTTCTCTTCGAAATAAAAGCAAATAAACTCACGCTAATACTTAAGCGAGAAAGATCAAAATATGCAAAGGTTCAGCTAATAACCATTTGCTATTGATGCATTGATTCTTTACACATATGGGACTGACATCCGACATCAGCGCAGAAATATATATTATTATTTGTTCATTTTTGTACACATAACATGGATTTTAGTCATTTATGATCTTTGCGAACAATTTTTCAAATGAGAGTAAATTAAAAGAGTCAAAGTCGACTTTTTTGTTCATATGTTTTATCAGTCCTTCGTGCTTTGGGGGAAGGGAATGCTTGTTCTTATGTGGCTGGTTCTATTGTCGTTCTTAGATCAGTCTATATAGGTTCACTAAGCTGATCAAAGCTAGTAATATTCAACCTGCTAAAAGATCAGCAAACAACGGCGACTTCTCATCGTATGATTTTCTTCAGCTTAGAAAGAAATTCCGTAATTAATCATAAACTTTTTTGGACGATTACAATCAATATGACACTGGCCAAAATAAAGTGATTTTTAACAACCAATGCACTATCTTCATTATCATTTATAATCACCCCAATGGACATTGTTGAGCAGCCCTGGCATATTTGTATATCAATAAACCTTTGAACCGGTTGCAGATGAATATTGCCATCCATCTTGAGGCACGAATTTTCTGATATCTCGAGATAACGTTTAGGCATCAAACTAATTAAATTCAGTTATTTTCTATTTCAATGTTCCTTTCCAAACTTTCACGGTTTTTAAAGATCAACAGCTTATTTTACTATGTTTCGTTCTAAACATTACATTGAAACTGTATCATTTAGGATATGACTGACTACATTAAAATAATTTCTGTAAAACTCGACTCCCTCATCCAGGATAATTGTTTTTCATTGGTCCTGTACCCCATGCAAACTAAGATATTTTTGTAAACATTTCTGTGCAACAAAACCTCATACCCCCATCTACAAATCAAGTCAACAATTTCTTATTTACAAATACAATTAATTTAGTGTAGAAATATGCTTATGTTCTAAACATTCTACCCTTTGGATACAAAGTTTGTCATTACAGTGACGCGTGGACTTGGGAAAGACCATTTTCCATGATCTCATCTTTAAGTACGAGATGGCCCTTCATCATTTATTTCTTTGATATCAAAATATGATTGAGAATACCTTACAAAGTTTTTACCGAGAATTTTACCAGCGCAAACCGTAAAAGCAGGCATGGGGACGATACAACTATTGAGTGTGAGATTATTTTTTTTACCAGTCACAAACAAGGTTACATTGGAAAGGTCATTTCCGATTGCCTGACAGAGGAAACTCAAATTCAGAGATTTTACGACGCACAAAAGAAGTTACATTGAAGGTAATTTCCGATTGCCTGGTATTAGAAATTCAACATCAGACCCACGCTTGGAGTTGTATGATCTCTGTGCCAGTAATTTAACTAAATGGTTCATTGCATCAGATTTCATTGAAATATATTCTCAGCAGACTGACAACTTGATGTAGAAAAGATGGTCTGTGTAGATTTGAATACTTGATCGTGATTATGTCGTGTAGAGAGACTTCGTGAAGGACCATTAAATCTACTGTGGGGCAGGACCTTTGAAAAATAAAAGGGGGATTAGTTAATATAATCAAATGTCATTTAAATTCGAATAGTTTCAATTTAATTGATTATATTCATGTTCAGTTGAACGCATCTTGGTGTACATAGAACTGGATTTCGTTTAATTTATGACCATTTTGTTTTATTGACTCTTGCCATTAGTGTTTACAGAATCTTTATTACGCTGTTGATGCTGTATTTCATCACCAAGAGGATTCTACCTTCTCCATAATTGTCATGCCATTGACGAAATTCAGTGTAAGATTTCATACCCACGTTAATATCATTTATGTTACCTATACAGAATTACATAGGTCTCAGAGTCTATTGAAGACGAATTTCCTTAGGAAAGGGCCGTTTGAGGTAGCTCAGTTGGAAGAGCGTCGGATTCGTAATGCAAATGGCCTATGTTAGGTACTTGTTATGAACAGGCTTATTATATCAGTGGGGAAAGACAATTCTTTCACATTTTCTCGACATGATGTAGCAAATATTGTGTTGTCAAGTGCCGGTCAAAGCTAACCAACAACGAAAACCATACATCCAACATCATAAGTCTAAATCATTTGGGCACGAGGCAGTTAATTCCTGATGCTACCTGGCTTTGAAAAGCAGCAAATATTACAAGACGCTTGCATTTGCTTATTCTTCTTTCGATAGCTATGACAACAATACAAATAGTATTTTAGTGCCGCATCAAAATTACGGTCACCTAATTTTCATTTAAAAAGCTTTTTATTTGCAAGAATGTTTCCTATATGAAACTCTAAACTTAATATACAGCTTTTCTTCGCTTTTCCCGGCAGCGAGCAGGATCATTGTCGTACGTTCAGTGGTCGTTCTTTGTTAAATTTGTGTTACCTAAACAAATACGGGTTTCACTGATATTTTAAACAGCATATTAACATGTTCACAGTAGGTCAATTGTTAAGACACTTCGTTTTTACATCCATCAAACGTTATGATGTCAAGAGCTGGTCAGTGTTCGGGAAACTTCGCTTCAACAAATATAATTGTAAATGAACTTTGAACTTTTGATGCCGTCTGAAAGTAGTTGATTACATGCTTTATGTTGAACGGCGATTTGCTGCGAACCAGCAGCTGTTGTATTACACAATCAAGGTATGGAGACACTGGCAGTTGTGGGGGGTCTATTAGCTTCGTGTTCGCCGTATACAGTCCGTAACCACAATATATTTCCGTCTATAAAAGGGCTCACTTTAATGTCTGCTTTTCAAACTAAATGCTTAAAGTAAGAAGAATTAAATTTTGTTTCTGGGAAAACAATTTTCACTCTTTCAAGTCTCCATAAAAAATCCCGTCACGGGAAATTAATTTTCAAACAGACAACGGCGTTGTTCAAGCCGTGAAAACGAATATCGGTGGTCTCTAGTGTTGGGATATTGATAACTGTTTGTTAGCTGCTTTATCTGTTTTTCAGTCTCTGTTACTGATGTCAGTCGCACATGCGGGAATTGTTGATTTTACCGACCCTTCTTTTTATTTTAATAAGCATAGTTGTGGGATGAGAGACAACCGTCGCTTTTAAAGATCCTAATGGAAGCTACTTTTTATTTAGAATTGAAAACATTTCTGATATAAATCATAATTACCAAGAGTTTCATATTTAAGGATAATTCCGTTATTGCTAATGAATACATGTCTTTATGTAGCGCGGATAGAAGTTGACATCATTAGAAAACTTACAAAAGGTAATTTTAGCATACTGGTCAATATTCTAATTCTAGTAAGTTAACATAGTCATTTTTCTATGACCTTAGCCCCAATCCCGTGTCAGAACCCCCAGCAATTTACACTTTGAAAAAATCTTAGACAAGCTTGGGTATGGATCTTTTAAGCTACCAGGTTACACATTCATCTCAAATTCTCTAGCGATTAAAATTTGGTTTGAATACTGAGCTATGTTCCTATGGAAAGAACGCTCGAATAATCGTCTTAATATCATATTGTTGAAGAGGAGCTGCAACTAAAGTTAACATATTGTCGAGGAGGGGCTAAAGCTGAAATGAAACACAGAGTCGAGGAGGGATTACAACTGAAATGAACCGTTCAGACGAGGAGGTACTACAGCTGCGTAATAACTGAAACAAGATCTTTTAAACAGAATCTAACAATGTATCCAGATTCACGAGGTGCGGAAAAAATGAGCAAACAGCCAGACACTCAGCGAAAGCGAAATGACCAAATCTTCAAAGTATGGTCAGACATTGAAATTACAGTGCCATCTATGTCACACCGAGGCATTTTCATGCATCTCTGTAACCAGCTCAGTCTCAGAGTAGTTGATTTGATCAGTATCCCCACTTTTCCTCATTTACTAAAAGGCACGTGCCTGAAATATTTCTCAATGGATCACTGTTAAAGACAGACAGTAAAACTGCTTTCTCTTGACTGGGTCATTGAAATAACATTAAAAAATCAATACAGCTTTTCATTTGATCCTCAGTCAATCCAAGGTTATCCATCTGAGCTTTATAGTACGACCTGTTGTAATTCGCGTAGGCAAGTGGACCATTGGCCATTCAAAAAGGCGGTTGTTTTTTTATTTTTATCTACCACGTTCATCGATCCACGTCTAGCGAATGATTAAATGGATGATTAGTTTGCACTTTGCCAGTTGATTGTCTGCAATTGTAAATTCACGTGATTCTGCCTGATATTGTTCATAAATACCCGCAGTGTGCGAATATTAATAAACTCACGAATGAATTTGCATTGCGTTAAAATCAAAGAAAAATGCAGGTATATGAATTAAAAATGTAATGAACTGCACAAATCAGCGTCCACTAGATGTACGGACTAAATGAAGTGGGGTCTTAAAAATAGCGATGAATAATGACTTAGCTGTCAAATGCTGGTTGTTAGATAGGGCGCCATTCGTGATATTTCACATTTGTAGCCTCTTGTGAATTTTGTTGTCAATTGCATGGTGCTGTTTGCATATTTTAGGAAACAAAACCTGCATAAAAATGTAGAGGAAATATATAATCCCTATTTTCCAGAGAAAAGTCGGTTGATGGCCAGTATGAACAATTATTTTCACCACTTCACGGTACAGGAACTTCTGGAATAAACCGTGTAGCGGTTTTAAGTGAATTATATGCTCCTATAGGCAATTTTGCCTCAGGTCGGGGCCGGCGCCAGACTCGGTCAGACTATCTGGCGCCCTAGGCAAGGTTAGATTCTGGCGCCCCCCCCCCCCGGAAAATATCAATTTCAAAATGTATAAAAAATAATGTTTTTAAAAAAATGCGCCCCCTGAAATCAGCGCTCTAGGCGGCTGCCTAGTTTGCCTATATGGTAGCGTCGGCCCTGCCTCAGGTAAATATATATTCGTCACAATCAGTATTAAAAAAAAGTTTCGAGAAATAATGCTATCCTTACGTTTAAAATATACAAACTATATAACAGTTATATTATCAAATTCACGTTATAAAAAGGGATGAAACTAGAAATGTTATATTTTCTGAACCTAAACCCCACAAGGCAAAACAACTCGACATTCTGAACCTACACACACATGCCAAAACAAATCGACAATCTGAACCTACACACCACATGCGACTTGTTATGTCGAAATACTTATGCCGAAGCAGTTGGCTAACTAACGTGAGAGTATGAGCGTGACATTGAAAAGGAGTCTTTGAAAAGATATCTTATAAATTACATCCAACTGATCATTCAAATGTCCGAAAGCCGAGTATTGAAAAAAAATCACAGATAAGTCGATAATCAAAAACCGTTTAAGACTTTTGAAGAAAAGAAACAACAACAACCAGTTTAAACAACAAAAGAACCAGTTATCTTTAGTGGTCATTGTTGAGTTTATATTCTAAGCCTCGTTTTCATTCATTATGTGAATAAAGTAATATTGGGCTAATATGTTGTATAGGGTAACACATAATTGCTGATTCGATGTTATATGTATCCGATATCATTCATCTAGAAACATCAATTACATTGATTCAACAAAGCGATACTAAAAGCACTAACATTTTGTTTTTCGTCTTCAAATTAAATTATTCATATTCACTAATGGTTTACAAAAGAGTAATCTATTCACATCACTAACTTGAATTCTCAAATGCTTTTTCTATGATATAAAGAAACCCAATATGGACTAATCAAGTTTACAAACATCAAACAAAATCTTGTGAAATGAAAGGGTAAGATAAAACTCCACGCATTTAATCACGGAATTGTGGACATTTAAGAACTTTTGAGCTCCTATCACTTTCCTAAATTTAAGACAGTATTACAGTAAATTGTAAACGCTGGCAAGAACAAAAGAAAACATCCATATATAATCACATTTCAAAATATACAAGTAGTCGAAGGCCAGCCATTTTTGAGAGCAAACATTGGCAAGCAAAACTCTATCCTGTCAACCTGAGTTTTTTTTTTAAAAATCAACCTGACTTACAATAGTTCATCTTTAACTGGCGAGGCAGATCAATAGAAAATGAGATGATAAGTATTTACACACGTATTTAATTACAGACCCAATCACTGTCAACATTAGAAGCATATCAAAATCATTTCAACAAAACTCTAATCGGGTAACATTTGACACCTCCTCCGTAGGTAGTGGGTGTCAAGCTATAAGTTATGTGTTCCCATAAGCTCCCGCATTCATTAAATTTCTCAAACTTTCTTCTAAAATGGTGAGAAAAGTTGCTTCTGATATTTCAGACAATACTGGCAATTTCTTAAAAGGACGAAAATGTAAATAAGATGCCAAGTGGCTACTGAGTTTAAACATTATGTACAAGGGAATCTTTCTACTTTTGCTAATAGAGTTGAGGAAATCCTCATTTTTTTCCTTCATGAATAAAGAATAAATCTTTATATTTTTTTGTGGCGAATTAAAGATATTATGATTATATATGCCTGCTTACTGTTGAGTGGAAAATCTTTGCTGGCGACACACAATAAGAAAGCCATGACAATATTCCCAATCTGAGAAAGTAAAATTGGGACGTTTGGTTAAACCCGGCACAGATCGACTTTAAGTGAATGTGCATATATGGATTCTGAAACAAATACGTCACAGATGGACATTCCGATTTTATAACACCTGATATCGTATTTGTTGGTAGGAGTTGCTATTTATATAAGACCAATGCAACTGTAAGGGACCGACCATTTAATTTTCGGGGTTGTTGGTGTGGGGTAGCTAAGATTACCTTTAAAAAACAGACTATTTTGGTTTTTATTTTACATCAGAAATATCTTTCTTTAAACCTTTAAATTAATTTAGGCACAATACATTCTATTATCATTTAAATCAAGGCAAGACTGTCTTTTCAAGCTATTCAGTGGCAAGAAATTTGTCTGAAAGAAATATCCCTCCCACACATCACCGACCCGTCCGAAAAGTAAATGTTCATTTAGTAATGGACTACGGTACATGACATTATAAAGTAAAGTAAGGTCTGATTAAAATATATTTTACTATATCCCCAGTGCCCACCCCTATAAAAATGACAATGTTATTGTTTACGTTAGTGGCCACCTTTCATTCTTACAAGTGTACATAACGCGTATTTCAGATTGATTGTTGCAGACTTAACGCTCCGAATTCGTTTTCTTCCTGTAAGCGTACGAAACAATAGCAGATGTTTTAATGTTTTGTAGTTAGTAATTCCTTTATCACTGGTTCTAAATGATATGTGTTTCATTTTCCTCCAGATACAAGTACTCAAGTTGAGTGAAATAATGCTGATGAGCATTTTTTCCTTCTTACATCGCCGTCGATCTCTGCCAGAATAAGAGTTGTATTTCAAGAGTTGGTGATCAAAGCGAGTAAATTAAGAAATCAGATTGCAAGACATGCCAGACAACTATTAACAATGAAAGTGTCATGTTCAAAGTGGGTCCAGCTTCTCTTCATCGTAATTCAGCGATTCTTTGATCTAGGTAAGTTTTGTGTATAAGTCTGTGACGAATAATAAAATATTTGTTTGAAAAGGCACTTGTCCTCTAAATACATCAGTAATTGACTAAAACGAAAGATGCTAAGAATAAATGATACTATGTTTAGAAGTTTAGATGTTTAGACTATCAAGGTCGCAAGTGTTAATCAAAATTGTGAGATAAGTACGGTGTAGATTGGTGACGTGAATCTTTTTGTTAGAGAAAAATAGTAAGTAATGCAAATATATATAAATATATATATATATATATATATATATATATATATATATATATATATATATATATATATATATATATATATATATATATATATATATATATATATATATATATATATATATATATATATATATATATATATATAATATGTAGCTATATAATACTGACGCCAAGCATATTCACTATGTAGTCCAAAGTTAACTACTCGTGTAATTAAATTGAAAATCTACACATTGGCGACAAAGAACCTATATTGGTTAAATAACCGTAGAGGCTTGAAACATAAAGCGCATTCGTAGAGACCTAATATTTGTATGACAAATGTTGTGATGCGTTTAATATTTTGACAGTAATTTTAACTTGATCTGTTTAAATAGCACAACTATTACCCTGTCATTAAAAAAGAAGCAATATTCTAAATAAAAATTAATATAAAATTTAAAAAATGTAAAAAGAGGATAACGTTTTACAATTATTAGTGCTGTGGTTTTGGGTGATTTGAGATATTTTAGCTTACAAGATTTTAGTGATGCTAATTTAACAGGCAATGTTGCTGTTTTCTGGATGAATCAAACTTTAAAATGAAAGGTTATTACATATTTCGGTGACATCCTGACGTGAACCTGTAGAAACAAGGAAAACAACGTCACATTGTATCAGTATTCAATATTGTAATAGTATGTGTGTGTTGACATGTAATAACTGTATGCGTGTGTTGGCTTGTTGCAATAATAGTATGTGTGTCGGGTTGTAGTAATAATAGTGTGTGTGTGTGTGTGTGTGTGTGTGTGTTCGCTTGTCGAAGAAAATGAACAAAGACAGTGTATTTTAAGACATGTTAGCACTTAGAACGGAAATATGTTTACCTACTCAGCTGGTTACCTAGGATGTAGGCTAATGCCATCATATAAATTAACCCTTTTCCATTGATCTCCATATAAGTAGGTTGCTTGTGGCTGAAGGAAAGAAATTAATAGTTTCCGAACTTGTCAGGAACCATTTTAGTAATATGGAAGCTTAGCATCATGTACTTTCTTATCCATTAACAAGAGCATCCTAAATCTGGAGCACATGAAGAACTAATGCTATGTATACTTCCAAGAGATAGTGCTACTTTATAAACGCTAGAAAGAGACCATGAGAGTGCATGTGGCTTAATAGACATAGAAGATATACGGAGAGGCAAAAGAGTATTTGTGCCTTGATTGTCAGAGACACAAAGATAAGAGTAAGTAGTCGTAAATGGGGATTTGAAACAGCAATCAGCATAATAGAATGACGCCTTTTGGAACTCTCCGGCCCTAACTGTACTGTTGCGGGTCCTCTAGGACAAGCTTATCTAGCTGAACCTTGGTAATGGGACGCAAAGTATCGTTGCATCAGGTGTATGTGCGCATATAACCTTGATCTTTAATTTGTATGATCAGGCGTGGCTTCCACTACTCCCATTCACTGTCTAGCTCCCTCAAAATCCATTTGACCGCTCAGGTGTCCAAGTGGTCAGAGAGTCCGCATCGGATGCGGGTTCGATGCTGGACGAGTCATACCAAATACTTACAAAAATGGTACTAACAGCTGCCTCGCTTGGCGCTCAGCATATATATGTTAGTGTTAGGACTAGTCAGTCTGGTGTCAGGAGAATGTGACTGGGTGGGACAATGCTACATGCCCGCGGCGTTGACAGAGCCCAACATTCTGTGGGTGACTTAGTCTGCTTTGGCGTCGGATTTTTAGACGTTTGTTATATTGTATAATGCATCGTCAGCTTTGTCTTTGGCGTCCTTCAGAAACATCATTGTCGGCCCTGCGCTGACTGCATAGTGGTCACAGTTACGGTCGAAGTCGAGGATTGTCGTAACAATGCCGTCGTAGTGATAGTGAATGAGGTGACCGCTGTATTAAATTGTTAACGAGGATTCAAGCACACGATGTAAATGTGGTAGGGTTTTGAGACAACCTCCATGGCAGGCAAAACAATCTGATCGTTGGCGCAGATGCTCACCTTGGTAACATTGGGTCGTGATCTGTCGCTGAACATCATTGTTGATGGCTTCAAAATCTTAGGTGCAAGACGCAAGTTGGGACAAGTGTGCCGAAGTTAAGGGAGAATATTAGCAGCCCAAATGGCCACCAAATGGCTCACCTATAGTGGACCCGCAGCAACGTCAGGCCATCCCCATATTGTGATCCCTTGTGGCTTTTAGAGTGCCTTGGGAAGACTACATCGAAATCCGGCTGCCTCGAACGTCCTGACATAGAGTATTCTGCGCTTGAATGATCCACAACAGTACCGCCACGTTTTTATGAAGACTGTGGATGACGCACACAAGTGTACCCATGTCACCGCCTTAGGATGAGTATTAAACGACATAAAAATGTCTCGATAGAGCCTGATGAGTCATTCTGTGTGGCTCACAAGTTATTCTAGACAAACGGCTTTAACCTACGCTGCAGCCCTGTACGGGCTTTTGCCCGTAGTTTTTGTTGGCTTTCTCAAGCTCGTCCAATATGCGAACGATCAACCCATCACAGCTGGGATGCTAGACCTGTGCATCGAGCCCCGATCGTGTGGGTAATGTCTTCTCTCTATCACATTTATGCAAGATACTCTGTTCTACTATTCATTCTTTGTTTATTTAAGAACGTTGGGTTAGTTCACGTCCCATCGCAATATGGGCATTTCCCCTACCTTTGACCACTGCTTGCTCAGGTATTGGCTGCGGAACATTTTCAGCATTTTCTGCAAGACAGTTTGCCACACTGGTTATCGCATAGGCTGCGGTATCGGCTGTTTTGGGTCAGGTCGCAGCTTCAAGTTGAGACGGTCAAATACTGGAAAGGCTAGTTTTCCCCATATACTAATGACTCATTTCTAAGACCTGACTATAGGCAGAACAATTAGCCGTTTAGAATTTTTGTGTCCACTTTTGTCATCGACCGACGAGCGTTGATATCGATACTTGCTTATCGTCTACATGGAAATACAATTGTTTGTTCCCAATTGGATGGAACGCAAGCCGCAGACATCAACGGTCATTTATTTCTCATATACTAACGACCCTCGTCGGTAAACTGTAGTGTGGTTATCATTTGAGGCTCATACTTGGGCGGCGTCTCCCACACAGTCGTTGAGGTCTTTATTCAACGCCGAATGCCTTCCAGCGCCGCAATCGTCCGTTCCCTAAATTCTTAGATCGTGAAATTGACGTCCTTCACCTCGTCATTGGTTTCTTCTGCGGCCTTTGCGGAGGTTTCAACAGGCGTTTTGTTGAGTTTCTTTTGACCTCGAGGACACTCTTTCAATGCACCATTTGGCGGCGAGTTTATCAGTGTGGTTCTGTACCAGGCATATTTATTGACAGCGCGAAGCCGTTGCAGTATGGTCGCTGCACACGTACGGTATACTTGACAGATAGAAACCCATGGCCAGTCATACACAACCTCATAAAGTCCACTGATGGAATGGATGATCATCCATCGCGCCGTGGATTCTTGCAAGAAGACGTGTAGTTCTTTTCAGAAGATACACTATTAATTTCCTATGGTATTCTCACCAGCAACAAAAGCTCAGTGAGTCAAATTGCATGTGTAAAACTATACTCTATGGCTTCAGTGTACGCGTCGAAGAACGAGCAGATTGCAAAGGTTCGGTTCTTTCATGATACGGATGACCCTGAGTATGTAACTATGACGTATTGACCGCCTCTACATTACGCACTGCAGATCCCGCCCACAAGAGCTGCAAGAGAAGTAACCTTCATCCAATAAAAATATAATACAGTGTTTGCTGGCCTGCATCGTAAAAGTGGCTATACTGATAACTTTCTGCAAATGGTTAGGTCTCTAAGAAAAAGTTCATAAACTCTTCAAATTCTTTCTACGCTTATAACATTGCTTGGATGTGGCTTGGTCGTGACCCCTATTGGGTCCGATCCATTTTTTGTGCCTTGTGGGGCTATGATCGTCTTTGTCAGGTTATATACACCAATCTAGTTTGTCTTTGATACTGATGGATGCATTTTGTGATGAAACTCGGCTTTCGAGGCATTGCTCATGATGGAGGTCAGCCTTGACCCTCAATCTCACCACATTCTTGACTTTTTGGAATACAGTTCGTCTAATGGCGTAGGCCTAATAACTCGACGATATGGACTCTAATATATTCATTCTTAGACTCCCCCCCCCACCTTTGTCTGTATGTAGAGGATGACGTTCGGGGAAGCCGCTCGTATTATGAGGGTCCGCGTCCACAGCCATTTCACTATATATGCTTTCGGTCTCAATCTCTGTCAGCAGATTATCTCTTTCGGTGCAGAATGGACCTTGATGGATGAGTAGGGTGAATGGGGACCTCTTTGTCTCTATATAACTATATACAGTTGGACGAGTAGGGTGAATGGGGACAGCTTTGACTCTATATGACTATATACAATTGGATGAGTATAGTGAATGGGGACATCTTTGTCTCTATATGACAACATACAATTCGATGAGTAGGGTGAATGGGGACCTCTTTGTCTCTATATAACTATATACAGTTGGACGAGTAGGGTGAATGGGGACAGCCTTGACTCTATATGACTATATACAATTGGATGAGTAGGGTGAATGGGGACCTCTTTGTCTCTATATGACTACATACAATTGTGAAGCAATAACAGACGTTTGATTGTCGTCTAACACATCATGCAGCGCTCCGAATAGAGGCCTGAAACATTAAGATATGTCCGAGGGTGTTCATTAAATGTATATGACGATCTTAAATAATTGATTCATCCCAGGTTCTACTGATATGGACCTTGCATCATAACGAAGAAACTACTGACAAACCCACTACCGCAGTATAACTTTCCTCTACGTCTGGTACAATGAAGGCATTATCCTTTTATTCAAAGCATAAACATCAGAAGAAAATAAGAAGAAAAATATAAGACTGCGTTAAGAAAGTTAGACTATTTCATTTCAGCCGAACTCCCAATAAGTTTTGAACTGTAGTATCCAGTATCGTTCCTTATGTGTGCGTTCTAAATAAGTCCAGCCAAGTTAGATTCAGTCAGCAGCACCCAGTGGGACTCAACATAATTCCTAGTTAAGTTATAGTGGTTCACATTTTAATGTTGACTTTGTAACGAATGTTGCTCTTTTGGTTAGACTTTTTCTTTTGTTGTAAAACTAAACGTTTCGGTAACATATTAAGTGGCTCAGATCTTGCATGTTACAATTTTGGTTTTCCATGAGAACATTGTTTTAATAGTGAAGTTAACTCTTGTCGTCGAACTTGAACGATTTGGTCTCGGACATATGTTTACAAATTAGACAATTCTTGTCAATGCATGTGTGCCTGAATTGCTGGTCTTCTTTGAAGTTATCACAGCACGTTCCATATTGGAACTTTGACTAATACCCTTTGCATATCCATAGTACTGAATCAAGTGACAATGCTTTGTAATGACCTCTTGTAATTTTGAAGGAAGATAACGATTAGAGTCAGTTGGTTTAGAACAGAGGTCAGTTTCTATGTTCCACACCAGTTGGGTAGATTAATCATTCAAAGAGATGTTAGACCTATTTCATGACTATGTCGTAAAATTAATCGTAGGAATGAACTCATTGGCGTGTTAAAGAAATATTTTAAAATTGTCGCCCGTTGGGAGTAAAAATGGGTATGTCTAGCATGAAGTTAACATTAATTTCTTTATTCCTAAATGGCAAATATTGGAGAGGGGTGGAACAATGGTGTGAGGCAAGGATTGATTATTTAGTATATTCAATTAGGGCAGTAGTATCATTTATTGCTAGCTGAATTTTTATGTTTCAAGTGTCATTAAAATGATCTCTCTTTTTTTGGGGGGGGGGGGAGGGGGCACATTTTGAAAATAATTTTTTCTTTGAGATACGTAACTAAACACCTCAACATTCTTGTAAACACAGCACGTTAGTGAAAAGTGTTTCACATTAAAAGTTCTCTGGTTCTTTAATGACAAGGGTTAGCTTTAATATATCCATAGAGTAAAAAAATTCCGTAGTTTTAGGATAATATAAGGAGTATTTTAACAGTGACGAGCTATCATGTGCCTTACATCAATGCTCATTTTTATTAATCAGTACATGATGTTTTAAATATTTAATTTGTACTGTTTGTTAGGCGTAGTCAGCATAATTTTGTGTTAAGTTCAATGGTATTAGGTATTTGATCTTGTCAAAAATTAAGTTCACTTTGTTAATGATTAGGGACATTGAAAATATTGTTATTTTGTAAGCAAATATCACATAGATAATATTTTTCTATGAGAGTGGGTTAGTATTAGGATCATTATCAATAGAAGTAATCATATTTATTTCGGTCCGGGTCTAAGACATTGGCATTCCAGATAAAATTGTTATTTCCATAAAATACCTAGCCTGCCGGATGTTTACTACAATTCTTATTCTAATTTTTGTAAAAGATTTTATCCTGGATACGACTAAGAGTGTTCTAGAATGGAAAAATACAATAAATAGGCATAGCTTATCAAGAAAATGAGGGGTTTATATTCTTATTAACTTGAGGAAATTACTCATTCCTGCAATAACATCTGTAGCAGAAATCAGTCTTATTGGTCTGCTTACTGTTTATTTTGGGTGGAATTTATTTATTCAGATTATATATTCACTGGAAATATAGAGTGTTCTTTAATAATATTCTTTGCAATGAAACAGTAACTTGGATTTACAATGAAGTCAAACTAGGTCATCTTTGATTCTATTATTGGGATTAATTGGGAGACTGTTAGTACATCATCACATTTCAGGCTACTGATACATTATTACATTCAAGACTTCATGTAGGTCATCACTTTCAACACTTGGTCCTATTTCGAGCATCACTGGAATTTAAATAGAACTTTATTCATTAGGACTGGTGGTTGAACGTTTTGGACTATTTGGGATTTAATTCGCATTCCTGTAGGTAGTTTTTGAATTTTCACTTTCTTTTCTAGTGAAATACATTATTTATTGAATTTTACAAACCGTTTTGGTTTTCGCTCTTTTTTATTACTTAGTTTAAGACCATATAGACGTAATAGTCAGCATACATCCCGTCAAAGTACTCCCCATGCACCTTCACAGTCAGCTGTTTCCATTATCAAATTCCACTCGCCTGCCCCTTAACCAGTCTTTAATAATAGTATTCAGCGAAAATTCACCTGGAGATAAAGCCGAGCAGTATGGGATACGTGGCTGTGTTACTTCAGAACGTTTGTCATGATGGCGGATTTATGTTCTCCTTCCCTGAGATTTTTACGTCTCTCTCATTGACCTATGTTTTGCTTCACATATATATTTTGCCGATGTCCGGCGTGCAGCACATTATTTAGTCTTTCGACCGGTGTTTTATTTTTAACAGGTTTAAGGAAACAAACATTTATGACAAAGTATTCAGTACTTTCCAAAAACCATGGTCAGAACTTCAATACCGTTCAGTAAATAATTGGGAAAAAATGATCTCGTCTGTTTCAATATTGCCAGTTTACTTCCACATGAAAAATGGCAAAACCCCCCAAGACAAGAACAATGACAACAAGTAAAACTACCGGTATTGCTACGACGATAACGAAGGTGGGGTGGGGATGGATGGGCGGTATATATGTGGCATGGAATCCACCCTATATATAAGCTTGGTTTAAATGTGAACTTACTGAAGTAAATAAATTCACCTTTGTTCACAGAAGAATGTAGACATAAACCGGTCTCCCGAACTTTATTCAACAACAGCATATATACTCGGTAAATATGTGATGCAAGTCCGACTCAAAAAGAGATTTGTTTTTCGTCTTCTGTACAATTTAATGTTCCAAATCAAATACTGCAAATATAAGGTCACAATTATATTGCAGCAAATATGTTTATTTCTGCATCAAGTAGTCTTCTTTTCTTAAAAATATCGCAACAATGTTATGTTTAGTACTGTGCACCTTATCAAACGATGTGACATCACACTCATTGGACATTTTGTGTTGACAAATGTTTTGTCTTTTGTAAAAATTGCTTATTTAGATGTGCGCTTATTCTTTGATTTATAGCTATCAAAAATACATAATATTGTACTATTTCAACTTGGTTTGGGACTATTTTTACGTACAACAAATGAAAAGTACCGCGTCTGTCAGAATGAACAACGAAATTAATCGTTCTTCTTTCTATCTGAATAATTTCTACTGAGAAAAAAAAATGTGATCAAAAGAATCTCAAATGGGTAACGATTTAATATTAATTATGAAACTCGTTAAATAATGTCCAGCTTTTGCGAGGCAAGGCTAGCAAAAGCTGGATATTATTCAATTCGTTACATAAATTTATTATTAAATCGTTACCCATTTGAGATTTTCTATATATCATCTTTCCACAAGCCAATCATTTATTTGGTGTCTCTACCCACGATAGTTTGCTTTACATTTTCTAGTGACAAGAAATTATTTTATCAATCGGAACAGCATTTAAGCCAAATTTAAATATTAAAATTTAGACAGATTCGATAGTTGTCGGATTTTTAACCTGCGAACGAACAAACTATGGTACCTACACCATCTTTGATTAATAATTGTGTTTCTTAGTTACTTGATGCTTCTCAGTTACTTTGTGTTTCTTAGTTACTTGGTATTTCTTAGTTACTTGGTGTATGTCTTCCAGGCCAGACTATATTCACTGCTCAAACAGCCTTTGTTCACGCCATATCAGGCTCCTTCAGAATTCTATATGCTATAATCCAACAGAACTCTTCGATTTGTTGTTAATAGCCGAATTTTTAATTTGCAATTGTTTTTTGTTTATTTAACAAGCGTACGTATTTTACTTAATATATATTTTCAGTCAGATTACAGTCTGTCTTTATATCGTAAAAGTGACACAATATTATTTTTCTTTTTGTCACTGTGAGAAATATGTAACCAACTGGGTGTGGTGTGCGCGCGTGTGAGTGTGTGTGTGTGTGTGTGTGTGTGTGTAATTACACTATAATTTAGCAAGTTAGAGCGTTATCAATCATTCCAAGCTGGCTTGGTCGAACCCATGCAGCGATGAAATGGCAACGATCGCGTATCTCTAACGCAAGTACTGTAGTTAATTCTTTTTACTATTTTAATGTTTTTCTTCAAGTTTGCCCGTATAGTTATTTTATTTTAGATGGTTGTGCTTCACGTTTGGAAAATGAAAACATTAAATGCCTACTCTTGGAACTCTTTCATAGTGCCTGTGTTTCTTTGTGACTCCTCCTTATTGCCCCATGCCCCGGAAGACCTTGTTGAGAGTCAAACATGGGGTAAATTTCTAACTAGGGTTTCTCCCACCACAATGTCTTTCATTTATCCGAAATTTTAAATATTCTTCCACTTTTTATAAGAATACATGCGATCTTCTTTACGCATGCATGCATATTGTAATAAAATCTACACGAAATGAGCGTTAGTTGAGGTTATCAGTGTAGGTGGTTCTTTCCGGGGTTTTCCCGGATTCTTCCTCCACCATTAATAGTGGCCGCCATGTATAGCCTATCGTGTGCTGAAAAATGGCGTTAAACCCAACAACAACAACATCAGTGTAGGTGAACTTGTCTTTGACCATCATACAGATTTAAGACCCGTACTGTCTCTAATGTGAACTTTAATGCCCAAGCCAAACAGATTGTGATTGTCGAGTGAACAATTAACGCAATATCACTTCGATCGATTTCAAGATAAACCTCTGTTTTGGAACATACCCTCTTTGCTCTTTCTGTCAATAATTAGTATCTCTGGAAATATTTTAAAACAACTTGAGTATGAGAGATGCGCAATAGCTGAACATAACACACAAAGAAGGAAACTAATGATTTGTGTATCCTTAATGTTCTGTACTAATGTAAGGAACGCATCCCTCTTTAATGTTAGCACCGAACGCACCCATATTTATTGTTAAAGTCAGCAATTTTCTACATATTTCCTCCAGTGAAACTATGCCCACCCTATTATTCTTGTGAAATTAACCGCTTTCTTCTTCGAAGATGATGACTTGAGGCTTTCTCTATACGTCTTCACGTAAGCTGAGGAAACCAACTTCTTGTAAGACCAGGATTTATATTTTAATCCTGAGGTGCATGTTACTCAATATGTGCATTAAAATCACATAGCGCCTGAATGTCGCTGATATGGATTAAGATTTGATTTTCCTTAATTCCATCGATTCTGATGCGAACTTGTCAATGCTTTCGCAGCTAACGAAGTCGCATTCTTTGCAAACTTATTTCCGGGCATTGCTTTAAAGATGTCACAACTTCCTCGTATGAATTGAATTTGTTTTGAACATTTCGACTATTTAAGTTGAAGAGTTAATCCTTTTGCTTAAATAGGGATCTCGCTAATCACGCTCATAGATACCCGGCTTCTAACATTGCCAGAAATAGTGCTGTTGTTTTAGAAGCATTTTGCTAAACTCCAATGACTTGAAAATTGTGTAGACAGATAAAATCCCTCCGTACATTGAAACTGCTTTGAAAATAAAGTACACACTGAAGATACTTTGAAATTAATATTACTTTAAGCTTTATCCACATGTAATGATGGGAAAGCATTGAGTTTATGCACCCAAAAAACAAAATTAGACGTTTAAAAATTGTTTAATTAAATATTGGATTTCACGCATTATATATAGATAGTGCTAATCAGACAGAGAGAAAGAGAGCAATTTTCAGTACAAAAACAAAACAATTTTTTTGAGCCTCTATCTTGGTGTAAACATATTGATTTTCTCCCTCTGAAATTAACCTTTCTCATTCAATTGCTACATCGTTCAAGTTGTTTATGAAAGATGTTCATATGACGTTTCTCGATATAGATATGAAATTGTATTTGGCTTTTGTTGCGCTTAGGTGCAACTATCAAGGGATCAACCTTTCAAGGGAAAACTATTTCCTCTTTCTAAGAACCGAACCTATTACTTTTGAACTAAAAGCAATATTTAGACATCGAAGCAATATTATACCTGAGAAAATCTTACATAATCTGCCAATGTCATTTATTTGCGGATTAAAGGACAGGTTCATTTCATTATTTAAAATTGTTATGAAAAGTAATTACGTTGGAACACGCACGCACACACACACACACACACACACACACACACACACATATATATATTCTTTCATGTTTATCTAATAGAAAATTGATATAAAAAGTAAAACAATTTTTAAGACGCAATCATTGTCAGGAATATACGGTACAATTAGTATTGATGATCTATGTATATGCAAAGTACAGCTCATTTAATTTAAATCAGCTAATGGAAACATAAATGACTTTTACGACACTAAGTAAATATTTATAGACTATTTTAGCGGATGGATGCTTTAAAAAAAATACACTCTGTTTAGCTACAACCATGAAACTGTCTCCTTGTTTTTACCTTCATCATATGTCAATGTGACGACTCACATCATGGCTACCAACACTGCTCAAGAATTATGTCCTCTTCTGCAGTTCTATTGACCTGATATTTGAAATCTTCCTTCGGAAGTAGATAGAACTGATAAAATGAGATGCTGCGCTGAAAACATCATGAAATATGACTGATTAAAGCTAACGATCACTATTACAGTTGCTAAACAACGAGCCGAAGTGCAAGGTCCGGGAAACGATTAACGCGGCGATGCAAACCCAAAAATAGTTTACCCTAAAGTTTGTTTTAGCAATGTTGTTACAGCCAAATGATTCAAGGGTGAAAGATCTGCAGAATGTTGAATATTATATTTCCAGTTTAGTTCCTTAATCACAGCTATCTATAGCATCGCTGCAATATATTCAAATTATTTCAACCGTCAACGTTATTTGCGACCACCAATTAGCTGATACAAAGTTTCCGGATTTAGTAATGTTTGCAAGGCAAGGCCTAACCTGTTTTCGTTAATGAGCAAATGAGCACTGGAGGTTACAGGGTCGGGTATAACCGCTACCTGTTTGTGACAAATGTGACTGTACGAGTTAAATTGAAATTTGAAACTAAAACACATCAAGAAAACTGAGAATAATAGGACAAATCTTTCTTAAAAATCTGGCGAAATAAAAAAAAATCAGCAAGGCTTAAACCAGGTCACCAGTCTTAGGCCTTTGCGAACATTTATGTGAAATGGTAAAAGGATAAAAGTTTTAAAATTTCATGCTTTAGATATTTTTAAAAAACCAATTTGTTCCAAAGTATACTGAGATTTTTCCAATTATGTCAATTATAATGAACTCTTAGTTGATGTGCCGAATATCTCAAATATTGAAAAAAATTACAACATTCTTTAATACGTTTTCCAACTAGATTTGATAAAGTTAAAAATAAATCAATGTTTCTTTTCCCAGGGAATATTCAACGTTTTTGTTTCAAACTCTTCCCCTCCCCCAGTTTTCATATTTTACCACTCTTCTGTAAAAGCTTTCTAAGTCATCTTCCATAGCTGCAGTTGACATGTGATCGCACATCAACTTAATCTGCCTGGCATTGGTCATGCGCGTAACATACATAAACTCTTTTGTACGGACTGTTTTTGTTCTTGTTTGCTTGCGCAATGAAAATGTAGATATCATCCTATAAATTTAGTGTAATTTCTCTCCGTTTTTCCCTTCTTTATGCACCGGCTTTGGTGTAAACGACTGGACTTCGGCATCGTATTAAATATGCCATAAATAATGTCTGTTTTACCAGCCGATTAAAACTAAATACAACCGAGTATGTGCGTTGTTTCAAACGGAACTTTGCATTACACAAGTACAATCTCTGTTTATGTTGAAGTACTGTAGATGGGCCTTGTAAAGAGCTCATCCAGCTATAATGTAAATTTACCCGTTCACAAAGTTTCATATGGAGGCACATTAACTACGCAGTTTATTCCATTGATATGAATTGATTCTTTTAATCACCCACTTGCTTGTTGCATCAGTTAAACTAATCTGTAAATCAGTACATTTCCTAAAGCATTGGATTAGATCGGTTTAAATAGCTGAAATTTATAATTTATCATATTCATTTTCGTGTCTGCCATTCCATAACATAATTATTCTTGCAAGAAATTTATTCAACTTGTAAACAAAAGTTGTTTTGTGATAGTATCATACTACTGCTTTAATGTTATATTAGTAAAATACAATTGATATCACCTCTCTGGAACTGTGGGACTTCATCACAATGGGACTTTATATCGTTCTTTGTTATTCTTCTTCTTCTTCTTATTATTATTATTATTCAAAAGGTTGTGTTTTCTCCACAGCTCTTACCGTTACGCTTACTATAAACCTCAGCAACTACAGAAGTGATCATTTACTTTAATCAGTCAGGTGTGTATTGCTCACTGCTACAAATGTGGCATTATATCATCTACGTTTGGGCATTTTTGTTGGTCTTGCTGTTTGTCATCAAATTAACAGCTATTACAAACATTATTTGGCGAAACCGATATTATGGCTGTAGTGATATAACTATTTCAAGTTTTCCATTGTTGTCACGGCGACATGACAAGTCAGAACAATAAAAGCGAGTCCTAGTAAATCTTCACGATTCATGTTCATGTTAGCACCATATTTTCTAAAGGTGTAGTCTACTTTTGTAATGGAACTTGAAAGCCAATAGGCTTTAGTGTTAGTTACAGAAAAACACCGTGCTTTGAGGTTTGTTTAACCAACTTACAATTTACTTATACATAAAACCGCTCCGGTGGCCTAGTGGTTAGAGCGTCCTCCTCGGATGCGGGAGGTCGTGGGTTCGATCCCCGGCCGAGTCATACCACAGACTTACCAAAAATGGTACTAACAGCTGCCTCGCTTGGCGCTCAGCATTAAGAGGTTAGTGTTAGGACTGGTCGGCCCGGTGTCAGGATAATGTGACTGGGTGGGACATCATGCTACATGTCTGCGGCATGATGCCCCAGTGCTAGACATCACTATAAACTGCCACATCGTAGCGATACGACTGAAAAATTGTTAAAGCTACGTTTAAAATCCAAATCACATCACATCACTTATACATAAAAAAACACACAAATCAACCGACATTTTCCTGTCTCCAGCCGCCGGAAAAAAAATGGGCCCGCCCGCTTGTTTTCATTACCTGCCATTAACGTTACGTTTACAATCTGTTCTCATATATCTTTCAACATAATTCAAAGTGTGCTGCTTGAAAGCCGGAATTAAAATGTCGAGACATGCTAAGAACAATATAATTGCAGAGGTGCCCATCACAGGAAACTGTTTATTACCTCTGAGAAATTGAGCAACAATTTTGCGATTTTAATATGCGTGTTATTTCTTTAAAAGGTTTTAATTGACACAGTAAAGTGTTAATGTATTTTGTATGTGTATATGTGTGCGTGCTTTGGTATTGTTAATGCTTTGGCATTGGAAAAGTGATACTTTAAATTCTCTGTGCAAGCAAATTGCAACGACAAATAAACAATATTTAGTGTGATGTAACAGCGATGACCATGTAGTTATCTAAGGGAAAAGCATTTCATTTCCATTTGCTATGTCTTCGTTGAGTTTATGCCAACTATTGCCACTGTTTGAATGATGACATATAGCTCTATATCCCATGATAGATGATATACTTGTAAACTTACCATGCTCATTTGAATGTTTGATTATTGTAGCCCCAAGGTAGTTTAGAAGCCCTTGATCATTCTTCAGGAGAGTTGAAAATGAGGGAGGGGCGGTATTTTTCCAAAATCTTTATGCTGATCGTTTGTCTCTTTGCAGGACGATGTGAAATCTGGGAACACTGGTGGGGCTACGACGGCATATCCGGTAGGTGCAAAAATATTATTTTCATTTCCCATATAAAATAGGCATTTTCAAAACTAATTTTTGAGAAAAATATGCACCTCGGTAGTGTTCTTATGTAATAAAGTTTGTAATTAATTTTTTTTAAAACATCATTGCAGATTGTTTAGTCGAAGATGGTGATCATCTCATTTCTGAAAATTTGCTGAATTGAGTTAAACTCATTAATGGATGGGATGATTATCAGCAAATATGCCCTGCTTTGGGTTCTTTTCTAGTCAGTGTTGCTTGCTAAAAAGGTGAGCAGTATCTCTTTTGCTAGAGATAAATAATAAAGTGTGTGGTTTTGTTCGTTCGGAGTCAATGGTATTACCTTAGTGTCTTTGTGTTGGTTTACGAATATTAACAGAGTTTTTAACTACTTATTTCGATGATTAGAGCGTTCGCCTCGGATTCGGGAGGTTGTGGGTTCGATCCCCGGCCGAGTCATACCAAAGACTTATAAAAATGGTACTAACAGCTGCCTCGCTTGGCGCTCAGCGATAAGAGGTTAGTGTTAGGACTGGTCGGCCTGGTGTCAGGCTAATGTGACTGGGTAGGACATCATGCTACATGTATGCGGCATGATGCCCCAGTGCTAGACATCACAATAAACTGCCACACTGCAGACATCGTAGTGATATGACTGAACAATTGTTAAAGCTATGTTAAAAATCCAGATCACACACACACACACACACACACACACACACACACTGATTTCGATTTGTTTTCCTAGCCGAATTTTATAATCTCGAGAAACCACGTTTATAGTAAATGTGTGGTAATGATTAGACGACAGTATATGTGTGATAGGTATTATAACAAAGTATATGTGTGGTAATTATTATAACAGCATATTTGTGGTAATTATTATAGCAGAATATATTTGTGGTAAGTATTGTAACAGAGTATATTTGAAATTATTATAACTGAGTACGAGTGTCATAAAGATATCATACAATATATGTCAGAAAATTATTATAATTGAAATATGTATGTTGTAAGTATTGTAAACGAGTTTGTATGTTATAAGTATTATAATCGAGTTTGCATGTTATAAGTATTATAAACGAGCTTGTATGTTATAAGTATTATAACCCAGTTTGTATAAGTATTATAACCGAGCTTGTATGTTATAAGTAGTATAACCGAGTTTGTATGTTATAAGTATTATAACCGAGCTTGTATAAGTATTATAATCGAGTTTGTATGTTATAAGTATTATAACCCAGTTTGTATAAGTATTATAACCGAGCTTGTATGTTATAAGTATTATAACCGAGTTTGTATGTTATAAGTATTATAATCGAGTTTTTATGTTATAAGTATTATAATCGAGTTTGTATGTTATAAGTTACTATAATCGAGTTTGTATGTTATAAGTTACTATAATCGAGTTTGTATGTTATAAGTATTATAACCGAGTTTGTATGTTATAAGTATTATAATCGAGTTTTTATGTTATAAGTATTATAATCGAGTTTGTATGTTATAAGTTACTATAATCGAGTTTGTATGTTATAAGTTACTATAATCGAGTTTGTATATTATAAGTATTATAACCGAGTTTGTATATTATAAGTATTATAATCGAGTTTGTATGTTATAAGTATTATAATCGAGTTTGTATAAGTATTATAACCGAGCTTGTATAAGTATTATAATCGAGTTTTTATGTTATAAGTATTATAATCGAGTTTTTATGTTATAAGTATTATAATCGAGTTTTTATGTTATAAGTATTATAACCGAGCTTGTATAAGTATTATAACCGAGTTTGTATATTATAAGTATTATAACCGAGTTTGTATGTTATAAGTATTATAACCGAGTTTGTATGTTATAAGTTACTATAATCGAGTTTGTATGTTATAAGTATTATAACCGAGCTTGTATAAGTATTATAATCGAGTTTTTATGTTATAAGTATTATAACCGAGTTTGTATGTTATAAGTATTATTACCGAGTTTGTATGTTATAAGTATTATAACCGAGTTTGTATGTTATAAGTAGTATAACCGAGTTTGTATGTTATAAGTATTATAATCGAGCTTGTATGTTATAAGTATTATAATCGAGTTTGTATGTTATAAGTATTATAACCGAGTTTGTATGTTATAAGTATTATAATCGAGCTTGTATGTTATAAGTATTATAATCGAGTTTGTATGTTATAAGTAGTATAACCGAGTTTGTATGTTATAAGTATTATAATCGAGTTTGTATGTTATAAGTATTATAACCGAGTTTGTATGTTATAAGTAGTATAACCGAGTTTGTATGTTATAAGTATTATAATCGAGTTTGTATGTTATAAGTATTATTACCGAGTTTATGTGTAACAAGTATCATATCATAGTATGTGTTATAAGTATCATTACCTAGTATATATGTAATAATAATTAAGACGTATCAAATGGTGATAAGTATTGCAATAGAGTACATGTGTGATAAATATAACAGAGAAAGTGTGCTAAAATGGTATGTATTGCAACAAAGTTTTCGCGTGAAAAGTATTACAATCGAGTATCTGTGATACGTATTAAAACCGAGTATACATAAAATAATTATTCTATCAAAGTATATATGTGACAAGTATTATAACAAATTATTTGGCCTAAATTACTGAATTTATTATTATTATTATTATAATTATTATTATTATTATTATTATTATCAGAGTTGGAGGTCGAACGTAAAGTTGACAAGTATATATGATATGTTGTTTTTTTAAACTTAGGATATCTTGGAGAATAGAGATTACTAAAGACAGTTCAATAGCTAAATGCTACATTGGGCGTTTGGTAATATTGGTAAAATATCGATATCACGTGTTCAAATTTTGTACTGTCAGATATAGATGTACAAACATGCTAAGCAAGTAGAGCTCGACGGGAAAACACGGTCGACAAGAACAACAACAGCAGTATAGATAAGTAAGGCACCAATCATGCATACACCAGACAAGGAATATACGATGCCAAATCCAGGAAGATTACAGTGGAGATAAACCAGATCATCTATCACTCCTCGCGGGAAATCACGACTGCTTGGATTGAAGACGCACTTTATTTATCGATGATTACCTCCGAGTGGTGCAGGAGACGTGTGATTACGATCAAGTGCGCACTAACTTTGGGAATTGATGTCTTAATAAACGTTGTTAGCAAAATCGAAATCCAAGACGAATGTAGCGCCATTCCAACAGAGACTTTGAAAAGCTTAAAGATCTTGAAATATTCCAGAAGTTTTGCCTAGTATTATTTAACATGTTTATGAAAGTATAAGATAATTTAACCCGTATTATATTATGAAATTCAAGAAATGGCAAGAAATTTCGAATATATGTCCCGAATTTTACTTTAATATTACGGAATACTATGAAGTATAACCTAACCCATGACTCAATATAATTAAGTGTGTCCCTGACAGATTACACCTTTTTCAGTCAACAAATTTAAGGTGGTGTTTTATATAGTTTGTAAGGTAAAGCGTTAAATATGCATATTAACAGAACCTGAACTATGAATAAGGACGTCCAAATCAAACAAGCCCCACAACCGTAAAGAGTGGCGTGAAACAACTAGAGCATACGATTGAAATTATACCCTGAAAAGCCTGAACCATCTGTTTCGCCCATTGGATCCCCAACACGATTATATATATATATGATTCCATGAAAGGCAGCGCTCATCTTTCTTAATCTTTGCAATACATTTATAAATTATGGGTACGCATTGACAGTACAAGTGTGGTTTAATATTTCTTTATTTTTTTAGTTAAAAGAACTTTAAAATTCCTCAGCTCAGTATCCGGAAATGAGAATAATTTTAGCAATTCATATAATGGTAGAAGTCACTCTTTAATGTTCAACTGGCCTTAAATGAAAGCAGTTACATTGACGAATCTGAGGGTGAGATAGGCAGGAAAGGTTCCACCCCCACCCCACCCCATTCCACCCCAAATAAACAGCACCACCCTACAGTGGGGCGTGAAACAACTGGAACGTTTCCAAGAGCAAATATTCCTTATGGTCATATGATTCAAGATATACCTGGTACAAGTTTTGAACTACAGGAGTCTCCATCTGGTGTGTCCATTGCATCCCCAATAAGATTACATCCCACAGTCCGCTTGTCTACATGTTTATACACTATGTTCCCCCAAATGGCTCGAGTTGCTATGCGACCGGAAGTAGAAAATATATTGTACATTTAATGGTGATGTATGCAATTCCGTTCCAAAGGCAAGCTATAGCTTACTCGTCGTTTCAAACTTTTAAATCGTAATGAACTCGACATCTCAATAATTTAAACTAATGATGAACTCACTATCGAACATGTCTTGACCTTCGAATTAAAAACAGAACGGATATTGTACAAACAGAACGGATATTGTACAAACAGAACGGATATTGTACAAACAGAACGGATATTGTACATCGACATTAAATTGTAAAGTTATACTGTTCCTCTCTATCACCTGGAAGACACTCGTTTAAGAAAACAGTGACTAAAATAATTGATTTCAATAGTCTTACCACTCGTTTTTATCTGATTTATTTTCCCCTTATTTACAGCAGTCCATGACGTTTTCATATGCTGGAAGCAATGTCTAATGCGTTTCCATTTCTGATTTAAACCTAATCTTCGTTCATAGCAGTTGATCATATTAGGCGGTCTAATGAGGTGAAAAAAGGAAATGTAGATCTGACCGGTCGCAAAATTTCCCCGGGCATATCGCAATTGCTCTAAAGATATCGAAATACTCGGGCGAAAGATCGTAACGAGATGACTTAAGACTATGTGTAGCAAAACATTTGTTTCCCAGCCACTACAATGCTACCAAATAATTTCCACGGATCAGAAACATTTTTAATTATAGATTTGATGCTCCCAGAATCATAAACACGGCTGTTTTCTAGAATTAAAGTAATAAAAACATGACTAATGATGTTGAAAGTTGACTTCACAACACTTGTAGTGTTCTAGTGAAATGTACAGGAAATTTTGCCTGTATATGTAGTTAAGGAAGGTATGTTTTATTTAATCGTTCTGGTTATGTTTTGTTTCGTGTGCATATGGGAACTTAAAATACATGTTTCCTATGCTTTTGGTGTAGCGGGGTTTTATAAGTCTGTATAGTTGTATGCAATTCTAACAAATTATTTGTGGGTTTGCTGCTGTATTTTCAATTATGTACATAAAATAAAAATAGTATTATGGCAATGAAGACCTGTAATTTGTGAGGTATGTATATATGTCTTATTGTTATAATTTTGGTTATGTGGTTATGTGTTGTGTATTGCGCACTGAGTGCCTACTGAACTGTATGTACTTAGTGTGTTTGTAATTGTAGACCACTTCTACATGTACGGTTTACTGTGATAGCTCACTGGTGACAATTTGCTTTTATAAGCTGGATTTTTCTTACTCATCATATCGTACAGTAGGGTTATATATTTAAATAAATATAACTGTACATCATAATGTTGCAAATGCTGCTAATAAATTGCTAATACATATATTTGCAAGCAGCCTTTCCATTATTCATTAGATATTCTAGTGTTCAACTCTATTGGAGAAACATCTTCGAAGTTGTTTGTCTATTGTACGGACATCGATTTTCTATTTATAAGATATGTACGTTTACACTCAATATTTCTTTATGATTCTGACACCTCATTCTTTAAGACTATTGGAGTTAGAAGTGCATTTTTGGGATGTTTTTAATTATTAATCTTTCGCGCTAAGAAATGCTTTATTATCTCTCACTCATACCTCCATGTACGTTGACAGTACCATTATTCTAGTATCTTTATTATTTTTCCATATGGCAAAGATGCTTGATGATTATCTGCAAATTTCATTACAAAATTAAATTGGAAAGAGATACTTTATTAGCAAATGTTAGTTTGCCATACCGTTTCAATCTAAATACATGATGGAAAATGGTATTATGTTTCAAACTTTGATTTCATCTGTCACGTAAAATGTTAGCGCAGGAAAATAAATGATCCTTGTGGCAAGTGATGGGACTCAAGATTAAAATTGCTGCGTGGTTAATGCAGCAAACAAAACAACTTTTTTATTTAGATTCGATTTCCTATACGTTTCCTTGAAAAAAGACATGATTAATACAAAAACAAAAATAACACAGAATGACACAGCTGTTTTTAAGAGGGTCATTTAATCAAATTGTACAATACACTGGCAGTACGACAGACACAAATAATTGTCTAAAATATGCCATAACTTGAATACAATTGTCTTAATTAATAAAACAGTTTCCTTTATGAGTTTTGGCCTCATCCTTAAAGCACTTAAATTTGTTCAAACTTCATGCAGTTTTAGTATACATACTTAAAGGCATTTATTATATCAACTGTTAATGTGTCATATATAACAGAAATAATGCTGATCATCATAAAGCATGTTTAGAATATTAGAGCTTTGTACTCAGTCCAATTAGTACATATTCTTTAATTGAAACAAAATTGAAAGCCGCTTAAAATATTTGAAACCAGTCATATTTTCTAGGTTAATAGGCAAACAATGCTCTGTCTGATATATATATATATATATATATATATATATATATATATATATATATATATATATATATATATATATATATATAATTAGTTCTTTAAGAGAATCGAGAAAATATTTGAAACAAACTATATTTACACTATAAGCATAATTTGACCACTAACAAATCATTCTACTTTTTGTCTCGATGACACACCGCCAGCTATAATATCAATCTATACTCAGAATTTCTTCCTAGCGCTTACATTACATTCTAACGTCACACTATTTTAAGGCCAGTTCTAGAAATATTAAGAAGTAATTTTAATTTTTTGTATGTCTTGTTTTAATATTTAGATTAATTTGAATAGTCTTTCCAAAGACAAATTCATTTCATATCGAGAAGTCGCTCTTTATGTGATAACTATGATTAATACTTACTGTGCGGACCGCCTCAAAGGGGTCACAGAATCTGACACGAGCTTAAGAATATATCGGTTAGGTGCTGACTTGCTAGAAAAACCTTAAAAATATACATTAACCAGAAGAATGACAGTCTGAAACAAATCATGCTGGAAGTATTTATGGGCGAGTTAGCTCGATTTGCGTAACAAATGTTCTTTGATAGGTTTTCTGTCTATATGTTAAGAACTACAGTTTTAACCGGCACTGTATTAAAGATTGTGCTCATCTTACATGAAATTAATTTCTACACTTTTCTTTTAAGTAAAACACATTAACTCTGACTTCTTACGTGATTTCTACTTAACACATTTTCTGTTCAACTTATTTTTTAGTCATCAAGAACACTTACATTAAAATTTTTATGATTGTAGGACCCAGCAGATGGGGAATGAATCCAGAATGGACGATATGCAAGAATGGGAAACACCAATCACCCATCGACATAAAACCAGAAACATTATTATTTGATCATCATCTCAAATACGTACAAATAGATCTAACACACGTAAGTTTTGCTTTCCGAATATTTCTATGACCAAAAGGTTGATATTCCCATTTTGCATGATTCGGTTTGTAGAATAATCGCCTATTAGAACACGTTAGTGCACTAAAAAGCAATTAACATTACTATTTAAACCATTCGGAGCAATGATCATTTGTTGATCAAGATTCATGATAATATAAGAATGGCTTCGAAGGTCACGCATAAATATTAGGAAAGGTGAAGATGTGTTGCAAATTTGTATTGTCGTAGAAGCCTTCTGAGACAATAAATGATGTTTCAACATATATATATATATATATATATATATATATATATATATATATATATATATATATATATATATATATATATATATATATATATCAGGGTAAACTGCTTAATAAATAACGACTGTGCTTTCTATTTTAAAGGTTAATGGTCAACTAGTGAGCACCGGAAATGACGTTACCTTCTGGATCTCCGAAAAGAATCACCACCACATTAATATTAGTTCCGGTCCTCTGTCATACCTGTACCGATTATCCCAAATCAAACTTCACTACGGTTATGACAAAGATAACGGGTCTGAACACACAGTTGCGAATAGGCATTTTTCGGGAGAGGTGAGCACAACAACCCATCTATGATACAAACATACATAAATACGTACGTACATACATACATACATATGCATTATATATATATATATATATATATATATATATATATATATATATATATATATATATATATATATATATATATATATATATATATATATATATATATAAATTTATACCGAAAGATTTTTAACTGTAATTTCAGTTTATATCCTGGTGCTTTTTCATTATATATATATATATATATATATATATATATATATATATATATATATATATATATATATATATATATATATATATATATATATGTGTGTGTGTGTGTGTGTGTGTGTGTGTGTGTGTGTGTGTGTGTGTTCGATTCTAGAAGAAGAAAAAAATTCAATCAAGAACTCTGGTCACTTTTTATGTCAACTGATGAATAGCTCGCATTTTATCTGGTGCTAATTTACCGACCTTCGTTGTATTAGAAAGTTAATTTATTTCCGTATTCAGGTTATCCTTTCAGAAGACAGATGTTCAAATCTGTTTTCTTGTCTCCATTACATTTTACAATAGTTTTGGAAAGATTATTTTGTGCACCGAAATTCCTACTTACCTGCTGACTTGTTTTATTTCATGCGAGGCTTTTTTGTAGAAAACATTTTTTACAGACATAGCTGTAAACATGCCTGCATTAAACTTCATTCGACATGTTGTGGCTCTTAAGTTTCTCAAGATAATCTCCTAATGAAACAAACTAACGTCGATTTCTTTTCATCGCCAACAGATGTGTGTTCAAAATAGAGATGCTATTCGTGTTTATTTCCTCAAATAAGGACAATATTTCTCTAAACATTGCACAAATCAGCCTAAGTCAATATTCAGAACAAAATTAGGAACTCTTTTTATTGAATTAGAAAGAGGAAAAATACCCTTCGTCATGCTATTTGTCACTGGGCAGAACAAGGGATGGGCGGAACATCGACCTCTTGGGAAAACCAAAAGAAGCGAACAATAATTACTTCAAAACATATTAGATTAGTGCAGTTCAGTTTGAGTTAGCTGCAGCTGGAGTGCATTTCAGAATGCTCGCAACAGGCATTATGGTTGTAGATTCTGTGTATTGTACAAATCAATGTTCAAAGTGAGATCAAGAGTTTATTGTTTCAGAATAGTTTTCCAAATGCGTCCTCGTCGTTATTTCTGTTTATTGTTTATTGGGGAAGATGATCAGCTTTACTAAGCAACATTTAAAAAGTTAGACCTTCCACTATGCTATTTGCCGACTCTTGCAGCTAGATCATAACGATTATAAATCCAAAAGAATTTGTGACTACCCAAAGATTTTTAACTGTAAATTCAGTTTATATCCTGGTGCTTTTTTATTACACACTTGTGACTTTTCAACATAAAGTGTTTTCCTTTTATGGTATTTTTTATTTGTAAAAAATATATATTAATGTTTAATATAAGATGTTCCTAATATAATCAGTACATCTCCATTCCGCATATTTAGACTGGATATTTTTGCTGTATATTTATACAGCATTTTTAGACTGGTCGACCTGTATATTTATAATGCATATTTAGGCTAGATATTAATACTATATAATATTCGGCATATTTAGACTGTATATTATACTGTATATTTATGCTGCATATTTAGACTGGATATTTATAATGCATTTTTATACCGCATATTTAGACCATGTATTTAGACTCTATATTTAGTTATCTTATTTCGACTGGAAATTTATACTGTAAAATATACTGCATATTTAGACTGGATATTTATAATGCATATTTAGATTGGTTATACTGTATATTTATAATGCATATTTAGACTGGATATTTATAATTTATTTTTATACTGCATATTTAGACTGGATATTTATAATGCATATTTAGATTGGTTATACTGTATATTTATAATGCATATTTAGACTGGATATTTATAATTTATTTTTATACTGCATATTTAGACTGGATATTTATACTGTATATTTATGCTGCATATTTTGACCCTGTATTTAGACTGTATATTTATACTGAATATTTAGACTGTATACGTACACTTCATATCTTGAGTTTATGTTTAGAATAAATGGTTGATTGTGCTTTTAGATTGCAGACTTATATATTTAGACTGTATATGTTTGCTATATTTAGACTGCATATTTAGAGTGTATATTTAGACTACATATTTAGACCATGTTTAGACTGTATATTTAGACTGCATAATTGCACTGCATATTTATATTATATTGTATATTTAGACTGCATATTTATACTATATATACAATAATATATGATACTAAAGTTTTTATCATGTTCATTTGTCTCAGATAGAAAAATGAATGTGTAAATTGCTTTGATAAAGACTCCAAGGTGTGTAAGTGTTTTGTAGACCTTAACGGAAAGATTGAAGGACATTTTTTTATATTCCTGTTGCTTAAAACTAGAATAATGAGTGTTTTGAAGTTCTGTAGAGCTATCAGTGACATATTTTCTCATGAAGATTATCTGCATGTATTGAACATTTTCAATCTAGGTGTTACTCTGGACAGTACTCTCACATTGCACCAACATGTCATGCGCATATTCAAGGCTGCATATCTTGAGCTGTGACGCAGCAGCTCCATTCGCAAATGTCTTTCAGCTGATGTCACTAAAACACTCGTGTTTTCATTAGTACTTTCAAGACTGGACTATTGTAACTCAGTTCTGTCTGGTTCATCTCAATATCTACTCCAAAAACTTCAAAAGGATCAAAACACAGCTGCTCTGATCATACTTAGAGTACCACGATCAGAGCACGCATCCCCGCTGCTCTATACCCTACACTGCCTATCCATTCGATCCAGAATCAAACACAAAATTTGTTCTCTGTGCTAAGTTTCACTGACGGACTCTAGTCCAACATACCTATCCGACCTCACCCAGGTGTACACACCAGCAAGATACTTACACTCCTCTTCTGACAATCGTATACTCATTATTCCCACTATGAAAACAAAGTCATATGGACATCGTTCTTTTGCATACCAGGGCCCAGCAACGTGGAATAAATTGCCCACTGAACTTAGACACAAAGACACGGTGATCACATGCAAGAGTGCTCTCAAAACTCACTTATTTCGACTGCAAGAACAAACTTAAAGACCTAATAATGTTTCATACCTTAAAAATTCTCAGCATGTTTTTTATGTTTTCTAATTTAATGGTGTTTGTGTTTGTAAACATATCCTTATATCTGTTTTTTTTTTATCTTATAGGTGTTGTCTAATGTTGTAAAGCGCTTAGAGCTTTTAAAGGTTAGGCGCTATACAAAGTCCTCATTATTATTATTATTATTATTATTTTTATTATTATTATTATTATTATTATTATTGTTATTATTATTATTATTATTATTATTATTTACAGAAGAGTATTAAGGAAATGAAGGAATTAGTCACATACTTTACCAGAAATGGAAGGTTTTGTATATATAGCAACAAAATCCAAAAATCGAAGACGAATACTACGGTTTTATCAAATGATCAATGTATGCGAGAAAGTGGTCCAGACTTCATCAGCTTTATGAGACGCTGTGAGACACAAAAAGCAATAGACTGGAGTAAGCGGCATATTGACAACAGCGCAGGATTGGGAAATGCAGCCAGATGTAAAAGGACAGCATGACATATGCAACACCAACTTCAGACTTGATATTTTGTGTGGTCAGGAACTACCAAACAGGTGATTTTTTTAGACCTGACAGTCATGGGAAGCTAGAATGGAGGAGGTCCATAAAAAGAAATTGGCCAAGTGTTAGCCACTCATTCATGACTACCATAAAAACGGATGGACTGCTTGGAATCTTTTGGTGGAAATAGGATGCCTTGGCTTTGCACAACAGACATTTTGGCGTAACATTGGAATCATCAGGATTACAGTAGCTAGCCGCAGTCTCAAAGGCTGGCAAACAGGCAGTGAAAGCCTCAAACTGGAATTGACATAGAGAGTGGAGCGATGGAAAAGCTAATCGCTTCCGGGCAGAGTCTGATGATTCTGATCAACTCTGTCGAATCACTCCAGGAGTATTGCGGGTCAGCGCCGAAACGCTCTAGGAAAGGGGATAAGCACCTGATGATGGAACACACACGCGCGCACATATTAACTTAAGTATGAGGCTGTCGATTACTATCAAGATTTGAAAATGGAAAATGAACACGTTTAAGTAAATATGTTTGATTCGTCAAGAAGGTGTATGCTATTTATGTGATTTGATTTAGACGAAACTAATTAATAAACTTTCTTGAAAAGATCTGAAAAGATATACATTCATTTTGCAATGATAATATTGCAAATATGTTTCTGGGGTTAAGCAATAATTTTGTCCCTGTAATAAAACTAAAATCAAGATTTGCTTTGCTTATTGCAGATTAATTTCATCGCATACAACGTAGAATTATATAAAAACTATGAAGAGGCAAGCATTAGTCCAAAGGGTCTAGCAATTTTATCAGTATTTGTATTGGTAAGTACTTTTATAGCACGATTTGCCCTTAATATTGCTTTTGATATCTGATATGTCACACACGGTAAGAAGACACATTTTGCACAATGACCATTTGGAAAAATGAAAGGAACAAATTCGCAGATGCCTGCTTCTACCTGCCTCAGGTTGTAATAATATGATTTTCAAATGATTTTTCCATCGAAAATTAATCTCACTGAAAACCAGAGTGATATAATAAGAATTAAATGGGTGGTTAATTTGTTTTAATCGTATACATCCGCCAGGTCAAGGGTAATCCTCGTCCATTTTCTGACTGAAAATAATAAAGTTAATAATACTTACGAAGAGGCGAAAACATCTATAAGTACTTTTGAAAAAACGTTTGATCAACGTAAATTAACTGTACAACGTTCAGAACAAGGGACATGAATCATTCACCCGATATCGTTCTGTAGATCGGAATGAGCTGGATAGATGACATTTTAATCTAGCGTTTCGATACACAACGTCTGGTTAGTTTTGCTTAAATTTTAGCGGAATAAAATGATGTCGGGGTGGGGGAGAAGGTTTTTCTTGTTTCAGTCTGTTTGGGATCAGTACAAAAGTTTTACAAGAATGGAATAAAATAATCACAGATCTCCAATATTGTGATTCAATATAAAATAAAAACAAATAATATTTTAACTTTAGCAGATCTTACCATTAAATTCTAGTGTATTTACAAGTATTATTATTATTATTATTGTTATTATTATTATTATTATTATTATTATTCAACACAGGTCAACGATGAAGCTGATATGAATAGAGCTTTCAGTACGTTTGAAAATAAATTAACAGAAATTGAAATTGGCAATTGGTCAACGGGTGCTGGAGGAAAGCGTGAGTAGAGAGAATGTCTTCTTTGATTTTACGTGACGATTTAATTGACGTATACATTTAAACAGTCCTTGGTACAGATGCACACGGGAATATGAATATGAGTACTAAAATTATCATTTTTGGATCTAAAATTGGTGCTTATCTCAAATATACTGTAATGTTGTCTTTTGTAATTATCGCGCTTATGAAAATGAAAGAAACGAAAAAAGAAGAAAAAAAACCGTTGCACTGGAGTACCTCTAATGTTCCTGAATCACAATTATTCTGAACGTTCAGATCATTTTGTTGAATAATGCTTCTTCGACCGTCGTTTTGTTGATCGTATGTGAAACAGTTTATTGTTTAATTTAATAATATAGTACAAGGTGTCATTATTGATCATTTAATAACATAGTACGAGTTGTCATTACTAGATCTAAAACGCCACTGTTATTAATAACTGTTAATAAATCTATCCTGAAGGGATGTGTGTTCAGTTACCATGGTCTGTCTTCGGGCATACATTTTACTTCTATTGCATGGGCGACTGGTGCAGCCGTGCCGTAAAACACCAACACGTTCCAACCGTACGATGAGCATCTAAATAACTTTGAATATGAACGCACTTTGCAATAAGGTTCTTTATTTTTTTAATAGTATGCCAGTGCAGCACCTCAAATTACTTCTAATGAACTCTTAAAATCTTTTTGAATCTGATTATTCATATATCAAATGTCATTTTGTATTCACTTTCTGGAGTGTTGTTCATACATTGGAAAACTGTGATTCCAACCACATGGAGGCTTTACAAATTGTCTTCCCTACAGAGAATATTTGATAATAGGTCACAGCCAAACATCCATCGGACCTATATCAGGTCTGTATGGAGTATGTGGTTACGTTTGGATGCTGTGTTCTTTCATGAAGTCTGTCACGAAGGAGGATATCATCAAACAAATGGATATATCAGGTACCGATACGCAAACAGGTGGCTTGGAAGTGTTCCACAAATTTCGCCAGCACTTTGCAGGCATACCAATGTTCAGTGGCACTAGATGCGTCAGGCACATGTATCTCGATGACCAGGCCTTTTGCACCGAATATCTGATCTGAACTTAGGTTCCGTATGCGTAAACGTTCATAATTTTTATGTGAAATTGATTGCCATATTTTAATATATGTTTTTTTTTTACGATTCCATTCCAGCGTAGTTTGTTACTACTGGTTCAGTGTTCTTATGTCCAAACCTGGGCGTTTCAGTTAAGTCCTCTTTATCTGCAATTGTATGGTTTCTCTCATACATTGTTTTATTATTAATCATGAAAACAGTGGTAGGTCAAAAGGGATGGCATCAAGAAATGATAGAATGTATTTTTGCATAATGTATACGTATGTGACATGGCAGAAAAACTTTGCTACAAATATATATATATATATATATATATATATATATATATATATATATATATATATATATATATATATATATATATATATATATATATATTAAATTATAATATAATCATAATGCAAGACATACAATTTCAATTGCTAGAAAATAGAAAAATGAGCAAATTTTGATGTATGTTTTGTTGTTTTGTATCCTCAGGTAAAATGACAGACATTCATTACTTCTCAATTGAAGACCTTTTGCCAAAGACCGAGCATTACATGACATATTCGGGTTCCCTTACGCAGCCGGGTTGCCAGGAAACGGCCACGTGGATCATTTTTAATAAGCCTATACATATTCCGTCAATGCAGGTAATGTAAGGACTGTTCTGATACAAGAGTCCGATTAACCATAACAAAATCTGTCTTCTTCCATTCTTGCCTGTCAGTTCTCAAACAAGTCTGGTGAATTTAGACGATTATAGTCACTGAAGGGCAGCAGGCATAACATGAGCACACCGTGCAACACATGCGCACACATTTGCTTTAGAATGTTGTACTACATATGCATTTTGTTACACGTAGAAACCGAAATATGTCTAATGTATTCTTTGTGTGTCCGAAACATTATTATATTGACATTAAAACAAAATACCTGTACACTCTAAATATTAACATAATTCATTACTTCTCTTCATGGCAATGTACAGGAGCCATATGGACTTTATTTAATTCAAACTATCCTTTGCATGTAACTTGCAAAAATATTGTTGGATTTTGATAAATTTGTGCTCGAAGACAATGTGTATTTTTCGGCTTTATACTAAGTACAAAATGAATTTAACGTCCTTTCATCAATGTTTTGTTGATTATATGTTACTGAGGAATATTTTCCTTATGTTAACTATGGCTAAGAAAAAACTAGTATGTGTAGGTTAATATCAAATGACAATATTAATACACATATCTTTATCAAGTCCAACTAAACCCATGTACACTCAACCCATGTACACCTAAACCCATGTACACCCAATCCATGTACACCCAACCCATGTACACCCAATCCACGTACAACCAACCCATGTACACCCAAACCCATGTACACCCCAATCCATGTGCACCCAACCCATGTACACCTAAACCCATGTACACAAGAACACATTTTTACCTAAACCAATGTATACCTAAACGCACTTTACCTAAACTTATGTAGACCAGAACACATTTTACCTAAAACCATTTACACTGAGACAAACTTTACCCAATGTTTTGTATACAGAGACCCATTTTAACTAAAACCATTTACACCGAGACACACTTTACCTAATGTTTGGTACACAGAGACACATTTTACCTAAAATTATATACTTAAACTCACGTACACATGTACAAAATAAACGCCCTTTACCTAACCTCATGTACATCGAGACGCACTTTAGGTACTCTCATATACACCGAGACTTATTTTACCTAACCTCACGTTCACATGTACAAAATAAACCCCCTTTACCTAACATCATGTACATCGAGACGCACTTTAGGTACTCTCATATACACCGAGACTCATTTTACCTAACCTCACGTTCACATGTACACCTAAACGAACCTTACTTAAATTTATATATACCCAGGCGCAATTCACTTAAATTCATGTACAGTGAGATGCACTTTACCTATCCATTAAATTACATCAAAGGTGTAGGTTTAAAAATCAACGATCCAGTTGTTCATGACTTCTTAGACACAAATTACCTAATGCAGGATCCGCTGTGTGTGCATCATCATTCTTTTTCTGTTTCAGCTAAAGAACCTGTTAAAAAGGTCCCATCCTGAATGGATGCATGCCAATAGACGACCAATTATGCCTTTAAATCATAGAACTGTACGGACAAATATTAATTTCAAGGGACGGAGAAAGGTAGCAAATTTTACCTGTAGCAATCTTTATGTCAACCTTAACAATTCATGCTAATATGCACATTTATTTCAATATTTATAAAATTAGTCTGCCAAGATAGAATGGCTGTATCAACAATCATGAATGTGTAATAAAATGAATAGATAAATAAAACAATGAAGGTTGGTATATATTGTGAGACATAGCCAGTACTCTATGTTAGATACTGTTTTCGAAAAGTGAGATATTGACTGTACTTTATGTTAGATACCGTTTTCAAAAAGAGAGACATATAATACTTTATGTCAAATACCGTTTTCTGAAAGTGAGACATTGCCAGTACTCTATGTTATATACTGTTTTAGAAAAGTGACACATTGCCAGTACTCTGTGTTAGATAATGTTTTAGAAAAGTGACACATTGCCAGTACTCTGTGTTAGATACCCTATTCGGGAAATGAGACAGAACCATTGCTCCATGTTAGATACCATTTAAGGAATGTGAGACATAGCCATTACTCCATGTTAGATACCGTTTAAGGAATGTGAGACATAGCCATTACTCAATGTTAGATACCGTTTAAGGAATGTGAGACATAGCCATTACTCAATGTTAGATGCCGTTTTCGAAAAATGATTTATGCTTTTGACATGATGATTTACATGGTTCTGCTGGCCTGTATGTTAGGCACGATGATTCAGGTGATTTAAGTTGAATTTTTTGTTGTTGTTAATCTCTGAATTATTTAATTTTCTAAGGAAATTCTTTCTTTATATGTTATCTATTGCTTTGGTGCAGTGGTAATATATCAGATTGTCACATTCAAGACCTGCGTTCGAATCCGACTACGAACCTATTATTTTGCTTACAAGCATGTGCTTTCTTACTTTGAATTAGGAAAGAGAATTATGCTACTGCTCACATTTTTTCTGCGAGAGAAAGACAGAAAGACATGCACGTTCACAGCTGACATTATCCAAAGAAATATCAACATAAATCGTTTACACATTATACCTACTCTTTATGTTTGAGCATGAGAAACATATAAATATCTATACATACATACATATATGAAATATGGGCTGGTGCTGGTGTGTGCAGACAAGCCGTTTACACGCTGACCTAGCTTCGACTCTCCGTAGCGTACGAATTTATAATTCTCTAACCAGTATGATAGTAATTTTGTAATATATATATATATATATATATATATATATATATATATATATATATATATATATATATATATATATATATATATATATATATATATAGTTGCTTCTTCCTAGTTATTATTTCATTGGGGTGAAAAACTTTAGAATTTTCACTCGTGTGTGACAAAGTCAAGTTTCTTCACAGATGAAAGTAGAGTTTACCATGCACTCGATGAAATAAATCGGTTAGTCACTCTATACAAGCACGATTATTATATTAATAATAAATATATCTCCTCTCATGGAGATATACATATAAGATATGTTAGGGAAATAAGATGTATGTTTCTCGTCGAATGCAACACACATACAAGTGCAATCACACTTATTCAGTATCAGATGTTATTGATCCAAATCAGATCATCGAATATGATTCATTTTTATCGGACATTTCTTCAGATGAATTCCACCCTTTGATCATAGCCTATTTATGGTCATTTATTTTAGGTTTTTATATTACATTTCGCAGTGCTTGTCATCCGTCAGATAAATATCAAAATGTATTCTGGGTAAATGAAGCTAAAATCAACCTGACTGAATCTCTCATTTTGGAATAGTTTCCTAACATCCTGGAGTATGGAAATTCTCAAGGAGTCATCTAAATTGTTCTTGGAGATATACACTTTTACTTTGACTGCCTAGAAATACATACACATAAAAGCACGTAGATTTTATTCATTTTTGTGACCTCAATCAGTTAGCCATCCCACCAACAAACATGGTCACACATTTGACTGGATTCTTCGTAAAACTGACGCAATATTATACATGGTTCGTTGGTGTACCAATAATTTGGATCATCATCTCTGAGTCATATGCCCTCTCGACGTATGAGTCCCCAACCCTCCAACTTTGTTTGCTGCTAAAAGAAACATCCGTATGATAAATAGAACCTAATTAATGCATGACATACAAGCTAACTTAACAACTTCGTTACCTCCTACATCAGTAAAAATTGCTAAGTGCTTGCTTTGATTGCTTGACAAACATGCTACAGCAACCAAGTGCAGATTATCAATTCAAAAATGATCTCTTTGGTATAGTAGTGTTACGGACCAGTCTCGCTGTGCTAAAAGAGATGGCTGTACGGCTCAGAGACTTTGGCTTTCCACTATCCTCAATATTCTTACGCAGATATACGAAGCTGCTAAGAAGAATGTCACATGTCACAAATATAGCTGATGCAGCGAAATCAGCCTACTACGGTACTAAGATCACTTAGAGTTCCTGCTGCACAGAGCTCTCAGAGCTAATGTCCAGGATTAAAATGTACACTTCTAACGACCTTTTATCAGGTCGACCTTCCGTCCCTTTTATGCAAATTTCTTCCGTGACAAAGTACAAACCATTAGAGATAAGCTTGACAACACAATTTTTCAATGAAACATTTATGTTGTGATACAGAATTTCAACGGCACCTTTTAACAATTGAACTTATCTCTGTGGTTTTAGTGCAAACAGCTGTGATGAAGAGTGCTCCTTTGTTACGTGAACTCGATCAGATTTTGACATCAATGTTACCTGATGGTTTAGATTCAATATTGCCTTTAATAACTGATGTTATAAATAATTGTAAATTCTCTGTGGAAGAAACCGACGTCTGATCAAAACGATTTAAAGAACGAATGTAATATTTTAACCTGTATCTCCTCTGAATTCAAATAGTCTTTTAAGCAATATACAATCAGCATATCGCCCTCCCCATAGTACTGAAATTGACCTTCTGAAAATGGTTAATGACCTTCCCTCTGTTTTGAATAGTGGAAAGATTACTGTCCTCGCCCTCCTTGATTTTTCTGCAGCATTCGAGAAAAGAAGTTATGATATATTGCTCCACATTTTCCAGCACGCATTTGGTACTTAAGAAACATCCTTCCTGTGGTTCAAAGTCCTACTTAGTCAACAGGATACAAATTGTGTACTTGAATGGAAACCAGTCCAGCCCTATTAATCTATGTCTTGATGTTCCACTGTATTCTCTCCGCCCAGTTGTCTTCATTATATACCCTCAGCGGCTGCCAAGTGTCATAGATATACATCCGATGTAACACCAGTTATACGCTGATGACACTCAAATATACAAATCAAGTTGCCCAACTGAAGCTGAGGCTTCCGACCAATGCGTAGAGAGGTGCATTTGCGACGTGAAGTCATGGATAACATGTAACAGATCAATTGTGAAAAAACTGAATCCATTCTGGTCAGCACGCAAAGACTTTCTCTTTCTCGTCTTTTACCTCAAACAGGTACAGCAAATACCAACATTAAATTTACACAGTCAGTGCGAAATGTATGTGTCACTCTCAGCAGTAATCTCTCACTGCGCCAAATTATCAAGAACACATGCAAAACTTCATATTTGCTGCTGAGATTCATCTGCGCCAGTCGCAGTCTTATTTCGGTTGATGCCACAGAAACACTTATGTGTTCCTTATTAATTTCAAAACTGCACTGTTGTATCTACTACAGAAACTTCAAAAAGATCAAAACACTGATGTTTGGGTCATTTTTAGAGTACGAAGAACTGAGCACACCTCTCCCGGCTCAGTAACCTCCAGTGTCTACTGTCCGATCCAGAATCAAACACGAAATCTTTATGTCAGCTGGCTCCAATCAAATATACCCATCTGATCTCACCCATGTGCACATCCTATCTTGAAAGTTATTCCCACTGTTAAAAAGAAATCATACGGACAATGTCCTTTTGCGTAGCTGGGCCCAGCTCCGTGAACGACTACAAGAACAGAATTAAAAACTTACTGCCTTATTTTTTTCCAGCTTGTTTTGTAATTTCATGGTGTTTGTCTTTGCATTCTTGTCGTTGTATAAGTTCTTTTGTATTATCTAATATTAAAAAGAGCTTAGCGCTTATAAAGATTAACCACTGTATTAAGTAAACTGTATTAAGTACTTATTATTATTGTTATTGTTATTACTATTATTATTATTAGTATTATTATTATTGTTATTGTTGTTACTATTATTATTATTACCTGTAACTGGATTGTTTCGTCTGTTAGACGCCACGATAGCTCCCATACTTAATTTTGGAGCTGAGGTTTGGATGTTCTATGATGCCAATGATATTGAAAAACGCTCATTAGTCTTTTGGAAATATATCCTTGGTACATCTAAGTCTACTCCAAATACATTTGTATTTAACGAATTAGGAAGAATTTGTATGCAATGTATAAGATATAAATGTATTTTGAAATTTTGGTTAAGAATTCTAAAAATTCCGGGAGACAGATGTCCTACACAATGCTACGATTTACAGTTAAGATGGGGGTTACAATTGTGATTGCTGGGCTAACTGTGTTCAAAAGCTTCTATTTACATTTTGACTTGGCAATGTTTGGTGTACTCAGGGCGTAGATGATGAAAATACATTTCTTAGATTGTTCAGAAAGAGATAATTTCAGGCAGGATGAGAATAAGTCGATGGAAAGACTGAAAGATAGGTCATTGGGAGTAGAATTTACTTGTCAAAGATATATATATATAATAGTTGGGAGATAACGATCTTTGTTATTTAATCACTTTGCTTAGAGTGGGGAACTTGTCAATCAGAGGTAATACCGGAAGATAAGAAAGTAATTGCTATGAGGAAAGATTGTGTTAAATTTGAAACGTTAACATCGAAAATGAATTCCATTTTATTACTGCTTGTCCGCTATATGGAGAAATACGAAGAAAATATTTACCCACCTTTGAATATAAAAATTCAACTGTAGAAAAATTTAGGTACTTTATACACAATGATACTAGCAAAATTCTGATGACTAATTTAGTAATGTTTACTATAAAAGCCTTAAAGATTAGAGAAACCGTTTTATCAACGACTCCTGCTACATGAGACTTAAGACCATTATTACAAATCTTGCTTCATACAAGTTTTAGGGTTACCCTTAAATCCGTTTGTTTGATTAATATTTAGTATATACTTGTATCTCACCCAATGCGAAACACGCAGTAATGATTACTTTCGTGTATATTGCGTGTTATAGATATGATGTTCTTCTGTTACGCACAGTATTATCTTTTGGTACCGCTTGATGTATGGATATGTATCATGGGCCAGTGTCCTGTATTACAAATAAACAGTATTATTGTTATTATTATTATTATTAGTAGTAGTAGTAGTAGTAGTAGTAGTAGTAGTAGTGGGTATAACATATTTACAAAAGTGCTTCGTTAATTTATCTTCTAATTTTGCAGACACAAACAAAGATCAATATTTTAAATTGCTAAGTTTGCCTTTGGAATGTTTTCTTCATTGCAGCAGTTACATCCAGAAACATATGTAGACTAATTTTTTCTCTCAATTTTATTACATGTTTATTACAAAATTCTCTATTTTATTACATGTTTATTACAAAATTCTCAAGTTTATTACATGATTTAATAAGATGATAGAGGTGTGGTAATGACTGCATAATTGGTAAACTTTATTGTGACATGTGGGGTCTTCATTATAACGACAGAACATTGCGTAATTTTGTGTCGTGGCCACTACCTTCTAACAATCTGTTATTCTATTCGTTAATTGCAATTCATCCATAAACATACAACCTATATAAGTAACAACCATACGTCAAACGAACTTTTCCATATTTTAAGAACTGTATTAATTTCTATTTTCATTAATATTTACAGTCTCGATTGTGTGATATGGACGTCAACATGTTTTATCAAGGTAAGGTTTAAAAAATGCCAGCGAATGTATTAACCTTTCACAAATTGTCATCCACACGAGAGAGAGAGAGAGAGAGAGAGAGAGAGAGAGAGAGAGAGAATTTTCACAACTTATTTTAAGATTATTACAATCTTATTGTTTTCTACCTTGCATTGTTATGGAACAAGTTCGTAATTAGAGAATAAAATAGCTAATTTATATGAAAGGTTATGAAAAATATATCGAAATGTGTGACTATTCCTTTCACGCAATATAAAGTAAGCGGAAAAGGTTATTAAAGTACAGTATATATTGTCCTAAGCAATAAATATCCGATCACAACTTCGACTAATTCATGAACTGCATACCATTGAGAAAGTATTTCTTTGTACTCTTGTTATTAGTCAAGAAAACAGCATTTAGTAATGTATACATCCATTTTGTGCTAGGTGCATTACTGAGATGTATTTTCTTTCTTTTAGTAAATGCACTTCTGAAAGACTGATTTCCAAGGAATCGAACTTGGCATCAGAACGAAAGAGTTATCCAAAATTTACCCACCAGTGGTTGACAGCCGTAGAACCAAATTGCTCACCAGGATGTTCCGAATGCAAATGTGCATATAGCCGACTATGATAGAGGTCAATATGATGTGGGTCAAGGATGGATATATTCGAAATATCTGAATGAATAGAAACATATTAACTTTCTCGAGCTGCAATGCAATTATACACAATTATACATAAACGTGTGCTTTATATATATATATATATATATATATATATATATATATATATATATATATATATATATATATATATATATATATATATATTGCAGACAAGCAGTAGTAGTAGTATGAGTAGCAGCTGCGCAGAGCTTTTGTTAAGAATTCATATGTAAGGGTGAGATCTGGTTTCAGATATTGTATAGATTTTGAAAACTGTATTTGTAATGTTTAGTTGGTATGATTGTAAAACAATTTAAATTACAGCGTAGCTGTCAGCAGTGGGATATGTTTTTTTTTGTTGTTGTTTGAGTTTTATGGTTTTGTTTCGGGGCGTTTCCGTAATGGAACGACGTTTCGAATAATATACCATACAGCTTAACATTAATTATGGAAACAATTACAATCAACTTTGGTTTGTTATATATCAAAGGACTCAACTCAATGCGAAGCTCAAGGGTTAAACATATCCATTTTATCGTCAAGGCCTATTCTCAGTACATTCTCAATGCTATATCAACGTTGATTTTGCATGATCAAATATCACATGGGCGTATTAATTTCAGAATTTATCAAAAAAAAATTTCTTTAAAATCGACAATGTGACAATGCAGCTACGGTTTTGAAGCGGTCTTTTCAGGGGTTTTGAACGTTGATTAAGGTAATATTCTTATATCCAAAGAGGGTTCGACAGTGACTCAGCATTCGCAATTAGATGCATTTAAATTAAAATACGTGACACAACTGATTATCAACCTAAAACGAAACTTAAAAAATCGACAAAATTCAAATATGTATCCTTATCTTTATAAAACAGAAGATGGAATGATGTTGGGGGGGGGGGGGGGCGGTGATGGGGCGGTGGAATTGCATCCTATTACTCAATAAATGCAGCGAATCTCTCCTAACATTGTATTAACAGCCAGGATATCAAAGACGAATTCATCATACAAACGGCTTATCATGTTTTCCATATATACATTCACATATTTCACACTGTTTAAAGATACAGCATCGTCAGTTAGTACTGAATGAATGGGAAACTTTGTTTCTCTCGTGTTCATAAACAAATCGGTGTTGATCAAGTAATATTGCATTGTATGCATTTAACATTTTCCTTGCTGTCTCATTTGATATTGATATGGTGATTTGTGGAGCTATACACATGCTAGAGATAGCTCCAACTTACAAGTTTGCCTTGTCTGTACAAAGACTGAACATTATTTAATTGCCCACTTCACTTTAGAAAATAATTTATATATAAAAAAAACTCTTTTTGAAGTGTTGGTCAATCAATTTTAATGTACCAATTGAAATCGTAATTTTTTGGAGAATTAACGATGTCCATACAATTCTTGCTCTTAAAAATTAGATTGGTTCTAATTTTTTGGCTGTACAACGGAAGGTTGTGTAAAATATATAACGAACAATTGAAACGAAAATAACTCTTAACAGAAACTCAAATTTAAATGTTTAGCGGTTTGTAACTCGTCAAAGCATAACCTTCTGTGGAACTGTGTTTCAAACTGAAGCAAGAGTTTAGTGGTGACTAATTTAGTGCTGAACAATGCATATACAACAGTATCAGTTTTAAATATGCTTTACCGTCGCTGACACAAGTGAAGGAACTATAAACAAAGACGAACAAACATACAAACATGACCTTTTTACAAACGAATGTGTGTTGCTTAATGTGTGATCGATTTAATTGAAATCATTTTCAGAAAGAGGTTATAGTAAGTTGTTCCAGTTTTCTTTCTTTCTTCGAACATTTCAAAGAAATGAGATCAACAGGAAGTTTAGATGGGTAGACTATGTATTTCTGATATATTTACTTTCTGCAATAAATAATCTCAAAATAGACTGGTTTTATACTCATTTTACTTACTGACACTGGTTTTATAATTACGTAACTTATTGACACTGGTTTTGTACTTATGTAACTTTCTGAGACTGGTTTTATACTTATTATACTTATTGAGACTGGTTTTATACTTAGTTTTCTTATTGAAACTAAATGTAATGGGCCAAAACTCCATCTCAAGAGCAAAAATGGTGGGACAACAAGGTTCAGCTTGTGATTCCGTTATGTGAAGAAACTGTAGCAAACTTAAATGCATATTATAATAGTAAGCAAACTTAGGTCTGTTGCTGTACCTAACAAAATAATTTGTCGTTTTCGAACTGTAGCGGTGACTGCAATATGCCATTGTTTTACGTCCAAATCATACCAAGATTAACATTATGCTTGTAGTAAAAATGTAACATCTTAAAACGTTCTAATTCACAATTAGTTCTCAGTAGAACTTTGTCCGAATACTTGGTCCAGAAAAACTATTTCAATTTCCGAAATCTGAAAAAAATTGCATTTCATAGTGTTTTGTTTATACCTTGACTGTATTCAGAACCACCCGAACATTTGAAATGACGTAATTGTCTGTCGGTCTGTCTGTCTGTCTGTATGTATGTATGTATGTATGTATGTATGTATGTATGTATGTATGTATTTATGTCAAACAATATTTCAATCATTCTATGGCTAAGGTCCTGTCAAGTTAACTACTGTTGCCACGCACGTCTTTTTGTGAACTGTATACATTTAGAGGCTTAGATTTATGACAGAGCTTCACCTATAATCTCTAGAAATGGGGAATTGCCAGAACCGAAATTTGATATGGATATCAAAGAAGACTAACAACATCAATTCATTGTGTATGATCAAGATTTCCTCGATCATAGATAGTGGGCTACGCATGGTTATTGATAAATTACCTTTCTTTTCTGTTTTCGTCTGTAGACAATGTTATTATTCTGGCGCTGAGCAATGCAAATCGTATTAAGCAGTATTATCATTTATCGATTGGAATTAACTGACAATTTATATTTGTGATAAAATATCATTTACGTGACCATTTTGACTATGTATCTGAATTCTTTATTATGATTTAAGTGGGCTACAACCTCATCATTTCTCTTTTAGTCTGCATAATACATTCAACTGTAAGTTACCGAAAACAGGATGAAGTCATGTGTTTGGACACTATATGGATACACGTGATAGATACGGACATATAAGTAGTGTGTGTGTGTGTGTGTGTGAATTGGATTTTTAACGTAGCTTTAACAATGTTTCAGTCCTATCGCTACGATGTCTGGCGTGCGGCAGTTTATAGTGATGCTAGCACTGGGGCATCATTCACCCAGTCACATTATCCTGACACCAGGGCGACCAGTCCTAATGCTAACCTCTTAATGCTGAGCGCCAAGCGAGGCAGCTGTTAGTACCATTTTTGTAAGTATTTGGTATGACTCGGCCGGGGATCGAACCCATGACCTCCCGCATCCGAGGCGGGCACTCTAACCACTAGGCCACCGGAGTGGTCTATAAGTAGTAAGAAAAGCAAACGAAACAATATTTGAGAGAGACTAGAAAAAGTATAAAAAATACCATGAAGTGGAGTGTAACAAAATGCAAAAAGACCCTCAAAACAAACAAACCCCCCGAATTTGAAGACTGGCAATGCATGCATGCATGCATGTATGTATGTACGTACATGTCTTTCTATGTGTGTGTGTGTGTGTGTGTGTGTGTGTGCACAGAATAAAACGTAGAAATGGAATTCAATGTTTAAAATGGTCATAGTGGACACATGTACTGAACATAATAATTGCATATAATTTGTACAGTGCACATAACTTTCATCCATCAGACAAAGTATATTTTCATCATGCTTTCCATGAAATACTGTCTTGATCGCGTGCAAATAACATTTTAAATGGGGCTTGATAAATGAGAAAAATTCTCAATAGTAATGTGAGCAGTAGCTATGCGTTTTTGAATTCGTAATCCGCATATTTTTGTTTGAAAATTATAGTGAATATGAAAACTAAATTCCTGTTGTGTCAGTGTTTGCGGTGCTTAGTAGACTCTTTGAACTGGAATTAAAGCAATTAGTTTTTTGAGGGTATTTAAATAAATAACACTCTGTCTATGATGAGTCAAGTATTTAAGGTGAACATTCTGAAAATGTGTCAGCTACTTCCTCTACATTGCTTGTTTAACTTTTAATAATACGTTGAAAACAAATTCGGTTTTAATTCATAAAGTTTAGAAAACGAAGACTAAGAATGCAATAGAAATGTTGATGATGTTTTCCAGGATTCTGCAGCCCAATATTGCATATACGATTTGTGATACTAATTTCTAAAAATAAAATGCATTTCAGGTACAACTTCGAAGATTTTACTTGAAAAGTCGTATAAACTCCAGAACGGGAAGAAGTGATCAAAATGTACGTGTTGGTGTTATCTTCTGTTCCTTATTATGTATTTCTAGGTAGACACCTCATCTTGATTAATTAACTCGGTACAGCCGATCACATCATGTATGTACTGCTGCCGATGGACAATCACTAATGACCATCCCAGATTAAACCTATTCCAAGTGGACGGTCAATCAATCAACACAAATAAGGTTGTCAGGGGGTTGTGTCAAATAAGTGCTCACTGGTGAGGATAATAACAAAATTACGGAATGCTACATTCAACGAACATAAAGCAAACATTACGGAGGATGAAGTTCCGGAATTTTGCGCGATTGTCCTCATTTCAAGTAGAATTTAGAAGAGAAAAATAAGATATTTTTAAAGAAACGTTCCGAGGACAAGCGCTATCACTAACTAAAATTGTGTCGTTACAGCTGTCTTCAATTGATTTGATGTTAACAAATGACAAATGTTATTTGTAATAGTACTGTAACTGTTTATTCGAGCCTAAACACGTAACATAGACATTTCTATGTTACGTGTTTAGGCTCGAATAAACAGTAACAACATCATGATAGACTTATGTTCTACCCTATGTGAAGCAAGCTTAGATATTCATAATGAATGTACAAAACAAGCGCTAGATTCAATATGGACGTGCTATATTTCTGCTAAAAGGAATGCAATTAGAGTGTGTGAACGTCTTGAGGCATACTTATAGTAAACATAATTAATGCATATAGCTTTGTATCAAGTGTTATCTAACGCGTTTGACTATACCAATAACAAAATAACTAAATAATGTATTTGAAAGGAAATGGGTTTTTTTCCTTCTCAAAGCCCATATGCAATCGTTGGGTTTTTAAAAGAATATGGGTTAGGAACGACAGCGCAACTGTTTCTTAGAGACTGTGACGAGGAATGACGGTGCGACTGTTTTATTACAGTCTGGGATACATTTCATATGCACAGCAGCTCCAAGTAATGCACACTTGATATGCATAGTGGCTAAACGCGATGCTCACTTCATATGCATAGCCCCTGAAAATAGTACTCACTTGATGTGCATTGCTGCTAAAAAATATGATATTTTCCTATGCATAGCCAATCAATTTCATACTCACTTGATATGATGCATCTATTACGACTCTATGTTCTTAAACTAAGTAATAGAAAATAGCGAAAGTCAACCAGTTTTGTAAAATCCAATATAATTAATTTCCCTTGAATACATAGGAAAGATTTGAAAAGAGCTTAAAGTATTGTCAATTAAATCCTAAATAATCCAGAAAATTCTATAACCAGTCCCAATGAATAAGTTTCGAATTAAATTGATGATGTCGGAGCTGAATGCGTTGATGTGACTGTAATCTTAAATCTACTAATGTACCAATGACCTGAAGTGTGATGTTTTATTATTTCTTCCAAATAATCATAATAATATAATACAAGATGTATATTGTTTAAGCCCACTTTGTGTTTCCATTAAATAATAATTTGAATAACTAATTTTACCCAAATCAAGCACTCAACAAAAAAGACAAATTCTGCTTAAATATGTTAAAGCAAGAGTTAATAATTTTCAAGAAAACAAGATTATATAAAAATACACTTAGACACAAAAGAAGAACTAGGATGTATGCCAGAAGTTCATTTCTAGAGCTATCAGAGTTATGATTAAACAAGGTTTTTATACTAAAATCATAATAAAGTACATGGTAAACATAATGTCCTTGACTCAGGCTTAGATAATGATCCAAATATTTAACCCACACTAATATTGGATTATTAACTATGCATTATTTCTTTACCCCAAAAATATAAGTTAATGGTCAGGTACAACATGAACTTGACTTTGGACAAGGTCACGTACAGATACAATTAACCATAACATATAATGAATTATGAAACCTAACAAACAATTCAAATTAAATATGCGTTACACATCATATTTCACTTGTCAGTCTGTGCTGTAACATGGCATTGTAATCAAAGAATGTTTGATATGATAGTCCATTCCGACACTCATTCTTGAGAAGGCAAGTCTCCCATAATTGTCATGATATGGCTCGAACTAAGCAAACTGTGCGTAAGTCTGTCAACTAGAGAGGAGTCCAATACAAGTCTTAGAAAACCGCCAGCATTCTTTAGAATGACAATGAAACAACATACAATTTACTGAGAAACATAACATAAAATGGAAGAACTTTGTGAGCAATTTTCAAATCCGTGCATACCCCATGCAACTCGTGCTAGTATATTCAGCCAAAGAGAAGCATGACAATATCCAGTAGTAGCAGGGTAATGTCCAAACTAGAAAGATGCTTCAAAACATTGAGAATAGAGACGAAGGAGGGACCTTTTTCTGGAATACTCTTATCCAGATGGTACGCAAGAAACTGGCATGACAGAGATTCCACTAGAAAGGACACCATCAATAGCGGCGGATATAGGCACTGGAAATGAGAAACCGAGAAATTTCAAAATTTATCAGATGCTTTAAATAGGAATGGAAATAAAAGAAACATTCTAAGAACAAAGGCAACAGAACCAATAGCCCCTTACCGACGCATGCAGATAGGAGAAGAACCAGTAAGCATCATGGAACCATCACATTTATTGAGAAAAATTATGAAAAAAACGGAATAGTTACACATATCAGATGTGCCATATGAGATACCCCTAAAAGCCACTGTAGAAGCTGTAAAAACAAATTTATGTTCAAGGTTATCTACGATAGAATGAAGACCCACAAAGAAAGCTAAATAAAGAACGGTTTAGAATACTGGAAATAGAAAAAGAGAAGATAAGAAGAATTCAACCAGTCTTCTACATGTATCTTTCTTTTTAAAGATGTGTCATAAGGGATGTATTTATTGCAGAAAATACAAACACTGTGAGAACAAAGGACATGCTCCAAACAACTGCCAAGTACCAAAAGAGAACGGAACGAAACAAAAAGTGAGGAGAGGACAACCCCACATAATTGAGCTAGTGATCTTTACAAGACAGAACCTAAAGGACCCTGAAAAGATAGAGAAACAGGAGGATTCAACTCAAACCAAGAAGGCACCCCTGCCAGGGAAACAACAACCAACCAAGGAGGTGGCGACGATAGTTGGGGAAAGAGAGGAGAACACGAATACGCAAAATGAAAGTAAGAAGAAACTCACAAGTTTGCAGAAACAGAAGGAAATAAAGTACCCACCAGCGGAAGAAAGAGACAAGGACAGAAATGTAACTGAGCATGACATTAGAATGATTCACTTTTTCTGTGATACAGAGTTACAAAATTTATGCGAAATTCATTTAGCCGTTTTGTTATACCGATAAAACAAATTTCATCATGTAATCGAGTGATTGATCGAACTCAAATTGCTGGCATGTCAGTATCACATTCTTGCTCCAAACTTATCCAAATCACTGTTGGTGATAGGTCGGCGTTACCTTATTTTCTCTTTCTCTCTCTCCCTTTCTCTCTCACCTCATCGTGTCGTCATCCATTTGGATTGTAGACTGTGCTCATTTCTAATGTTTCTAAGCTATTTTTCCTTCAAATAAAATATAGTAACCAACCTAAATACGTGTCAGGTTTTTTCCTTGTAGGATCAAACAATATTCCCACTCTTTCTACTTCAGATCATCTTATCGTAATTCAACACAACTAAGTTAATTGGCAGTTCGCTTTCTAATACTGATACGCAAACAACCAATCAACGTGAATTTACGTCTTTTCTTGCGGCTACTCGCATTCCAAACTGGAACGAGGACATACTTAAACCTCTTAGATATACCATTCCACCCCGCTGTGGGCTGTAAATTACTGAACTATGTCAGTCGACACGAGGTCCTAATGCTAACATCTTAATTCTCTGTTGAAAAGAATTCACAACTTAATTACACAAACGAATAAATGGACTTCACCCCTTGTCTTAACCACTTTCCTTGCAAATTAGTGACTAATTGGTGTACAGTTCCAGATATAGAAAAATCAATTCTCAGCCTACATGATACAAATCATTTAAGACAATTAATTTAATTCTCATAATTCGTACCAGAACAAAGGCATGAATTCCTTAGGATGCATGATTTCTATAACATTCAAGACAAATTCTGTGTAATTGAGATTAACGTGTGCTTTATTGAAACTCGCTCTTACTATGGAGCTGAATCATTCTTTTCCGTGTCCTCAACTTTCCGACACAACGTCCCTTGGACAATCTAATAAGAAATACTTGTTATTTCACGAAGCTAAACTTCTGGTTCCCCTCATTTATTAGACTCACTAATTTCGCGAGGAAGATTAATTAAAAACTTAACTTTCGTATGGGAATACACACCCACTCGTTTAGCTGATCCAATCAGGATTAACTTTTTCTAAACGCTTCAAATTTTATAACACTCACATCATCTCTCTAGACCTCCTTTATTAATAACCATTCCGGAAAAGATCACTTTCTGACACCGGTTTCAAATGGCCCAAGATTTCCCAAATTTTAAGTTCTTGTTTGTCTTAGTTTTGTGATTTCCAGCTACATTATCTTAAGTTAATATCTCTGTTTCAATTATACCTCCAAACAAGAGACTTTAACCATTACAAGCGTCAAGTTATTGCGAGCCTAGCACATACGACAATCTTAATGGCTAATGTACTGTGAAAAAATCTACAAACGTTTACACCATTACAAGAATGCATTCAGATAAAACGAAAGGGAAAGAATATAAGTGAAGATATGTGCAAATTAGATGTAAAAGTAGTTTCTGACATATATGACTTTTGAAATTTGTTCTATGTACGGCTAAATGGAATTTTGCCCTCTTCGGTTGGATACCTTATTTTATTAGAAATGCTCCACCCGATTTCAGAACTAACACTTATTAGTCTAGGAAACTATTAAAAAAATACTTGTGATTTGATTGTTAACTAATCGTGCATGCCTACATTTACCTTTCTGATTTTGGTTATTAAAACATAACCAGTTTATTTCTGAGCACGATGAATTCAGTAGTTTAAGCCATACGGACGTTTGTCATGTTTAGCTGATTGAAAGCTGGATATATAGATATTGCATTTAAATTAATCCACCTTTAGCAGTCACATTTCTTTTTACATGCAGAAATTATCACAGAGAGAGAGAGAGAGAGAGAGAGAGAGAGAGAGAGAGAGAGAGAGAGAGAGAGAGAGAGAGAGAGAGAGAGAGAGAGAGAGAGGGTGGGGGCGGGGGCAGGGACAGGGGCAGGCGTTGGAGCAGAATTGTTATCGGACATAAATACTAGTGTGGTAATTGCTATAGCGAGTAGAATATTAAAATGCATTAAAATTAAAGAATGAGTAAGTCGATGAACAGTTAAACAATCAGATAAGTTGATAACATAGCACAGTGATAATACACTCACTTCGCGGATCCGGATTTGATCCCCGGTTTTAACATGTGCGTGTATGCATGGTTGTCCATCCAAAATCGGTAGTTCTTTTTTGTCCAGGTTTTTTGTCCAGATGTGTAATCGATGAAAAAACATTGCATAATAAGATGTCAGACCTTGTTGTGAGACTGCCGTTAAACAATAATGCTTGGGGCCCCGAGTGGCCGAGTGGTCTAAAGCGCTCATCGTTCCGGATCACTGCCATCTCACCTCTGGCTGCGTGGGTTCGAGTCCAAGGCTCGGCTAGCGTGGGTACGTGGGAAAGCCTGCCAGTAGCTTCTCGTGGGTCAGTGGTTCTTCCCTGGGTTTTCCAGGGTTCTTCCTCCACCAATTATACTGGCCGCCATGTATAGCCTATCTTGTGCTGATAATGGCGTTAAACCCTAGAACAACAACAACAACAATAATGCTTAAACTTCTTAAAACTTTATTTTATTGCATTACATATATTCTGAAACATATGTGTTTCATCTACATAATCGAATGGTTGATTAAAGTATAAAAAAATGTAGCCACTTCAAACCTTCTGAATAGATTATTTTTCTCATTATAACTTTTTCTATGTTGATAGGTCAACACCTCCGAATTTCAATTACTCATTCAGAGTAATGATGGTCTGCACGATTCCATAGAGGGCTCCCTTGTCATTTAAAAAACGACTTTTCTTCTTTTTTATATCGGCAGAATGAAAATCTTATTTCCTGTCTAAATGATTTCTTAAAGGAAAAATGGGGACGATAAGTCTTGATTGCTTTTAACATTGATATATTAGGTAATCATAGACAGCATCTTTTTACTCTGAAACTATAATGAGAAACGTCATGATGCTTATTTGAAAAATATCATTTAAATATTCACCGTGAAATAATTAAACACGTCGAGAGGAACAATCAGCAAAACCAAAAGTAATTTTTCAGACCTGATTAGGGTTGCGATGAACAAAAAGTCTTACTTTTAGAAAATTTTATCCATAGAAATGAACTTACATGTATTGTTGTTTGTATTCCATACTTGAAGAATCCTGGAATTTTATCATTATTTCTATAGAAAAAGAATCATCAACGGAATGGAAATTAAAGTTATGCGCCTCTTCAACAGTCAACCTCGTGGATTATCACTGTTGGGGGAATTTCATATTTACAATGGAAACTTGTTTTTCTTCTTGTTCTAAAAGCATTTTTACCTCCACACACCTGATGTTAAAAAGTGCACAAAAACTAATTGCCTGATAGAATTCTTTATGTTATCATCACACACACACACACACACACACATATATATATATAACGAAACCATATCCTCATCTCCGAAATAGTTAACATTCCTTTCTCGTAATGATCGACTGAAAAGAAGAAAAAATCATTAGTTTATGAATTATACCTTGCACAAAATCTTGTGTTACTTTCTAGACAGCCTCTGACATTTACATCTGGCTATCTACATTTTCCTTTGAGGCAACTTTACCCAAAATATTTAAATATGAAGGCATATTTATTCGTTAGCTACTCGTTTGCCAGCTTCTAATTATAAAAGTATTCGGTGTTTAGCTAAAGTGGCCTAAATGTGGTAATGTAACGGCCGAAATATGATAATATGATCGTGTAGCTAAAGTGGTATAAATCTAGAAATATTATTGTGTACCTAATGTGGCCCAAATCTAGTGACATGGTTGTGTAGCTAAACTGGCCTAGATCAAGTAATATGACTGTGCAGCTAATGTGACCTAAATTTAGTAATATGATTGTATAGCTATTGTAGCCTAAGTCTAGTGACATGTTTGCTCAGCTAAAGTGGCCTAAAGCTAGTGCCATGGTTGTGTAACTAAAGTGTCCTATATATAGTAATATGGATTTGTAGCTAAAGTGGCCTTAATGTAGTAATATGCTTGTATAGCTAAAATAGCTTAAATCTAGTGATATGGTTGTGTAACTAAAATAGACTAAATCTAGTGATATGGTTGTGTAGTCAAAGTGTCCTAGACCAAGTAATATTATTGTTTTGCTCAAGTGTAACCGATCTTTTAATATTATTGTACAAATTCTCACTGATACGGAACATTTTCTGGTGTTAAAAAAAATCTACGTCTACAGCGCCATCTATCATAACTGTAACTGAAAAAAAAGGAACTGCTTAAAAGAAATCTGTTTTATTATATTTTGTTTGTGAAAATATGTCATATAGAGGGAACGTATATTTTTATGATACTTTGTATCAAAAACGAATTTTAACCGTTCCGGTGTCCTAGTGGTTAGAGCATCCGCATAGGATGTGGGAGGTCACTGGTTTGAAACCCGGCAGAATCATACCAAAGATTCTAGGCGCTACGCGCTCAGCATTAACAGGTTAGTGTTAGGACTGGTCGGTCTTATGTGAGGATGATGTGACTGGGTGGCACATGATGCTACATATCTGCAGCATGACGCCTCTGTGTTAAACATCACTATGGACTGCCATGCTGTAGACATCGTAGCAATATAACTGAAGGAAAAAACTTTAAAGCTACGTTAAAAATCCAAATCACACACACAATAAAAGAATGTTAAAAATGCACATTTGATTAACATTGTTTAGTGTATTATATTCATTGAGGAAATCTCGAGAAACTGAGAACACGTCAATATTGACAACAACAATCGCCACCTGCACCTCTTACCACCCGCATCCTCAGTGTTACCAGCATCTTCTTCTCGTACAAACATACGGTGTCTAAAAAGTTCTACCAGAAGGGTGAAAATTCAAATCATGTTCATCCTGGTGAGACTGGTCGCCGTGGTGTGTCCTTGAGCATCGCACATTACTTCAATTTGCCTCCGCACTATATGGCCTGTTATGTGTTCATGTACCTGTAATCACTAAAAATTAACAAACAAATCTTCTAATCTTCTCTTGGTGGTACTTGAGACTGTTTTTTTAAAGCATGGCAGAAATCGATGTGTGGACACACGAATAGCACAGTTCAGAGATTCGGTCTAAAAGATTCGTCTAAACCTCTCCACTATTAGCACTCAAGCTTCACTATCAAAGGTTGTGCAGGTTTAACGTGGCTGCAGTTGCAGCACAGAGTATGTGCACTTTATAATTATGGTTCTTTTCTTCGTAAGATTAAAACTCTCAAATGTGTAATGACAGATGGAAGTGTTTCCTTGTGGTGTTTCACTCGTTTACTAAAACGCATTATTTCATGATATTGCCAAGATTTTAAATGTTATCAAAGATTACCTGCTGCAAAGGCCAGTGCTCGCCCACAAGAAATTGCCCGAGCCTGCTATATACATGTGTTTGAATTGCGAATTCCATAAACGCAGAAACCCTGTTGATTAATTGACTGCAGACACAGTTACATATCTTCTCGTGATAAATCTCTTCAATAGCTGGCGACTAACGAAGAAACATCCAATTCATGGCTTACATGTCAAATCTTAGGTAGAGGTTTTCCACAATAGTGAGGAGAAAAATCGACAAACATGTTAGGAAATTATCAATTTAAGGAAAGTGACTTTAACCCATAACCTTATGGTGATTTATTTTCCAGCTGTATGCTTGCCAATCAATTTATTTTATCTACGACTTTGCTGTTAGTGGTCTTTGGTCTTGTAATCGATTCGGGTCTTCGAAAGGAAGGGGTCCCAGATTGGTAGTATTGTTATTTTGGATGCCATTAGCAATTCGTCCAGGATACTCAGAAACTGAAAAATTACAGTGTACTGGAAAAAATGTACAACCAAGTCATATGGAAAAAAAATAGTATTTAGTATTTAAATTCTGGAAACTGGTTGCCGCAGTTTCTAATGATAGACAAGAAAATTTTACATGCTCTCTCTCTCTCTCTCTCTCTCTCTCTCTCTCTTTTGCGATCGATCGATGTTTAATATTTCTCTTCTCTGCCATTAATCACTCTCATTAAGGGTCGGATATCTGCCAGGCCGGACAATTCTATTAAACTAGAGAGGAAATATGTTTTTTTTTATTTTATGGAATTCTCTCCAGTGAATTTAGAGGAATATTTTCTGATCATGTTGAATAAACATACTAGTTTTATAACCATTTTAATATAGCTTGTTTTTAATTGTAATGATGTCTCTGTACATTCATAAACATTGAGGGCTTATGATAACATTGGACAAAAGTATTAAAAATTTCCTCTTCGGCTTACTTTTCCGTTCCTAAAGTTATAAATTATAAATAAATCCCTTCATTTCCAATCAGTCCGTACCTGTTTGAACATATCATTATTTGAAAGAAATTTATTATAATCCATCAGAACATAAATTAATAATTCGTTTCAAGCAGGAATCAAACCGTACCCCAGTAACGACTCCACCCTAACCCCCATGGGCTCATCCAAAGAAAAAAGGATGGAATAAGGTGAAATGTAATGACTTCTGGTGCACGATTACATATTCGCTAGGCAAGTAGAGTTGAAATCAAGCATTTTCCAGAGTCATAATTCGTTCCCAGCAGGAATTGAAATATCCCCATCTATCGCCGAGTTCTCGTGTTCCAGCGCACTAACCAACACTGCTATGTTTAAAGCCCCAGAGCCATCGTTTATTATAAATTTCACCATTCTTCCAATCTCACTAAAGTTTGGAAGGAAGAAAACGATTTATTAAAAGGAAGTTATCTTTCATAAACGGTTTTGTGAAAAAATCAAGATGTTAGGTTTAAACGACGTTCAAACATTCACTTTAGAATTAAGAGGTGCCTTTCGTTAATTCATCAACTGATTCGCTCCTTAATTTCGATCTTTTTCCGAAGCACGCCAATAGTGCTGATGTCATACATTGGACCAATTCCGTTAATGATTAATCTGATAACAACACCATTCGGACGTGGCGCACAAATTGATTCAACAGAGAAAGAAGACAGGCAGAACCTCTGTTGTAAGCAGATCTGAGAAGAAAGGTGTGCATTTCATACAAATAACACTTGGATGAATATTGGCGATAAACTTGGACGCTGGATTATACATGAAGGGCGAACATGGACAGAAGACAATAAGACATAGCATTGCGTTAGCTTCTTATGTTTATAAAGGTGATGTCATCAACTCTTGTACGCCAGCTTTCGACTGAAATCGATTGACCCATGGATATCACCAATCAACATCGGATTAATTTCTACATTTGTGGAAAATGGCAGGGTATCTCAGTTCGAGGGAGAAATTACATGTCTGATAATGTGATGAAACTTCAATAGTATCCGGTTTTAATGGGACCCACCGATGTTTAAGACTAATCTCTTTCAAGATTCAGTGTTACTCAAATGATTTGGTATATATGACGTTTTGCACGTACAAGTGGCACTGGGGCTTTAAACAGAGAGTCGGTCTTATGACTGACTACAACTGGTTGTATTATAAAGGTGTCTGTTTTATCAAAGCAGATTTTCTTTGGAATATATTATGCTGGGTTTTGATAAAGGTGGCCATCATATAAACGTGTTAGTCTTAAAGAGGTTGGTGTTAGAACACGTTTAACCCTATATGTATGACATAGTTTTAAGTCCTTGAAAAACAATGAGACGCTTTTCGTTAAATCTATCTTTGGATTTAAATTACTTTATATACAGTTCGTATGTGTTTCTTCATTTCCTTGTTTTGGAAACGAGAACAATTAGACTTTTTCTCAGCTGTCTTGCTCCACTGCTACAACTTCCTTTGTTGTTGAACAAACCGCCATCACGTGATACTCGCCAGTTAACCCGTGTATGCTTTGATCGACCCTCATTAATTGCTTTAAATGACCACTCCTTGGCTCTCCACACTACATTATGCTCTAGACTAAACGAACTGGGACTACATTCATCATTACTTAAACTGTAAACAGAAGCGAAAAAAGAAACGTTGTTTCAAAGCTGGCCGGCGTAGAACAGGAAGAAGAATTCCAGTTATTTCCCTTATGCCCTTTCCGGCTCAACAATTTAAAACTTTGATAACCTAATTAAAATCCCTATTAAATCGTCAACCTTTGTGTCAATTATCCAAGAGACACTTCTCCGTATTGCATTGTTCAATGCCCTGTGAGTAGGACCACCGGAAAAGCACACAGAAATAGATAATTTTATCAACGACCAGAATGTTGACATATTTTTCCTGACAGAAACATGGCTAAAAACATCAGGCAATGAGCCCAAGTGCGGGGATCTAACACCCACCGGTTACTCCATCAAGTCGTTTCCATGCAACTCTTGCGGAGGTGGGATTGGTGTCATCACAAAGAACTCCATGATCAAACGTCTTAACCACACCAGAACTTTTAATTTATACCACACATCGTTTGAACTAGTCCAAACCACACTCACACTGCAACAAAGGTCAGTCCATTTTTCTGTCTATACCGCCCTTCTCCTAGTAGACACAAGCTGGCTGAATCTCTCTTTTTGGAGCAGTTTCCGAATCTCCTGGAGTATGGAAATTCGATAGGTGGCAACCTAATTATTCTTGGAGATATCAAGTTTCACTTTGACTGTCCCGGAACACCAAAATACTTCATAACTCCTAGATTCCATTAATGTTTTCAACATCAAACAGTCAATTCGGAGGTGGGAAGTGAAGATGGACAGTATATTTTTTTACTGTTGTGTATAAAACAAATAAATAAAGCAAAACAAAAAGCCAGCAAGAAACATGTATCATTTACGTCTCTGATATGAATCGCGTCAGTGCAGTGGAGAGGTTTTTCTATGACTATTGATAGCTTTAAAGGTAAAAAAATAATCACTGTCTGTTCCGCTTATTTCGAGTTGAACAACTGTTTCTTCGTTGCTGATCAAAAGATCATACGGTCTCATTCGGTAAATTCCATAATGTTTATTATGTCTTTCTAATGAATATTTTAGAGTGCGAATGTAAATCCTTCAAACAATCCTGCCCAACAAATTCGGTAAAAAGAGAACAATTAAAAACCCCATTCGCAGCACAAGCTCTTCTTTCGTGGATACGGCAGCCACTTTACTTTGACGTCACAAGGAAAAGATTTACTGCAACTCGTGCAAAAAATCAACCCATTGTTTCTACAATTGAGTTATCCGAAGGCTTTGAGGAAAACAATCTAGGATGGATTACCGAATTTAGGTTGTATTATTTGTATCATGTTCCCCAGGATATATTGGAACATCCTGAGGACATTCAGGAATGCAGGTAGAAATCTCGTGCTTTTTGAAAACTTGTGCAAGCACTTTGGCGGCTTCATTTATATAAATTACAGATTTGATCTAAATGAAAACAATTTCATTTTAATTCGTCAGTGTTATTGGTTGTATATGTTAAGGTCGACTAAATTTATATAGATGAATGTGACACACATAAAAGTAGTCGCATGCAAAATAAGTTTAGATGAAGAAATCAAATAGAAAACATGGGCCCCAGAGAGGTCAACAAATATGTATAACTGACCGACATTTCTTGCAAATGACCAAGTTTTGAAGAAAATCTTGGATTGCGAGTTATGAGACATGATTTGTGACTTATTATGTGTGTGAGGCCGATAACTTTATTGTATCTTGTTTACACGAGAAATAACCTTTCTGCAGATATTTCAAACATGATTTCTTTTTGGACACTTTCTCCAGTAAAAGAAATTTTTCAAATACATTTTTAAAAAAAGGCATTATCAACCTACTTATTAAGTCTATTTACGGTTAAATAACCTACATTCACAATAATAATAATAATAATAATAATAATAATAATAATAATAATGCAATTAATAATAATAACGTGGGGGTCAGTGATATTCTCCCTAATAGTTATCACCGCTGTTGTCGTCGTCTTCGTTGTTGTTGTTTTTATAATAATAATAATAATAATAATAATAATACTTATTATTATTAATTTTATTATTATGATAATAAAAACAACAACAACAACGAAGACGACAACAGCGGTGATAACTATTAGGGAAAATATCACTGACGCCCAAATACAATTTAGCACTTAAAGAGTCTCCTTATCAACTTTTAACTTAGTAAAATTGCGAAAAAAGTAACTAAATCTCAGATAAACAAAAATTAACACAGGTTAACGGAGGGTTGCAAATAAGAAGGAATTCTAGGGACACATGGAACAAAGTCAGGTGAGGGGAAAAATCAAGTAGCGCTTGGCCAGTGTGAGAAAGTACTTAATCTCTGAAAGTTGGAACATCTCAGGCTGTATATGCACCAAACTACACTGATGAAACAAAACACATTACAGAACTCAAGTGTACAGAAACAGTGGAATTTACATACACACTGTGAAAGCAGAGATAAATCATGGAGGAGTTTAGGACGGGGTCGTGGTTTGATAAGAATTACCTTAGAAACTTGTGTAATACAAAGTGTGGTCAAAAATGGCAATGCGTTATTTTAAAGATCCACTAATTGTTCCAAAAATATTCCAGTCATAAAAATTAATGAGAAAACTTTGATTGATTTTATTAGAGTATAGTATTACCATGTTCAGTAAAATAAAACACAAAAACCATCATTCTGACCACCTTCAACGTATAACAATTCAATAGAACACTCAGTCCCGACAATCTCGAACAGATAGTCATTCAATAAAACTGTACCTCCCAACCACCCTCATATATAGCAATTCAGTAAAACTGTACCTCCCAACCATCCTCACATACAACCATTCAGTAAAACTGTACATCCCAACCACCCTCACATATAACCATTCAGTAAAACCGCACCTACCAACCATCCTCACATATAACCATTCAGTAAAACTGTACCTCCCAACCACCCTCACATATAACCATTCAGTAAAACTGCACCTACCAACCACCCTCACATATAACCATTCAGTAAAACTGTACATCCCAACCACCCTCATATATAGCAATTCAGTAAAACTGTACCTCCCAACCATCCTCACATATAACCATTCAGTAAAACTGCACCTACCAAACACCTTCACATATAACCATTCAGTAAAACCGCACCTACCAACCACCCTCACATATAACCATTCAGTAAAACTGTTCATCCCAACCACCCTCATATATAGCAATTCAGTAAAACTGTACCTCCCAACCATCCTCACATATAACCATTCAGTAAAACTGTACCTCTCAACCACCCTCCCATATAACCATTCAGTAAAACCGCACCTACCAACCACCCTCCCATATAACCATTCAGTAAAACTGTACTTCCCAACGTATAACAATTCAATAGAACACTTAGTCCCGACAATCTCGAACAGATAGTCATTCAATAAAACTGTACCTCCCAACCACCCTCATATATAGCAATTCAGTAAAACTGTACCTCCCAACCATCCTCACATATAACCATTCAGTAAAACTGTACATACCAACCACCCTCATATATAGCAATTCAGTAAAACTGTACCTCCCAACCATCCTCACATATAACCATTCAGTAAAACTGTACCTCCCAACCACCCTCCCATATAACCATTCAGTAAAACCGCACCTACCAACCACCCTCCCATATAACCATTCAGTAAAACTGTACTTCCCAACCACCCTCACATATAACCATTCAGTAAAACTGCACCTACCAAACACCTTCACATATAACCGTTCAATAAAACCGCACCTACCAACCACCCTCACATATAACCAAAAATATTCCAGTCATAAAAATTAATGAGAAAACTTTGATTGATTTTATTAGAGTATAGTATTACCATGTTCAGTAAAATAAAACACAAAAACCATCATTCTGACCACCTTCAACGTATAACAATTCAATAGAACACTTAGTCCCGACAATCTCGAACAGATAGTCATTCAGTAAAACTGTACATCCCAACCACCCTCATATATAGCAATTCAGTAAAACTGTACCTCCCAACCATCCTCACATATAACCATTCAGTAAAACTGTACCTCTCAACCACCCTCCCATATAACCATTCAGTAAAACCGCACCTACCAACCACCTTCACATATAACCATTCAGTAAAACTGTACCTCTCAACCACCCTCACATATAACCATTCAGTAAAACTGCACCTACCAAACACCTTCACATATAACCATTCAATAAAACCGCACCTACCAAACACCTTCACATATAACCATTCAATAAAACTGCACCTACCAAACACCTTCACATATAACCATTCAATAAAACTGCACCTACCAAACACCTTCACATATAACCATTCAATAAAACCGCACCTACGAACCACCGTCACATATAACCATTCAGTTAAACCTTTTTCTCCCTAACACTCATTACATATATCCATTCAGAAAAGGCTCTGGTCCTGACCAGCCTTGACGTATAACAAATCAGTAAAACCTTGACTTCTGACCACCCTTAGAGTACAAACATCGAGTAAAACATTTTATGCAAATGATCTCTGACACATAACCATTCAATAAAGGCTTTCCTCCCCGTCCACCCTATAACCATTCAGTTAAGCTCTCATCTCGATCGCCTTTAAGATGTAGCCATTCAGTAAATCTGTCCAGACGACAATCCCAAACATAAACCATTCAGTATAACATTTTCTTCTTGACCAATGTTAACATACAGCCATTTAGTCAAACCTCTTATTTCGACTAGCCCGGACACAAACCATTCAAACCTTTTATGCCGACTACCCCCAACACAAACCATTCAAGTCAAACCTATCCTGCTGACTACCCGTAACACACAAACCATTCAAACTTCGTCTGCCAACTACCCATAACACACACGAACCATTCAGTCGAACTTCTTCTGCCGACTACCCCTGATGCATAAGCCATTCAGTCGAAGGTCTTCTTTCGACTACTCCTAAGACACAAACCATTCAAACGTCTTCTGCCAACTACCCCCTAACCATTCAGTCGAACTTCTTCTGTCGACTACCCCTGATAAATAAACCATTCAGTCAAGAGTCTGCCAACTACCCTTAACACAAACTTCTTCTGTTGACTACCCATAACACATTAACAATTCAGTCGAACTTCTTCTGCAGACTAAGCCTAACACAAAACATTCAGTCGAACGTCTTCTGACGACTACCCTTAACACAAAGAATTTAAAAGTCTTCTGCCGACTACCCCTAACACATAAACCATTAAGTCGAACTTCTTTTGCCTACTACCCCTAGCACAAACCATTCAGTAAGGCATTTACCCATTACCACCCATGATACATAACAATTCACCAACAGCTAACGTAAATGACTATACCCATATTTATGAAGAAAAGCAAACTTTCCTTCAAAACGAAACACCTCTTAAGTAAGACCAGTTTCCATGTCTGAACAGTGGTCTTAATTAAGAGTTTTACTGCATTTGTACATCACAACATCGAAAACTGGAAGTAAACTTGTCTTAATTTCGCAAACGTTGAATTGCATCTAGAAGGAAATCGAATATGGTTCATCGTAGAGTTTTTTCTAGGAAATTGAAATGTGGGTGAATTTGGATAATGAGTATCGACGTCACCGGATTCCTCCATTGTTAAAAACTTTAAGGCGAATTTTTTTAACACTGTTGAGGCCTTCAGGCGTTAACAACGTATATTTTAAGGCCTTCTTAGTATTAAAAAATTTAACCTTGAAGGCTTTAACAATGTAGGTATCAAATGTCGACTAAAAACGTGAGGTTTCTGGGATAATGAAATAATTACGGTACATCTATATTTTACAAGCTGTAACGAATAACAAGTATATTTCCTGCATGCCACGTAAAAATGTCTAACAGATCCAATATATGGTGATTTTTGTTCTTTGCTGAACATTTCAAATGTTTCATGTAATTGCAGCTAAAATGTTTCATAATATTTCCTCCTTACCTTAGCGTAACGTCGCCAATTCTTCACAAAACATATTCGGGGAGAAGGCGGGAAGGGAGGCTGACAATTAACATGAAAACTGTTTACTGTAGCAAAGTAGGCTCGCCACTAAAAAACATTGATTTCGAGGACGTCAACATAGGCGCGACAAAAGAACATTTCCCCAATATCCTCGAAACTTCGTACTGCCACTGAATACAACCTGTAAATTAATCAAAAAGTCTATCTCGCCACGAACATTAATCAGATCATAATTGATCAACATTGAGGCAAAGTAGTACATTTTTACTTTGCTGTCTAGAAAAGGTTATCGCTATCTAAGTAAAGGTTAAGGATCAGGAGTCGGGTTGGTATTTACACGTTGCTAGAATAAGTTACCGTCAGTAGTATTGAGAGACGGGATGATTTGTTGCTCAATCGACACTTTCACATCTCCATATGACTAGAGGAAAAATGAAGGAGCTGGTTATTTCAATCCCGTTTGATTGATTCTCCTTTGTTCAGAGTTTCCAATATTATACCATCTTGATTGTGACCGCCGAGGAAGGGTTTATGATTACGAAACGGTAGTCCGAAGACTTTAATCAGATTTTTTCAATTAACTAATATTTGTGTGTAATCCACATTGGTACATTGTTCAAAACTATTAAAGGTGCAAGCTAACCCATAGCCACACTGTAGACATCGTGACAATATGACTGGACAATTGTTAAAGCTACGTTAAAATTCCAAATCACAGACACAATAAAAAGCCAGGATATAGGTAATTCGCCTCTATAATAACATTCAAAGTTGTCAAAAAGTATAGGAATTTCAAAGTGGAAAGCGGATGTCCTAGTCCCAGACCTAATGAACATGATTATCATTAATAATGATTTGAATATTTAATCCACAACCATAGAGAAATATTAGTTATGTATTATATTAATTATAAAATAAATGTACTGGTCAGATACACATTGAAATTAATTTTCAACAAAGTAAAGTACAAAATACAGACGTGCATCACATAAAGTTATTAGGAATAGTCAACAAATAATATAAATCAAATATCGATAACAAGTCTTACACCAAATAACAAAAAGAGCGAAAACCAACAAACTTTGTATGATTGGCACCTGAATTTATTTCCTTAAAATACAAACTGAACTAATTAAAAATAACTTACAGTATAGTGAATGAAATTCTAACACCAGTGAATGTTCTATCAATTCCAAAAGTATCACTTAATCCGAATGGGTTCCAAAGGTATTATGAATGATGTTGTGTCTTATTTTGACCTACCAATAGTGTAGAATAATCACTATGATATAACACCTGTCTTTAAATAGTTTCACAGCATTTCCGTGACAGTTATTATTTTGAAATGTCTTGAAATGAATCCACAGTATTTCCATGACAGTTACTAATCAAAATATCTTTAAATGATTGTATGAGAACTATAATTCCAACGAATCATTCAATTAAATAAGCAGATAATTCTCAGTGAATAACATAATATTTACCTGGATGGAAACAAATGAATAAATACATTTACCAAGTATTCATAACTCATCTTTAAAGTGTGAACTACAATCATGGGATAATGGTATTATTATTATCTAAATGACCGTTGCAAAATTTATTCTCATGAAAATAATATACATAACATAGATATACATAAACATAAATTGATAAAAACTGTGATTGGTCCCTTTTAATCAACATTTCATGCTATGGCAGAACTTATCTGTTTATTAGTTTAATAAAAGACACATACATGCGTATAAATAAAGGAAGGATCAGACTGACTTATAAAGAAGTTCTATTTAAAATACGCGAATATAAACAAAACTCCCATTATGTGAATGTGCACCGATCTGACGAATTACATATCAAATTACATCAAGATGTAATGAACAGCTGCCAAACTTTTCTGGTGACAGTAAAAATTGCTATCATTAATTGTTTTATATGATAATTTTACGACCCATTTTACAATCAGGCAGTTAACATACCGACTAGGATAAAATACATTTATGTATACCTCAGACTGTCACAGTGCGTTAAGGTATATGTGCAAGGTTAATATTATTTCTCTTTCTGCCTATTGGCAGATCGTTGTTGAATTCTGCTGGAGGAAATTAAGACTGGTGAGAAATTTATGCTGGAATAAATTATGAATGTTACAAATTATAGTGGCTGCAGTGTATATTACTAGAAGTAGAAAAGTTTTATCTGCTGATAAGATCAAGGTTAAGAATATTTGAATATGTCTCTTTTTTAAATGTTTTTTATATGTAAAGAAATGAGTATGGAATCTGTGCATTAAAAGTATAATGCATTACAACAAAAAAGAAAGAGCTCCTTTGCAGAATACAAACAACCAAGTGCATCTGTCAACCAGTTTATTAGCATCAAAGATTCACAAATGTATCCTCCTTTAAAACTTTAAATAGATTACTGCAAGAAACTGGATATAATTTTTAATCGCAACAAGGTAAATAAATTCGAACAGTATGTGTCTAAGTTTTAGAAGCTAAATTATCCAAGAGAAATAACTCGTACTTGTTCCAGGGGAAAGCAGTATGAATTATTTCCCTTACATAACTTAGTATGTGCAATTCAATCGTGTTTAATTTAGTGTACGTACAAGTTTTTTTAGGCTTAGCGATGCATAGTAATTGAACATTAGTTTTATCTTGACATAATATTCCGTGTGCTAGTAAGTACTGAGGGAACAATTGCGGCCCCAAAATGCAACTGACCAAACTGAAATAATAGTTCACTCTGTTTACAACGAACAAAATTGTCGCCATCGGGGAGGATTTTTTTGCAGATTGTCATAATACTTTCACCTTAGTTCAATATCGAGTATTCTTAACAAAGTGTATATATATATATATATATATATATATATATATATATATATATATATATATATATATATATATATATATATATATATATATATATATATATATATATATATATTATTCGAAGGAGTTCTGTACAACATCATCTTGAAAACGTCACGATTCGTGGTGGACCAGTACATTTCCGGTTTTAAGTTTATACAGAACTTTTCATTTTGTCGGACTTTCATAGACCGTTATCAGGATTTTTCTGGATATGCACCATACTACTGCAAGTTCCTCTCATAGTACCACTTATGACTTTGATAATTAAATTCTTTGTTAAGCTTTACAAAACTTGTTGGCTTTGCTTCTTTCTGTGATTTAGTGTTTATGTGTTTGTGTGTGATTTGGAATTTTAATGTAACTTGAACAAAAATTCAGCCCAAGTAATTATTGGTACATTCTACACGGTTTTATAGCAATCTCGTCTGTTTTCCGGTTGTCTCTCCTGAATGAAAACTTTGAACTTGAGCTCACACCAAGTAACCAGCAGGAATCGGGGTCGTTATAACGGCATGGAAACACTTTTCATGTGAATTTTATTCAGTGTTACACGATGCAAATATTATAAAGTTGCAGCAGTCTAGCAAAATAAAGGACTAAACTCTAAATTCTATGCGTCGCTCACGTTAGTAGTGAATGGGGATACCCTAGCGACAATGGGAATTAGCATTACAGACCCCCCCCCCCCGGGACTGTTTAGCGACTATGTAAATTTAACATGGACGAAAAATCGTGGGACTGTTTAGCGACAAGGGAAATTAACATGGGAAATAGATTTTGGGACTGTTGAGCGACAAGGGGAATTGAACATGGGAATATGGGACTGTATAGTGTCAAGGGAATTTAAACAGGGTGGGACTATATAGCGACAATGGGAAATGAACATGGGACTTTTTTTTTTTTTAAAAAAAATAAAAATAAAAAAAAGGGTAGGCAATCGAAAGTCATTCTCTTTTCGAGACCTATGAGTGGCCCTGAAAAGGGCCTTTGGGTTTCTTCTTCTTCTAACTCCTCCACTTCTTCCACCAAGTCCTCACCTTTTCCATTATTCCTTTCTTCTTCTTTTTCTCCTCTGGCATCCAGTCAGGATGGCCCAAGGCTCTAAACTTTTCCTGCACTTTGATCCAATTCTGATTGAGCCTTTCAAAATCAGACTGTTTATTTTTGTTTTCCTGACCTTTTCTTTCTTTATTCCATCTCTCTTTAATCTTCTTTACCTCTACCTCCATTACTTTTCTCATCAACTCCTCTCCTTTCCTCAGTCTGTCCTGACCTCTCTCCACAAAAGAGCACTCTGTCCCATGTGACATATTTTCAAGAAAGCACCTGACTTTGCTTGCATTGTCAAGTGCTTCCTTTAGGCTTCCCACTCTGACATAGGTGGGATTTATCATACCTCTCAATCTCTTTTCCTCCTCTTCTATCATTTCTGCTATCACTTCTTTTGCTATGTTTAGGCGTTTAGCGTAGTCCAGATACTCTGCTATCTTCCATTCTTTTTCTAGTCTCTCCACTACATAGATACCATCCATTATCCAATTGTATAGATGTACCAAGTTGTTGAACAACTCACTTGCAACCACCATCTTCGTTTTTATTATTCCGTAGAATGGTTCGAACATCAAACCTTGTGGGTTCTTATAGTGAAAGCGCGGACGTGATGGAAAACATCCCCAAGACATAAAATTGATATTACCTAGATCATGACCAAACAACGCGCGAACGTGAAAGAAAACATCCCCTACTTTTCTCATTTCATATGATCTACTATCCACATACGTGAAGCAGCAATAAACTAACCAAAATCTACCATTCACACAAACCAAGCATCAGAATCAAATCCTATGCAAACCCCTAATCTACTATCCACACACGCAAAGCATTAAAATGAAACCCTAATCTACTATTCACAATAACCTATGCTAGCGCTTATTAACACACAATCATATACATTAACCTATACACTCACACTATGAAAATGAGTCAGTGTTTATATTCACACTACTCTACATACACACACATTCGCAAAATTGATTACTATTTCTTTTCTAAAGGTTTGGGTAGTCCTGAAAAGGGCTGTTTGTTTTTGAACTTCATGACACCTGGTTAATGATGGCACCTTCCAGGCCTGGCACCACACACACATCTTCTTCCCCAGTCTCTTTTCACTCGTTTTGGGGGAAGAGCAGAGGCGGGATAAGTGGCTTCAGAATCCCAATTTTCTGTCTCTGGGATTCTGAAATTTTCATCTTGTGGTTGTGGTACAACCATTCCTCTCTCCTTTTGCTCCTCTTCTTTGTTTCTTCTCTCCTCCTCTTCTTTGTTTCTTCTCTCTTCCTCTTTCATCCTTCCCTCTTCTACTAGAGCCTCTGCAGCCAGCTCATTCACTATACGCCTGGCATATTCCAGGTGTACATGAAGTTCAAGCAGTTTTGCTAGTCTGGTGTTCATTCTGGTGGTGTTGATCAATCAACAAGGGTAGCTAGACTACCGAACGAGTTTCAATTTATACTGAAAGCGCAGACGCGATGGAAAACATCCCCCTAAAACAAAATTGATCTTACCTAGATCATGACCAAACAACGCGCGGACCTAAAAGAAACACTCACTCACTTTTTTATACTACCCATTACTAATTTAAAAATTTTCATTAATCACTTCAATATACTATCCACATACGCAAAGCAATCAAACCCCAAATCTACTCTCCCCACACGTCAAACAGCAAAAAACATGATCTTAATCTACTATCCACACCAACGTACGCGAGCACTTACAAACACACAATCCTATACACAAACACATACACTCACACTATAAAAAAGAGTCAGTGTTTATATTCACACTACTCTACCTACACACATTGGCAAATCGATTGTTATTTCTTTTCTAGAGTATTGGGTAGCCCTGAAAAGGGCTGTTTTTTTTGTTTGCTATGGCAATCTTTTAGTTTCTAAGAATGTGACGTCCTCTGAGGATAGACTTTCAGACGATAGGTCTGCTTCTTCGGAAAGAGAAGAAGAACTCTTTGGTGTCGATACGACAATCGACAAAGCCTCTGTCAGGTTCAGGTTCCTGCAGCTGCTGCTGCTGTTGTTTCTGTTGCTGCTGTCTCTGAAGTCTGTACTTCTATGTCCATTCTTCTTTCTCCCTGTTCACTTCTTCTCTGAAGAGCTCTTCTATCAGGTCTTCAGTGACTTTTAGCATTCTCACATTCTCTATCTCTTCTGGCTTCGGTATCAGACTGTGTCTGACCGTATGCAAATTCACGTAGGCTTCGTTTAGCTTAGCTAGTTTGGAGCACATCTTCGTAGGAGGATGAGTCGACAATGGATGGTTAGACTGGAAACTACCCCGGTTCTTAAAGTCAAAGCGCGGACGTGAAGGAAAACATTCCTCTATGGTTTTCGAGCCGCAACGTTCAATGAGTGTCATGAGAGGGATAGAGAGAAGTCAAAGAGCATGAATCAACATTCTTATAGCCAAACAAAAGACAAAGGCATTTTTTTTTCAAAAACAACATTTTTTTTATTCAAAATCACTTAACACTAACCAACAACTCTAATAGTTTTAACAATAATCCAACAATATAACATCAAACATTTTTTTTTTCAATTTACACATTATTTTGGACAGGGTTGGCAACGTTGTGAATGAAACTGATTTCCACTGTTGGAAGTCATTAGGCCATTGATGGACACTACGTTTCCTAGCTTGAGACAAAAGATAAGCATAATGGTCACAAAACCATCGATCTACTTTCACATCGTTTCTAGAAGAAGAACGAGGATCAAAATGAGTCACTAAATGTTCTAAGGAATAGCCCAGGCTGCGATGATGCAGAAAATACACACAATATTGTCCACACACCAAGGAATCTGTGCCTTGTAATTTCACATTATTGAATCGGGTGGTCTGAGCATTTCTTCTCATAAAGTCAATGATATCGTCTTCCAAAGGGGGCAATCCGTACGAATCGAAATATTCCACACATCCTTCTTGAGGAAAGTAAACGGCTACCCAGTGGGTTCCTGAGAGATGCCTGTCGTCCGTGTTGATCACATAAACTAGATGGTCTTGAGGTTTGCAATGAGGGAGTTCATCTTTAGCACAGACGACAGGATTCCAAGAAGCCGTATACGAACTGTGGTTCAAAAGGTAATAAAGTTCCCAGGTATCCATGTTTTGTGTGTTTTTTTTCTTCTTCACAGGTAATAATAAGTCATCAATTCGATCCTGACTTTTTGCTTGAAAATGTCTGACAAATAACCGTTTCTTCGTTTCGTCTCCTCGCTTTGATTCAGGAGAGCTTCGATACGATCGATCTCTTGAGTGGTTAATGGTGGACAAGAATGTTCACGCAAGTCTACCACTGGTACAACACGACTTCGTCCGAGATGAGACTCCAAGCTTCGTCCAGATACTCGTCCAATTTTTCTTCTTGACTCAGCATCAGGCATTTATCGTGTTGAATTTGACTGTGATGATCGTTTTGACATTCATAGCAATCTTTCTTGATCAATTCCGTCAATTTTTTGACCAAGTGTTTAGCAAAACAGGAGACTAAATGGGCTTCTTGTTCTGGCCATCTCGACTTCATCATGACAACTTCTTCGTCTTTGTCTTGGGATTCTCCTTCCACGGTCTCCTCACATTCCATCTCCAAAGTTTCTCCACTAGGTAAAGAGGGATAACAGTCTTCCATGACTTCTAATAATCTAGAATGACTTCTCTCAAACTGTTGATTTTTATGGTATTGTCAAATTCCGCATACAGGATGACGTTGACTGTGTTCTCTGGGGGTAGTGCACTCGCAAACTGAATTTACACACGAATTTGGCCGGATTTTATAGGGTGGAAATGTCCCTCGTCGCTGCCTTGGTCTGGAGTGAATTCGAAACCCACAAAGCGTAGCCTCCTGCATAATCGTCGTACGTAATACCGTGACTGGTGTTGGTTCCTAACTGTCCGGTAGCTTCGTACAGGGACAAGTACGATCTCATGTAATTCCTGTCACCAAACTTAGGCTCGAAAGGTCGGGTACACAGTGTCTTGCCATCATGACTGACTTCGATTTTGGACACATTGTAATGTTGAAACTCAAAAGGATTTTCCTGGTAGGCTCCGTTGAAGGCTGAATTCTTGACGATACCAAGGATTAAACACTTGGGTAACTGTCCTTGGAACAGATGATCTTGGATCATGGATCGCTGTCCAGCAGGAATGGTGAACGTTTTCACTTCCACTCGTCGGATCGGATACTTGGCGGTCGTTCTGCTCAACGTCTGACTGACGTCGTTTCCCACTTTAGGCAACACTTCCACACGATGCACGTAGAGTCTGGCTTCTTCGATTTTGGTTTTGTAAGTGGCATCATGAGCAGCCATCAAATGGAAAGCAGCAGTGCTACGATTCAGTCTCAGGCGGATATCCACCCCGTTCAACAAATACTTTTCTTGTAACCACATGTCTAGATGCAAGCGATCCATCAGTTCTAAACTACGACTTTGTGCAATTTTCGTTCGTCATTCTACAAATCCCGTTAAATTTGAATCATTCTCAGCAATTGCAATGGTGTTGAACTTAGTCGCTTTGTCAGGTTTCCATACCACGCAAGCATCCAGATGAGTGTTCTTGGCTTCTTTTCCGTACGTCAAGAGATTTTCCAGGTACGCTCGGTAAGGGTAAGTATCCATGCTACTGCTGACCAGTTTGTTATTGAAGTACAAGTCCACTTCGCTAAACAAGGAATGCATGAAATTATTGACTGCTTCATCAGCGTCTAGGTTAGCGTTGGGTGGTTAGATCACTTTCACTTTCAAGTACATGTAACTGCTATTCAGATCGATGTAATCTTCGGGCTGTCCTTTGATTTCAAACTCGATGGGAGCGGAATCTGTCAATGAGGAGACGGGGTTAAATTCGACCCACTGGGATTCTTGCATGGTCATCATGGTGGGGGGCATGGCAAACAGATCCAGTTCCGACTTGGAACAAGCACAGGAGTCTCGGTGCTTCATTTTTTTCTGTTTTTCAATAATCGAAAACGTCTAAGTCTCGAACGGTTCTTCTTTTCTTTGTCTTTCTCGCTCTAGACGTGTGAAGTCTGGTGAAAGGGTGTTTTCTTCGTCGTCTCTTTCTGCCTTGTCCTTGCTGAATGCCTGACCCGGTAGCGTGCAGGACATTTATATGTGTTTCTCGTCGGCCTAAAATGTCTTTGCCCGTTTGCGGCAAGACATTTTTGCCTGCCCTCATGAAGGCTTCTTTAGGGTTTTGTTTGTCGATGATGACATTTTGGAGAAATTCTTTGCCTTGCGTCAGTGCCGCATCTTTCAAGGCGTGCAATCCGCGTGTCACCATCGGTTTCAACACCGGGGCCACCGAACGAAAGGCCGATTTTAACATATCTCCTAAACCGTGTCCTCGCTGTCGAGCAACCCCTCGGTACACTGGACACATGACTTACGAGTCGTGAGAGAACCGTTTTCGAAAATGGAGTTTCACCGTGACTTTTCCTTTGGTGAATGGAATATTTTGTCCCAAATCTCCTTTTATAGCAATGTTGACCGTGTCCAAATACGACTTGCTGACGGGCAAATAGTGAGGATGTACAAATTCGCGGTGGACGTGATAAGTGTTTCCACCTTCCTCGTCAGCGTTCGTGGCAGAATCCACTTTGAAAGGAATGACACGCAGTAATGGCACAGAGGTGTGTCCCACCACGTTGTACTCCACCACATCGGAATACACGAACATCAAATTCAGTCCTTGGTTCAGTTCTACCGGGGTACGAAATAACTTGCTAAAAGACTCGTTGTCGTAAATGATTGGTAATTCGTTTTTCTTGATTATGGTCATTCTCAGGTTCATGTCTCCGCCCAACATGTCAAACAATTCAGGACAAAATAAAATGGCCAGGATTTTACTCCCGTCAAATTTCATCGAGAGGCGACGAGCTGCTTTGTGGTATTCCATGGTGACACTTTTTCTGACACTCTCCAAAGCTTTAAAACACACGACATTAAACCTGGTGGCTATGGTGCTGACCAAATGTTGACCACTAAAATAATAGCCTGGGGGAATGAACAAGTGATAGGTGGTGTACTTTTGATTTTGTGTACGGGTTTTCTTGTCATATTTGACATGGGTATCCAAGTACTGTTGCACTTGCTCATCATGAACTTCCACATCAAAAAAATTTTGATTAGGAAGGACATTGAGGACTTGGGTCGGGTGAATGATTTCTACTAAAGCCACTTCCCAATGGGCTTCGTGATCTAATGGGATGGCCTGAGGTAATTTGGCCGTGTAACAGCACAACGTGTTGTTGGGAAACACCTCCATGGAACTGTCACTGGGTAAGGTTAAGTAAAATTGGTTTTGGTGACTCATAATTCCAGAGTTCTGTGGCTGTCCGAGGGGTTACTGGACGTCAGAGGCGTGTCTCCGCCTAAAATGGGGTTCTGGTTGTGGTTGTTATTGGAGTGGTGACTGGCATTGGCACTGGACACAAGGTTCCCGTTCGAAGTGAATTTCAGGGAGGGATTGGGAAGCAGGTAACCGATGCAACTGCTCAATAAAATGGTCCACAATTGTTTGTCTCCTTGTTGCAAACTCAAATTGGCGATGGCTGCCCCTATGACACAATACACCACGAAGATTTGGCAGAAAAAGACGATTTGCGTTTTAGGCACACGTTCTCCACACCACACCCACAGGGGTTGTTTTTGTAAATATTGCACAGAAGAACTAGGTGAAGGAGTGGTCGACGTAGCTGCGTCTGTGTGAAAGGGCATGATGGTCACTTCTTTTTATAGTCGATGACTTGCGAAGCGTCGATCCAAGAATCAAAACTGGGTGGATATCCTTTCCAACGTACTTTGACTTCTTTGACACGTCGTTTGCCCACTTTACGGGTTCTGCGTTCGAGAATGCTTTCGATGTCGTACACGTCGTCTTCTTTTTTGCTGACACGTTGTAACTCGGGCAAATAAAACGTTCCTTTGAGCACTTCTCCGTTCATGTTTTCCAATTTATAGACGGCAGGATGACGGCCATGCACTCGTCCAGTGACACGAAACAATTCGGTCGTCCAGTTAGGCAAGTAACCTTTGTCGAAAATGCGTTTGGTTTTACCAATGCGCACCCAATCTCCTACGGTCAACATTCCACTTTTCTTGGGGACAGCCCTCGTCGGGGACGTACCAAACAGGCGCTCAAACACCAGCACTTCGTTGTCGGGAGTCACTTCTTGCGGGGCACGTCCGATGCTTCGATGGTAAGATTGGTTGTACGCTTGCACCAGGTGCGGTAAGATGTCGATGTACTTCAGAGTGTGGTGATGCGTAAAATATTTCCACATGCGTTCTTTCAAAGTGCGTTGAAAACGTTCCACGATGCTGGCTTTGGTTTCGGGATTCTCGGTGGTAAAAAAAACGAATGTCACGTTTCTTTAATTCTTTTTGGAAAGCTTGGTTCAGAAAGTCGGTGCCTTTGTCCGTTTGCCATCGAAGAGGATGACGACCGCTTTGTTTCAACACTCGTTGCAGGGCTCGCACTAAGTCGCTGCTGGATTTGGAAGTCAAGGGTACGACCCAGGCAAATTTGGAAAAGACGTCGATGACACAAAACAAATATTTGTAGCCACGATTGTAGCTGACCAAATGAGAGACATCGGCTAAATTGGCTTGCCATTGATGATCAATGCCTTCCACTTGGGTGCGACTTCTGGCAAACTTGCGTCGAATGGGTTTGTGTAAAGTGTAGGTAGCCTGTTCTTGTAACCATCTTTGCACTTGAGGTAAACGGAGACTTTTCAGTCGCATTTTAGCAGCACGATACAATTTTTGAACTCCTGCGTAACCTGCAGGATGGGAGGGATCGTAGTAAATGCTGGCTAAGACGTTTTCCATTTTTTTGTGTTGGTTTGTGTGTTAATAAGTCACCCACTCTTCGGTGATGCTACTTTGGGTGGGACGAAAGGGTGGTTTAGAAACGGATTTACGTGTCCGATGGGCTACGGAAGTAGAAGTCGAAGGTAGTGGTGGTGGTGGTGGAGGTGGCAATGGAATGGCTTTGGTCTTCTTTTCTTTTTTCACTTCTGGTTTCCCTTCTTTCTTTTTCACTTCTGTCGAAGGAGGAGTGGACATCATCTTTTTAACCCAAGCTTTCATTTCTTCTCGTTGGGGTGTGGGGGACGGGGTCAACAAGGATGTTGCAATCTTACTCCAAATGGGAGCTGCTGACGGTGTTTGAAACACTTCTCGCATCTCTTCTTCCTCAGGTCTTCGTGGGGTAGCATCTCTGGTGACCCCTGGGGATGGTAGTAGTGGTGGTGGTGGTGGTAGTGATGATGGTGCTGGACTTTTCATCAAGGTCTTAAAATCTTTCAAAGTGGGTAGAGCTGTTTCGTCTAAAGCTTTCTGGTGAAAGAGTTGCAGTCGTTGCAAGAGTTGGCCGTACGTTTCGATTTTACTGTTTCGGACAAATCTTGGCGATCCATCAAGGACTGCAATTCGTGTTGTAACTGGGACATCTCGCTCAAATTGGGATTTGGAGGTAAATGCGGGGTGCGTTGTTCTTGCCAACGATGGTATTCCATCCATCGTTTGTAAGGCACTAAAGCTAGTTTTCGTCCTTCCATGGGGTTGTCAGGGGTCGATTCTGAGATCTTGGGACTTCCGAGGGCCTTTTTATCTTGCTCCCACCAGTCCTCCCAACATGGTTCCCAAGACTCCTTTCAGTAAGGGGCCTAACAAGAGGGGTAAAATGCCTCCACGTTGGACCAACATCTTCTTCTTTTGACGAATGGGAATTTTCTTTTGAACCATTTGGCGAAGAACGTGACGATGTTTGCTTAAGCATTGTTTCTGGTGTTTGGACAAAGGGATCGTGCCTTTCAAGGCGTTCAAACAACATTCGCACACGGTATCGATGACCTCTTTGGAGGCCGATTGAATGAGTTTTTTTCGTAGAGGTGGAGAAGCTTCGGACAGGACAGATAACATGTCCCCATGTTTGACTAAACGAGGAGGCAGTCCTTTCCTTTTCTTTCCTTGGGGTTGTTTAGAAGAGGGATGTTTTCTGGAGGGTGACATCTTCAGGAGCACCAAAACACTGATACCCGACTTGGTCACAGGCCTTTTTTATACTGGAACGCGTCGCCACTGATTGTCTTTACGTCGTATCAGTTTGAGGACAGGCATGACACGTCGTGCAGGGGTACGCAACGGACTAAATTGAGCCAGTTCTTGCTTGGACAAATCCAGTAAACTTTGTAACATGCCCGATCTTTCTTGAACTTTGATTTTGGGAGAAGGTACTTTGTGAGCAGCAGCCACTGTCACTAAATTGGAGGGTCCTGCCACTGGGGAAGTTCTTTTTGGGGTCATCAACGGAGAAGTTCTTGGTGTGATCAACGTCTCCAAGTACCCTTCTGTTCTTGGTGTCATCAACGGAGAAGTGGATGAACGTGAGGCTGCCGGAGACGCAGTCACCGCCGTGGCAGGTCGTGGTTTGCGAGTGTAAGGTTGCGTCCTGGCCGAAGAAGTGCCTCTCTTGCGACTAGTTTTCTTCTGTGGGCTTTTCTTTTTCAAGGGACATTTTCTCTGTTTCTTTTTCTGGGGGCTTCTTTTCTTTTTTCGGGGTGGTGTCTGGTAAGAGGAGGGTCCCGTCACTGGAGAAGTTCTCCTTGGGGACCTGGTCTTTTTCTTCTTCTTGGAGCTTCATTTGACTTTTTTCTTGGGGAGAAGTTTGGGGACATTAGGATCCCATCTTAAGAGAGAGCAAATGATGACCCCTCCTAGAGTACCGCTCCCTCCAGGTTTCAAAATGATTTGTTTTTTGGTTTGAGTGTCGATGCGGGGATCGGCCAGTTGGGTCAAAACGACTTTGTTTCGATCAAAAAAGCGTTTGGTTTGATGAGGAATCTGAATGATTCCTTGGAGTAATTGACGTGCCGTCACCGTGAACCATCGTAAGACTTCTTTGAGACTAGCTTCTAAGACCTGAGCTCGTGTTTGTGGATTTTTTTCTCGACTGATGCCATACAAGGCACGAATCAATTTGACGGGAAGATGCGACTGAAGGGACGTCATGTTCAAAATGTGTGTGAGACAGACGAAAAGGGTCTGAGGTTTTTATAGATTTTTTTATGTGGAGTGAAATTAAGTCGAGGACGGAGATGTGTACAGGACAGGCCCTCCATCTTGGCACCAGTGGTGAAACAAGTGGGTACGAAATCGCAAATCCTCGGGGGTCGTAGGTTTCAAATTGACGAGTAAATAGGCGTGTGGAGTTTGAGTGGCATCGTCGTACGCCTGAGTCAGCCAAGGCGTTCCTAACTGTTTGGCTAAGACTTGCACTTGCGATTTATCTCGAGGGCTTTTAAACAAGACCACGTAATGCGCATTGAGACTGATGGTGCGATGGGCTTTACTTTGTTGAAACAAATTTTGGGTGATGTAAACGACACTGGCATTACGGTGATGCCCTTTGCGCGTGAACCACAGTTTAATTTCTTCTTCGTCTTCTCCTAACATGTCGTCGAAAATGACCAAATGGGTTTGACGGGAGTCAGAGACGATGCCGTCGTCTTCTTTAGGAATGCCTTCCACAAATACGATGGAATCGCCTTGACTTTCTCGCAAGAGGCTGTACGCCGATTGCCACTCTTTGTAACACCACACGATCTGCTGAGGTGGTCGATCGATCAAATGATGTTTATGTTCGATCAAACGTTTGACGAATTCGGTTTTGCCTGAACCGCTAGGTCCAGCAATGAGCATGTTAAAAGGATGGCGAAGATACAAAGCCTCCCAAATGGCACGATCTAAGTGTTCGTCGATGACTTTGACAGTGGAGGAAGAGGGAGTAGAGACAGCAGAGGTAGCCATAGTGTCAGGAATGTCACTTGTGACACGAAAACAAACAAGACGAGAGTTTATATACTTTTTCAGAACACGTTTATTGAATGTTTTAAACATGAATACGAAGGACAAAAATACATAAAAGCCAAAGGTTTAAGTACAAGGATAAAAGGCACATGATAACCATTAACGTGGAATAAACACAAGTGTCTGTACAACATGTTTTGGGTAAAGTTATGACCAATTCTATAGGGGGTAAGGTCACACAAGTGTCCTCCCGAAAGGGTCTTTCAGGCCTGTCCACGACAGTCCTGTCCTGGGTGACGGGTTCTTCTGGCACCGTCACTAACACAGGTTGAAAAGTAACTTTTTTCCTTGAACAACTCTCGTGCATACTGGGCCACTTCTTGGGCCCAAGCCTCAAAATCCCATTTTTTCCAGGCACGGACATCTGTCAAATGGGGGTGTAAGTCACAAGCTACACACACATCGTCATACACGTCTTGGGTAGCTAAAAGTTGACGAATCTTTTTTCCCCGTAGAGGTCGAGAAGTATCCAGATGAAACCGCAAGGCTTTGAGCAAAAGGAGTCTTTCGTGACCATTTAAGGCCATTGAGGTGGTAAGTACTGATCGTAAAGAGTCCACAAGGAATCGGCTGGTAAACGAAATCCTAGAAAACAAGTCACTAAGACACACACCACTTGTCGACCCAAATTGAATGGATACAGTTCTTGTAATAATCGATGGTAATGATCCACGGTTTGAATATGGTCATTGAGTTCCTTCCACGGAATCTGTTGGATTACATACGACATAAGTCGTGGCATGGCAGCCTGTTTTTATAGTCTCTTTGTTTCGGAAACAATACACGTACTTTCTAGTCAGACATCTTCGTTCTCCAGTGGGGAATCTAAATGTTGCATACTGTAACCGAAACGTTTGACTTCGTTTAGAAGTTTCCTCTTCCGCTAAGTAGATTCCACGTAAAATATGTCGGTAATCCTTTACCTTGTCTTCCTCAATGCGTTGCACTAGGTCAATCTCGAAGTAACCAAAATGATCAACACGTGGATGATCGGGGGGCTGGAATTATTGAACAAGGTCTGACCACTGAAATAATTTCTGACGAATAAGTTCTCTTATGCCATTCAGGTACCAGTGGTTAAAGATCTGGTGACGTAACGGATGCAACTGTTCTTTACGTTTGACTTGTATTTTGACCAGCTCTCGGTAAATGCGTTCTCTCAACTCCACAGGCAAAGCACGAATGTTCTCTTGCAAAGTATCCATGAATAGGTCAGTCCGTACAATTCACAATCTTCTCCTAGAGCAAAAGTAATCCACATAGTGAGTAATTTCTGACCACTGCCATGCAGGGTAACGTCCAAGAATGTCACTGAACTCTTTTGATGTAAACGGTCTAAAGCGATATAATAGGATGAATGCACCCTTGACCCAAAGAAATCTAACACACTGGTTGACTTTTTTCACTTTCCTCTTATGAATTTCTTGACACAAAAGTTCTACAGTGACCCATTGAGATTTCACTCTGGCAAACCCCTGCCAAACTTCTTTGTAAATCTTCTCTTGCAGTTCTTTAGGTAATGATTCAATATCGTTTTTGAAATGAAGTTTAAATACTGGTCTCGGTGATTCTTCTTCGTCAACGACATGGTAAGTTACTTCAATGTCTCGGTCCCACTAAGGGTAAGTAATTACAATTCGGTGACCATCGAGCATGTTCTACGTAGGCCGAATCTTGCGGTTCCCAGTGGTGAAGTGACACACCGCAACTGAAGCACTTGACTTTATCTCCTTCGCCGAAGTAGAAAAATCCGGCTTTGGCTAATTCTTCGGGGGTCGGTTCTCCCAGATACTTAGGCCATTTTCCTTTGAACAATTGAAGACGACTTTCAAAGTCGCAGTATTCCGACAAACGCACAGGAAACGAATATTCGTCTTTTACAGGTTCGTTTCGATGAGGGTTGGGTGACATGAACAGGGGTTTGCTCAGGGCTGGATGACATCCGTAGTGGGGTAGACGTGAAGGTGAACATCCACCTTTAAAACGAAACCCAGTAAAATGTCCAAGAGGACGAGTGGCATCACTTTCGCATCCCTCAGGTTTGACACGCACAGCATCACTTTCCATGATAGGGGTAGTGACACTAAAGTTCCCATGATGCTTTACGGCATCGCTAAGGTCACAACGTACAGCATCGTACCCATCGCAAGGCTCACAATCGCATTCCACTTCAGAAGCCCCACACTTGAATTGTGCCTTTCTAAACTTGTTTTGTGTTTCTCTGAAAGTATTCATCTTGTTCGCTTGGTCTTGGTATTCACAATGAACTATCTATCTTGCCTAGGGTTCCTTTTCATATACAGACCAATACCGACGTGTCCATACGGTAAGGTGAAATGATTGGGAAGTCGCACTCGCTTCTGGTACACGATTTGATAGACTTTTTCCAAGGGCCGACTGACGATGTGGTGAGTGGGTAAACGTACAATCTTGTTAGGTTGATAGGTGGTCACTTTAAAGTGTTCATCCTCTCCCGATTGCAAGGCTTCTTTCAGTACCCCAAAGTTCACCACTCGACTGGTACGATAATTCAGAGTCAATCTTTTCACTTTGCACGTCGTGTGCACTTCTCCTTGTTTGTCCCGGTATTCGTAGCCGTAATTTTTGGGACCGCCACTGACAAAACTTAGAATCTTGTCGTCGGGATGCTCGTCTGTCCAGGCTCCTAAACGGTCTCCTTCGATGTCAGGGTGCTGTTGACTCGGGTGATGGATGTAAATGCAACTGTCCGTGTCAAAGTACAGGACGCCTTCCCCTAACAGTTCTAAAGCTTCGTACAATTTTAAGCGAGCATGGGCTGTCACGTAAGCCGCAATGATGACATTTCCAAAAGGGTCGTCTTGTACAAAGTCCAGATCTTTTTCGTAATTGACCAAGATCAAATCCTCGCGAACGACGTCCACGTGTTTCATGAATTTGGTTTTGTCGTGAATCATCTGGAAGTAGCGGGAAGATTCTGTCAAATATTCCGTCTTGGGTAAACACGGACGTTGTGCCATTTTTCCCCACAAGCAATTTAACATCACTTTGGCAAACGATCGCCTGCCTTCGTTTTTCTCGATGTGATCTAAAGTGATGCCTTCTTGTTCATAGTATTTCTTTTTGAATTTTATTTGGTCTTCGGGAGTGTGACACCAGGAAGGATAGCCGCTGGCTTCTTGCTTCAGTTTCAAAAAGGCATCCACGTAGTCAGCGAAAATGCCTTTCTGCGTGGGGTCACCCTTGTGGTATTGTTGTGTCTTGGGAAAGTGACAAATTTCGTACACTTCTAACAGTTGGTATCCCATGTCCAGAGCTTTGAACAATTCCACGCTGACCCACGTCCCCGTCAAGGCCCGTTCTTCCTGGGTGTGATGACAAGGCTGGTCTTGGTTGCACGTTTCGGCACAAGTACGGCACAAAGGAAACATCAGTTTGCCTTGGCAATGGTGAGGTAACACGGGATGGTACAAGTCTAACAGTTGGTATCCCATGTCCAGAGCTTTGAACAATTCCACGCTGACCCATGTCCCCGTCAAAGCCCGTTCTTCCTGGGTGTGATGACAAGGCTGATCTTGGTTGCACGTTTCGGCACAAGTACGGCACAAAGGAAACATCAGTTTGCCTTGGCAATGGTGAGGTAACACGGGATGGTACAAGTCCGTGGGCGGCAAAACTTTACACTTGATCAGACCTTCGTATTGTCGAATGTTTTTCAGGTCGATGTGTTCCGTCAGCAATTGTGGGTGCCCTACAGGAAAGCGACAATATTTGCACACGTAGGGATACAGCGAACACACGTCCAAGTATTTGATTTCTTCTCCTTTCTCTTCGTCGGCTTGGTACAGCAAACAGGTGGCATTGGTCCTTCCTCCGTACAAACTATCCCTCGGGTTCAGGGGGTCCATCAGCTTGTAACTTTCCACGAGGCGTTTAAACTCGGGATCGGTTTTCAAACGGTGATCGTACTCGTGTTCCCACATTTCCACCACTTGGTATCCTTCCTGTTCTAACTTTAGACGTCGCTGACAAGTGTCCTGGTACAAGTCTTCCATGGTTCGTTGTAAAAACTGATTTTTAGTGCTACGATCAGGGTAACAGACGGGACATCCGTGAAATAAGCAACCGTTAAACTCGTACACGATCTTGGGGTTTTTTAAGTCCCAACCATCTACCGAATACGTTCCGATGGTCTTTTCGCCTCCTCCGTTGCGGGCATGCTGAATCCATTTGTCTTCCTTGTCGCACAAGTAATGTAACCAACGTAGGGCTTTGACCGAGTATTGACGTTTGACATAGTTGGTCGATTGAGGGCTGATGACAGCCACGGTGTTTTCAGGCATGAATCGTTGTCTGTACACTAAGGAACACGCTTTGGCAATGGTGCAAGCTTCTTTCAAAGGATCGACCCCTCCGTGTTCCATGAATAGCTCTCGAAATTTTCCACAGCAACGTCGTAAAATGTCCACGTCGGAACGACAATACTTTAACATTTCTTCCTGAAAGTCGAAAGGGTCGGTGGCGTGAGCCTGGTACCAAGCGTAGAAAGCTTCTCGTTGTTCAGTACGCATGTTCTCGGGGTCGTAATAGTGAGCCTCAGGTAAATGGGGTAGAACGGCGTGTTGATTGGCTTCCGTATTGCAAAAGTGTGGAAAGTACCCTTTAGTCATTTCTGTCATTCCAAACGTTTTAGGCATTCGGCTCAAAGGCATGGCCAAGTAACTCATCGAATCTTTAAACTGTACTTGTCCCACTTGCATGAAAATGATTTTGGCTCCGTTCAAAGTCACTTTAGGACGCTCGGTGCCTTGTTCCGTATAGTATCTCAAAAGAAACTGTCCATCGTATCCGGAGAAATTGTGAGCCATCACCGTGGCATGGCGATGACAATCTCCGTAACGTTCGATGTCCTCTTGGCTCCAATTCTTGTCGATGGGGTCTAAGACCCATTGTGCAAAATCGGCTAACGTGTTCGGTCCTCGAAAGATTTTTTCACGCCCTCCGGGAATGTTGCTGCAGGGAAGGCAATGACTGAAGATACGTTCCTGAATGCACTTCTCGCACGTTCGATGAGCCACGCAGAAATTAGGAATGTGAATGCCGGTCTCTTGCATGCATTCGAAATCAAAAAAGATGAAATTGCCTTTCTTCTTGTGACCATCCTCTTTCTCTGGTGGGGGTTGGTATTTTTGCACGTAGCACTGGTGTTCCAAGTCCACGATGTGATGACAAATGTGACATTTTTTCTTTCCTCGACATACGTGTGCCTTGGTACTATTGGTACGTATGCCTTGTCCACAGGAAGGGCACAATCTCAGGAGTTGACAAGCACATTTCTGCTGTGAACCTTGCGTCTTCAGATGTTGTTGGTAACAGGCAGGGCTGACAAACGTGCGCAGACAATGTACTCTTTCTTGTCCTTCGCTCAGACAGGGTGAAGAGGCCAACCATCCTGAGCATTTCAATCCGCAATGTTTGTGTTGCTCTCAATTATTATAACCATGGTCACATTTCTCACAGTAATAACCGTATCCCATGAATGCAGAGATACTGGTAATGGTATCGAAATGTTCATCGTGATAATAGACATGAATGTATTTTCCGTCCTTAAAGTCTTTCCCTCGAAACAACAGAGGCCCACGGACTTCTTGAGGGTGCACTTTCAAGGTGTAGCGTGGAGCTAGGACATCTTGCAATTTTTGCATTTCAGGAATGCCGCAGGGTGTGTCTTTGGATAGGTCAGCTTGTTGCAACAGGAATTCTGCTTCGTTTCGTTGTTTGGCTCGGTCCGATCATTGAATAGTTTTCCAGGCTCTTTTCCATTCTGTCGTGTCGTTCTTGTTGGCATAGGTTCGTCCCACCACGATGGCTCGGGCTAAACACATCTGGTCTTGAGAATTGTGAATTTGGACGAGACTCTTTTTGGTACTGCGAAGGTCGTTCACCAGTAACACCTTATTGCGTCCAGTCCCTTGAGGAGGAGAGACGTGGGTCATGTCCAGTGTGGCTTTTTCATCGGTGATGTCAAGCTGGTCATTAGATTGTTGCACGTGTTGAATCTTGTCCATGACTTTGGAAGCAGTTAGTTCTGCGGGTCTGCTAAACTCGATCCAAACAGGGGATTTCAAACCGTCGTGTTGTATGGAAAGTCTCAAGCATTCGTCTTCTTTGGGTTGACATTGTCGCTTGAGTGCGGTGAGCAAAGAATCCCACACCCCAGTGATAAACCCTTCTGCTTTCTCTAACGGTACTTCAGCCTTGAAATCTTTAAACTTCACTGTGTATTTGTAAGCCGTGGTTCTAAATTTTCTAGAGGAGCGCTTTTCCGTCCCTCGAATGGAATAGTACTTTTCAGGGTTGACTAAGGGTGGTGAACTTTGTTTAGAGGGTTCGAATTTGTGCCAAGACTTCAGCCCTGGTACGAGGCGACAGATCACGTTTCTGCCTCTTACTTTCTTCTTCTTTTTTCTCGAATGAATAGGATCGTTTCATCTTGAGTGAAAAACGTCAAATGACTCAAGTTTAAACACCATAGACTAATTTATAGTCATGGCAGACCAGCGTATATAAAAGGTTGTGTGTCTTGTCCTTTCACTATTCATTTCACTCTCAAACCGAGCACAACGATGGAAGAGACTAGCCAAATCGAACGTTTCATCAGAGCTTTGCGAGGGGTCATTAGAAAATTCTCTTCAGACCAGCCGACGGACTACTCTCCTTCCTTTCGAGATAAAAGTCAAGATACTTGCTATATCTGTCAGAAGAAAGGGCATTGGTCTTCAGAGTGTCCAGACCATCAAAAAAGATAAAAAGGGGCTAGAAAAGACAAAAGTCAAAATACCTGTTATTATTGTCAAGAAAAAGGACATGGGTCTCCAGATTGCCCAAAAAAGAAACAAGAGGAGTCAGAAGAAAAGAGGGATTCTTCTTCAGAAGAGAGGGATTCTTCATAGGAAGAAAGCAGCCAGGTAAAGAAAAAGAAACAGGAGAAGAAAAGAAGAAGGGAAGAAAGTGAAGAGGAAGAGGAGGAAAAGACTGTAACGGTGAAGAAATTGAAAAAAACAGAGAGACTAAACAATGAGACAGGAGAAGTGTATGAACTTTTTAAAGAGCTCTGTTGTGAATTGTGAATTGGATTGTAACTATGGATAAAAGAATAAATTAATTATATAAGGTGTCTTTGAGTTTTGATTTTAAATAAGAAGCTACACTCACGCACTCATACACAGACACGTACTATAGGGGTAAAATGTGTTTTTTTTTGTTGATTTTTGAGTTATTGGCAATTGAAAGTCTATCTCTTTTCGAGAGACGTGGGTGGCCCTGAAAAGGGACTTTTTTTGGTGAAGGGGTGAGTTTAAACAATCAACTTTAACTGCCTTAAGCCTTTGCCACGGCCAAGGCCTACTTCTAGACTGCGTAATGTTGATGTTGATGATGATTTGGTTGAAATCACTAAGGGTGGTACGACAGGCTTAGTCACAGGGTTGACGTGTTTAGCGAGCTGTAATTGTATAATGCTATGGCAGTATTCGAATAAAAATTCAAGACAATTTACCGTAGACAGAAAAGATAACAATCGAGGTCATACACGTGATAATATCATGTTGACCTGTCTTGAATGTAATCGACGTCGTGGTGCTAGTTAAGTGATTTGGGTGGTAATTGTGTGTCCTCAGGAATCACCTGTAATTGCTCACTTGTGAATCCACGTTGAGGAGCAGTTGAATCCAACCTGTAGATTGCTGGTCTACCGGTGGATCTTGTTATGTTAGATATCTTGTGTGTGGTAACACTCCAAATAGGATCAGTCGCTCTTCGTTTACCACCTTCAAGTTCACCTGGTTCATATAAATATCTAACTGTAACATTACCCAGTATTGGCTGCGCTGAAGAATCACGTCGTTGTGGTATATGTTTTTTTGTGATCGCGATGGCAGGTTTCATGTTGGTTGTTCGTGTATTCTCATTATTTAGTGCAGCTATCACGCTTGGTAATCTTGCAACCCATTCACGAGATCTCGTATCCTGAATGAATTCCTTCGCGTACTGATATCCAAATAACCGGTCAGCAAGTGTTCGATTAAATCGCTCAACAATTGCCTGATCACGGTGAATTTCAGTATGCCCTCGTCTGATGGTAACGTTATGTTGCTTCATCAGTGATGATACTGCACCCTGAAATTCTTTGCCAGGATCAACTTGTAATAGATTTGGCCAACGTAGACCACGTTGATAAATTCGTTTAAACGCAGAAGCAACCTCAGATGCTGTTTTAGTCGTTAACGGTTCAGCATCTTTGTATCTACTTGCAACATCAACTACAGTTAACGCGTACTTGTATGTACGTCTTTGGATAGTATCATGTGGCAGAAATAATATATCAGCCTGATGAACCTCATCTGGCACACTAATATCAAAATGTGCAAAGTGAATTTGTTTAGGACGCGGCAGATAAATTTGCCATACTGCCTGTCGGGATAACCAATTTTTAGCAGTAACTTTTGTAACTTTTGCTGCTTCAGCGAGTTTACTAATTGCTGCGCTACCTCTCCAATATCCACTTGGGGAATAATAAATCGACTCCATTATATACCAGTACCTAGCGCTAATTTACCTTTCATTGCGGATTTTATCAACCAGGATGCTAACTTTTCTTTGAAAGATTTATCAGTGATGGCATTTAACGCATGAATTAATTTCACGTCCGCGAGATGGCGCTGTTGCAAATCCTTACTTCGGTAAGCTACATCATGAGCATGACACGCCTTATCAATAGCATTTATCGGATACTCACCTGGATTGGGCTGATCCTGAGCATCAAGTCTGATATCAAGTCGGGTTCCTGGACCACAGTAATTATATCCTGGAAGATGTTTTTCTCCTGGGTATTTAGCCCAAGGTGTTCCTGGTAACTTGGCTAACTTGGCTGCAATATCATCTCCTTTCTTTAAAAAATAAATTTAAACTTTTTTGTGCCACATCGTTCACACTTGCCTGTAAGCGCTTGTCGATTATTTTTTGTTGTAATTGTTGTCATATCCGAAGTTGGGGTACGTGCTCGGCATTTCACACAATATAAATCCATATTATTTTTATGATATATCTAATGGAGATTACTGACTTTTCTGCGTCAAAGCGACGAAAGCCAATTAAACATAACTCAGTACTACCAAATTCAATTCGAATGATTATTATAGGTCTATCTGGGTCGGGTAAGACGCAGTTGTTACTTAATTTAATAATGAAGTGGATGAAGTGGGATAAATTATATTTGATAGCACCATCGGTGGACGATCAGCGATGCTACAGCGTGTTAAAAGATTTTAACGAAAGTGCAAAATCGATAAGTGAAGAAGATGTTGTTGATTTTATAACTGATATTGATGAAGCACCGAGTATCGATGATATTGATGGGAGTATTAATAATTTAGTCGTGTACGATGATATCATGTTGGACAAACAATCAAACCCTGCCAGGATATTCTCACGTGGACGACACAAAAACGTTGATGTGATTTATGTAACTCAACGGCATACACAAATTCCGAAAGTGATCAGAGATAACTGTAACGTTCTTGCGGTATTTAACGGCGTTGACGCACACACGTTACGAAATATTCATCAGACCTGGTGCAGCGGCGACATGGACATAAATAAATTCAGAAATTTCTTTAGTCGTGCTCAGGCAAAACCACACGGATTTGTAACGATAAATTTACATGATCCTCGGACACGGTATCGAGTTGGGTTAGATACAATTTTTAACTAGAAATACTTTGTATTTTGAGCAGCAGAGAGACTGAAACAACACCGAATGTTTCGTCTAGTAGACCCTTGTATCGAGAAGTAGTTATATAGGTAGATATTTTTCATGAGATAACCCTTCTGGTCAGCGAAGAAAGACTATTTATCAGTGTTTTCTGACCAGAAGGGTTTATTTTGTGAAGACAATACTTCTATCAAGAGTGTTTTCGATAGAAGGTTCTGTTTGACGAAATAGTTGGTGGGCTCAGTCTCTCTGCTGCTAATCGTTAATCATTGCGCACTGTTCGAAATGTGTCATGTAGTCTAGGAAAGGTTGCGAACCATCGTAAGTGTCTGCTTTAACTCTTGTCTTTGTTCGAGTTGGAGACAGTGGGGCACTACACTCTGTTTTTCCCGTGTCATCTCCCTTGGTTACACGTGAGCCTGACGTCACTTTTCCATTGTTTATCTCACTGTGGCTCCCGACCGATTTTTCTCTTAACAAATGGTCTATGGTTGTCCTAATTTTTCGAACTTTTCTGTGATGAGGGTATCTATAGTCTCTAGCAGACTATCAGTGGGCGGACTTAACTGTCTCTTCGATACTGGATACGTAGCTCGATTGTAACCGTCAAACCTCACGTTCTCAGGCGTACCCTCCTTTAAAGTTTCGAACTTCAGATCATCCGACTTGCCACCAAATGCACGTGTATCGCCATCAACTTTATTGGCCTCGCACGGAGTCGAGGTCACAAGAAACTGGACGTTACTGTCTACGTCCACATATTTTATCTGCCTCTCTATAGTAGGCGACAAGGGCGATACCAGTCGCCAGTGAACAGACTGTGGTAAAGGCGTATCAATTAAAAAGGTAGGCGTACCTCTGCAAGTAGCCATTATAATAACTTATAATAATTCCTTATTAGCCTGTCGCGATGAACTTTAAAAGAAACTTTCCAACTACCAATTGCTATTTAGAACAGGCTTAGAAGTATTTGTTGTTGTTGTTGTTGTTATTGTTTTGCCAAATCCGTTACGAAATGTTAATAAATTCAATATTAAACTCATCGACTTAACACAATACGGCGAGGGGGGAGGTGTCAAATAACTTTTTTTCTTTCTTTTTAAACCAATTAATGGTCGCTAGTCACAAGTACGCAGACCAATGTGTGTACTTTTCAATTCACTGAGAAAGAAGCAGGTCTGTCAAAACAGAAATAAATGAGGTCTTACTAATACGAAAATAGAGCGAGATGGACGATTATTTTGGTCCAATCTGTGTTTATGCTATTTCGGGGGGCGGGGATTATGAAACACGCGATCTTACGCACGGTTCTTCTCTTATTATTTAATAATTATACAGCCAAATTCATGAATCGGGAATGCACAGCATTTCATGGCCAAATAAATTATGATATCGTTAGACCAGTTCAGCTTAGTTATCTCGGGAATAATCAGTCGTTTTGCCCAATTCTATATCCACGTCTCAGCAATGTGACACGATGCTTGTGACTGACCCGCGTTCGTTTATCCGAGAGCCATCTCCAGTTTCACTTGCTTGTCTGCATCACTGCTGACATTACGTCCTAGATAAAATATTCCGTCTCGACTGGACATATGTACTCAAATTAAACAAATTTCTTAAGAGCAAATAAATCTAACTACTTTCGCAGACTAAATATTGCGAAATAAAGAAAATAATTTTTAAAAGTGTTGTATCATTTATATCTATTTTAATATCTGATTTTTGTTAATTTTTTTTTAAATTTTATAGGACACGTCTTTCTTTCCAAATTGCGAAGGAATAGTCTGTTCTATACATAATACACTTTCAACATATCACATAACTATTCACATATCCCATCGCTAGCCACCAGAAATTTTCTTGTTACACGCACACGGGTATTTACTTGACCGAGCGGTTGTCAAACCCTGGCGCGATTCTCGCTAGAAGTCATAAGTTTCCCCGACTTTCCAAAGACTTCCATACAACCTCATTTGTAATCAGAAAGCCCGACGTGGCCATTCTATACCTAAATTTTCCTCTAATTAATGCAAGACCACAGATAAACCAAACTGCCAACTATCTATCAACCGTACATCTGCGTGTTTTGGCTTCATTATGTTTCCGTACCACCAACCGTTCACGCCTTAGAACATATATGAGTACTCCCTAACAATGGGAACTATTTTAACTCCGCCACCTTAGGCCAGTCAATGTATGCTTTCCAGGCACATTTCGCCGATATAACTGCACCATATTCGCCCACATGGCGACATAAACGGTGTCTGTCAAGTCCCTTTTTATTTATTCCCTTGTGTAATTTACCGGTTTAATACCGTAAGTACTGTCCTTGCAGTCACGCTACCAATGTATACCACTAGATTTTAATATGTACTATTTTACGACAGGGACATTCATTCGGTTTTGGTCGGAATTCACTACTAGTGAACCGGGACATCATGGAAACACACTAACACTTCACTCCGTGACGTTTGCTCCTATTCATTAGCTCATTAGATCGGGCCAGGAATATTTCCATGGCGCCGAATTCCAATAATCAAACAAGTAATCACACAAATCTAAGAATTGCTTAAAACGGGGCATTACAACCAAGTGCACATACTCTAAATTTACTACAATATATATATATATATATATATATATATATATATATATATATATATATATATATATATATATATATATATATATATATATATATATATATATATATATATATATATATATATATGAAAGCAATCTCATGTGATACTCTTTTGATTGATTGTGGAAGGACAATTTTCCATTGAATCCAACAGAAGCTACATGCAGAAACTTTTTCGATTATATCGTTATCGTCTGTCCAGACTTGCTCTACGATAGCATGTGGCCAAGTAAATTCAGTTAGTAATTACAGCGACTGGTTGTTGTCTATGACAGTGTCAATAGGTCAGGTTGTTTAACGTTAATTATTAGGGCAATTTTGATGATTTAAATAAACAAGAAACAAACGAAATCAGAGTACGTTTATCGGTAGACATTGTCAAGTATCAACAGGGATAAAAGCACATACAAACAACAATGTAATCAAAGACATTAGATAGAACATACATATTTTTATTGTGTTTTAAAGAACCATGTTATTTCTTGTGCAATTAAAGGAGAAATTTGAGACTTCTCAAAAGATATTTATAGGTTACTGCATTTGTATGGGAAAATATGACCGAGTTTTGGGATGGAATACTGCACGACCTTGCGAGTGCAGTATATCCTTCCGACAAAACGAGTTCGTATTTTCCCATACAAATGCAGTAACCTTTTTATTATATACTCATTTGTTTATTCTACCTAAGGTTTAATTGTATAAACACAATACACTACAAGAAACAACGTAAATAAATGTATGTCGCATTCCAAACTAAATGCACAAGCGCATATTCATCATTACACAAATCAACATTATTACTGCGCACATAACTCCGCCCAGATAAATTTGAACTTAGTCACGCGCTCGACATAACTTTTGAAAGAAAATGGCGTGTCTAGTTAAAATTGAAATTTGGAGTCATATTGTGAATGAATGTGCATTGCAACAACCTTTACAATTGATCTGGAATGAATAGGTTTTGGTATTTTTCTCGAGTCTAGGAAATTTTGTGATTATGGACTGGATTTGTATGTGACGATTCCACATGAAATACATGAGATTTAATAAACTAGGGAGAAGCGTGTTGATATCTGCAAATGTGTTTCTGTTTCTGTCATTGAATGTTTGAAATCATAATGTGGGGAAAATATGAAGTCTTTCAATTGCAATTATCAAAGTGACACTATGGAATTTAATGCTTATTTCGTTTTGAGTGCAGTAAGGAGGATGCAATTGCACTTATCATCGAAATTATAGCACAATTTCGAAATGTGTAATCCAGATTGAAAACCTATGACATGGCTCATGTAATTCGGATTTGCAGAATTAAGAAAATACATTTTGAGGAAATTCACGATGTAAAACTGTAAGTATATTTTATTTTGCCATTCTTATCACCAGCTAAAGAAGAGAGTATATGACTTGTCACTTGTATGTTATTTGTAAGGACCTTATCTTGCGTCTGTTATATATTGTAGCTAGCCTAAATCCGTAACACTGTATCAACGCGGAATGTGCCAAAACAGATGGTATGTGACAGTCCACGAAACATCTGTTTTAGTTCATTCAGAAACAAATTTAAACAACCACAACGTAAAGAGCCTCTTACGCGAGTGTACATGATTTGTGTACAAATCAAAAGTGCTGGCGTCTGCGTCCATTGTTTGTTTACAATAGAAAGTAGTTTCTTTATGCTTGTGAATGCTATATGTGTATTGTCGCGCGAGTTCAGTACCGGGTAATACTGAACGATTCTGACAATGTAAAGTTAACGGGGGGAAAAATGAGCATATAATAAAACATTTCATGCCATTTAAGTATCCAGTAGATTGCCCATTAGTTTGTATGGTATTGTCTTTACGTTGACAAGCAACGAAAAAACTTGCCGGTGTATACAGACATTGTTACGTTTTCTTTAACATCATGCCGGTGTATACAGACATTGTTACGTTTTCTTTAACATCATGCCGGTGTATACATACATTGTTACGTTTTCATTAACATCATGCCGGTGTATACAGACATTGTTACGTTTTCATTAACATCATGCCGGTGTATACAGACATTATTACGTTTTCATTTCTTTTTTAATGCACTTTATCATTAGATGGTCTGAGTGCAATCATTTCATAAAACAATTTAATGTTATTAAAGAACTATTTCTCCAGTTCTAAAATTTGTTTGCAAGTTTTCCTTGAATCTCTGTCCTTTTTAAACGAATAAAGCTTTGACCTTTACTCACAAACGTCTCTATTGGGACACATATTGAGTTTACCCTTGAAAAGTCCACGAACGTTTTGGTGTGGTAAACTTAATGTATTACCATTGGATACACATTAATATCATAGAACTTGATTTTATCTTTCATTCATATAAAATGCAGCCAGTTTCCATAACCATGCCCAGTTTTATTGACTGTACCAATTTGACATTAAAATATATTAATTATTAAAACATCTTACAGACCATGTTTCATGTTAGAAGGTAAACTGGCATCGATTGTAAGGTATATGCAACAACGTTGATTAAAGTTCATGATATCAGCTCAGTCTTTTATGTCGTAACAAGCAGTCTTACATGCACGTACGAGGTCTAACAGTTTCGGCACAGCACAAGCAAGATCAAGTTGCGAAATAGCTGGTTTTCAACAATCAAAACCGAACAAAGACTTGATTTCAAATACTTAAGCATAATACATGTTTTTCATGCGTATAATCTATTAGTCATGGTTTTGGATTATGGTATTACGTCAGAGTCCCGGCTGACAATTAATATAAAGCTGATTTGTGTGGGAAAGGACTGGCAGGCATTATCCAAGTAACAACTAATCAATCACTGTTTTCATGTAGAGGTTTATCTATACGTGATAATTTTGACGTTCTCTCTTTATTCACACGCGAAACTGTTGAAAGCGAAGTGAAAATATTGTGTGCTACTGTTAATTTAATATTGTGTGCTACTGTTAATTTAATATTGTCTTCAATACCATGTACTAATCGGGTCCCTCTGTCGTAAAACTTTACTAGAGTCTAAAGCTTGCTCAAACGAATATTGTCCAATCAAAACCCTGCATTTGAAGATTTCGAGTAGAGTTTGCCAGGCTGGATTAACAATTGCTTCACGAAATGTTATGTCAAATTTCATGGCGTAAAGGGTCTGGTTTATGGACAACACCAAACAAAAGATAGTTGACTGCAACCGATTTTTACTTACCAATTGATGATGATATGATACAGGCAATTACTTGATTTAGGGACCGCTCCGTGGGCCTAGTGGTTAGAGTATTCGCCTCGGATGAGGGAAGTCGTAGGTTTTATCTCTAGCCGAGTCATACCAAAGACTAACAGAAATGGTACTAACAGCTCCCTCGCTTGGCGCTCAGCATTAAGAGGTTAGTGTTAGGACTGGTCGACCCGGTGTCAGGATAATTTGTCTGGGTGGCACATCATGCTACGTGTCCTTGGCATCATGCTAAACATCACTATAAACTGCCACACTGCAGACATTGTAGCGATTATGACTGAAAAATTGTTAAAGCTACGTTAAAAGTCCGAATCATACACACACGCACACTTGTTTAAGGAGTCCTTAGTGGCAGGTTTTCTCACGTACCCTATTTGGTCGAGCCGGAGACTCAAACCCACGCAGACAGAGATAAAATGGCAATGATCTGTCATGGTAAGTGCTTTAGACCCCTCGGCCCTCAGTAACGGTGAAAAAGAAGCCCAAATCTAAACATAATTATAATCCTTAAGCACATCGCCAGCATTTATTTTTTTTTAAAAAAAAAAAACTACACGTCATTCGCTACATTCTTTAACGTGTAACTAGCAAATAATTAAAAGAATCCCACATATGATGGCTTCTATATTGCATTTTCTCGATCATTGTGGATTTATATATAAATTATGGTGCAACTACCTTACAGGTGTAAGTGGAATGCGACACCTAATGCAGAAATAATGTTTATACCTTTCATTTTTGCTTGATGCCTTGAAAGCAATCACGTATGCGCGGTGCAAAGAAATTATATTCAAACGCTGCTAAATTAGATCTTATCACCAAAGTGGGGAAAGGAAAGCAATAGAAGAAGCTACCTAATGAAAGCAAGATATAAATCCTATTATGTGTACCATCACATGTATCGTAGATATTCACTCGTCAATGATGGAGGTTGTTCAAGTATGGTTTCATAGCGTGCGACCACTTTAATCAGTGGACATATTCCAGTCGTTTTTGCAACTGCACTGGATTATGTATTATTTACATTTCTTTAATGAAATTAATATCTTCAAAATTTTCAAAACACGCACATGTCTCCCTATATGACTCATACTATCTGTATTTTAACGCATATCCCAACAATAACAGTTGCAATTACAGTGTACTACGTAAAATTCCCAGCTTTACTTATACACTCGTATGCCAGAAAATGGCTCGATTTCACAAATATCAAACAAATCAATTAATGAATAATATAATGTTAACCTTCATCCCATAGTGTACATGATAGTTGATATAGAAAAGTAATCTGTCTATTAGTAGCATTAATGTAAATGAAATTAGTTTCTGTTCTGAAAAGTGGTCCAATATTAAAATGTATGCGTATGTATACAATGATAAAAAGCGGATTCGCTTCACATCGATTCACTTTCATTTACAGCTTAATTCCGATAGAACTTCGATGCCTTTGCATCTCTTTTGCGTATCCGATTGTTTTATTACAGTGTAATGGATCTCACAGCATGCCTTAATAGTCAAGTAATGGATTCGTGACATTGTAGTCCGATCGATATCGCGATATAATCATGGTATATCAGTTACTCTGAACCTGCGATAGTGCAATAAATTTAGATGCACGTGGCAGGATCAGTCATCCTCTCATTGTTTTTGATTTTAAATGAACATGTTTTAGCGAACACATATTCCAAAAGTAAGTCTTAATTAATAATATCACTGAAGGAACATATTCAGCTTTTAAATATACTCTCAAATCTGGTAAAATTTAAGATTTTTTCAATCGTATGCTTAATGTTTTCATTGCATATATTGTGAATATTACACTGCATGCTAAAATACCATAAATTATTGTATATTTTAATTCTTTCAATCACCACGAATTATAAATTTATGATTAGATGTCAATTAGTCGTGTCGCAAACATAAGGGAGCAATCCGTTTCACTTGAGAGTCATTTGTCCTTTGCAAGTCGTGTTTCCGTGATTTTGCCTGGTTTCCTCGAAGAAAAACTTCTCATATTGAGCTTTCTGTAGTCTACGTAGGTGGCGTCAAGTGACCTGTGAGGTTTTAAACTAAGAGGCTCCGCTGACCTGCATTTGGAGATTCCCTGAAATCAATTTACAACATTTCAGTGCTTAGAGCAAAAATGATATGGTTGGCCCCTCAATTATAGAAACTTACTTTGAAAATGTGATGAAACTGACCTTTACGGAAGATATCAGTCATTCTGGTTTATTCTTTGGAAATTATGAGCTTAATGTGTATTGGTCAATGCAGATTGTGTGCTTTTGGCTCAAGCCACACAAAAATCACACTTTAATCGTTGCCAACAAAAACTAATTACCTCCACTGAGTGTTATAAAAAGTCCTATGTTACGTGTTTAGACTCGAATAAAGAGCAACACAAGAAAGAGTAAGCAACAAAACCCAAAGATTTGAGAAATAAAACAAATTATTTATTTCCTTGGAAAATACTATAAAAATGAAAAATAAGAACATACAGTTTAAAGAATCAAATCCCTAAAAAGTCCAAGAATAATCAACGAATAATTTTTTAAGTCCTTATAATAAAATGTTCTAATGATTTCATGTTCTAGTCCCGACGAAGAATCCAAGATGGAAGGCGATGCACAAAACTAAGTAATATACAATTTTGGGAATGCCTAATTGCGAAATAGAGGATCACGTAATCATGTTTACATATAAAAAATCACGAAGCTCTGTATATCCTTGATAGGAACCAATCATTTTACTCCTAGAATAAATGTTGTTTACTTCACTAAAAACTATGTACAAGTCGAGTGTCACGTATCCAACACAGCCTCGATCTCAACCTTATTATTCTTACAATAAAAACAAATAGAAACAACTTGTCGACGTGACTGTTACTAAATTTGAATTAAGGTCGGGAATCAGGTCAGCCTTATGTGTTTACAGAAATGGAAAGTCAAGGTCAAACTATTTTCTGGAAAATGTACGAGTTCCTAGTAAACAGAACTATACTATTTTGACAGATAATGGAATTTAAAAAAATGGAAAGATTTTAAAACTTACAAACAATTAAATCAGATATAAATTAAATCAAACATACATAACAAAAGAGGGAGGAAAACTAAATTGCTATTAATAGAGCGTATGTGTACAAGATACAGTTAAGAATGATCACCCTAACCTACAAATAAGATATCCTGATTTATCTGGGTATTTATTATTCAATAAAGTCTATCGACACCATTTATTTCTCTGGTGAAATTTTACTGGATATTAACGTCAGAGACGATTTGCTTGTTTTCCTGTTAGCTGGGACAATAAGGAGTAAGTTATATATGCCTCCGGTCTGTCGATATCCACATTAATGTTGAAATCACGATAAGAACAAACCATGCTAAAATGGATATAAAAAGTGGTGTCGCTACTTAAATTTAAAAATTTATTCACTTACCGATCTAGGATAAATATCTGGAAGATGTCTTTTTGTGCAACCCGTGGAAGGTAATTTTGGATTGTTGTTGCATCGACATATTTTTTCACGATGGGTAGATGAAACAGCAATTTCGCGACCTGTGTTTGAAAGATGCCTGTCAGTTTTGTCTCTAGCAGTTGGATTTTCGCACGTAATACAGTCCCAAACCTTTTCCTTTTCTTCATAGACCATCTTTGGTGATTTTTGGCACAATGCAGGCTCGGAATGAAAAAGATTTTGCACAAAAGCATCACCCCAATTGATCATTTCCGGTTTAGAATATGTATTAAGTCTTTCGTCCCGTCTTTGTTTATATAGCTGATAAGAACGGATGAAAGTTGAATAGTCAATTAGATGTTTTGACTTTCTTTGGAAAGTTACATGTTTGGAAGAAGGTTTATTTTTGGATGCCACATGACACATATACTGTGAATGTTTTGCTGATCTTTTATCTAAAGTTTTGCATCCAACAACAGTCTGCCTGTGCTGTCTACTTGAATGAAGGGTATCTGATGAACTACCGTCGGTATAAATATGTACCAGACTGAATCCTGTTTCATCAACATCACTGACCTGTTTTTTAGATAGCTTCGTGAGGTCAACATCCAGAGCGTTTTTACGGTCCTTTAAGGGCAAATTTATCACATAGTTTGCAACAAAATTATCTTTATCAAAAATTATCTTTTCTCTGGCCATACTGCTGCATTCTTCCCTAGGGTAGAATTCTCTGAGAAAACTCCCGTTGTCACTCTGTGTATCATCATCTAGACTTTTTACTTCTAACTGATCAGACGAAACTGATATTGCATCTTGACTCTCTTGTTGTTTACAAAGATCTTCTGAGGACGTATTTTCTTTACATTCTAAATTTGGAACTATTCCATGAATCATATCAGGTTTCTCGTTACCTACCGTTTCATTCGTATGTTTTGGCACGTGATGTAACCGGCTTAATTTATATGATCGCAGCTCTGACATACATCTATTGTTTTCGTCAAAACTGTACTGATTGGTGAATTCAGTAAAGGATGGCAGACTCTTCGACCGTCTTAATGACATTACCGATATTTGATGCATTGCGCTTTTTAAAATTTCTCTATCATTCTTCTTGCTTTCACTACGTCCAAGCAAATCTTCATCCATGATTTCATTTATCTGTGGCAAACAATCTGTTTGTAAGCACGTGTTCTTACCCGAAGACACTGTTTGACAACTGTCATTGGCTGGTGCATCTTCAGTGATTTTGTCCATGCCTACATCTGCAGCAGATGTTCTGTCAGTGCATTCATTTAAGTCTCTGAAGTAGTCGAGATCGGGGTTGCTTGTTCGTCTAACTACCTCCAAGGTATGCAACAAATCAACCCCGGCAAGTGTCTCCTCTTCGATTGACCGAATCAGACACTGAGCCAAGTGGAATACACGATTTTTCTCCATCGTTCGACTTACAGCCAGTCTCAAAGACTGGCCCTGAAATAAAGCAACGGTATTGTACAAAATCGTAAGATATTTTCCTAGTACTGTCACTTTGAGGCCAAAACAACGAAAAGGTGTGTTAGAGGACCTGCTTGTTTCGAATAATGCATTCTAACAAGGTGACACACTCGGAGGAGTGCAATGTTAACAAGCGTAAGCTATGGCATATATAAGGATTTCTAATTAGAACAACCACTTTAAGAGTTTGTTTATCGATTTATATTCTAAGTTTTGTTTTACTTTTTCCAGCGGAAAGTCTCCTGAGACTTTTCTAATTTATTGAGATCATATTTTATCCAGCAAAATAATTTAAATTTGCTATTTCAGTAATGATGAAATGCAACATAGAAAATGTATTTATTTCGATATAAATTTGTAAAATGTCAATATCTCCCTTGATATTTTGTATAATTAAAAAGAACTTAACAAATCGTTTTCTGAACTTACGTTAAAATATGAAATTTCGCTTTTCAATTAGTCCATTCAGAAACAGTCTACACTCGTATGCTCAAGATCATATAATGCTAGGTTTACTGACTTATCTAGTATACATCTAATGAACATACGATTCCTTGATTGTACATGACATTTAGATTTAAACCAATATAAATATATCAATAATTATATTTCTAATTTATTTGTCATTGTCCTCTACTCGATCGGGACGTACTGACAAGCTTCTATATAGGTCTGTTATCTGCTGCTTTAAGTGTCAATTTACTACTTTTCTTCCTAGTTTAAATGCAATTACAGTTAGCATTCTTTTTCAAAAAAAGCTGCAAAATGGTTTTACCCTAGATTCAATTGTAGTTTAAGTATTTCACAAGCTGAAATATTACCTTCGTTGGGGAACTCATAACCGTCTAGCTGTCTAACACACTCGATGAACTAATTGTTGTGTACTAGGACTATTCAATTTGTTACGTATATTCGTTTGCTGTATGTTTCTAAAGATGGAAAATGTATATCATGCCATTTTGCCTCTGGTATCTTAATTCTGGATCTGTTATGATGTTTCATTACAGATAAGACCGAGTGGATCCGATCCGAATGTCTACGTCCCTTCTTTCTGTATTACTGTAATTCTTCAAGTCCCAACCTGCCAAAATGATTCTGGTTCCTGTAGGAAATAATGAAAAATTATTCCTGATGTGAGCGTAACAGTGCAAAGTTTCAACGAGGTGTAGTTAAAACAAAAATCAATAACTCCAATACATACCTCTAAACAAATAAATTACTCAAAAACATTTATAGTTCTACAGATTATCTTGTTACCATCATGATTGTAAAATCGTTAATATTCTTTGAATAGACAATGTAGAAGTCCAGTAACAACAAGATATTAAAGGTAATATTTTCTAACACTACATAATTACACACGGGGGTAAAAAATGTCTGGACCTTTAAAATAAAGCATGCGATGCATATTGCCATTTTTCTCAAAGAATGCCTATTTCTAATTTTAAAGGTATTAAGCAATTCACTTAATTATAAAACCCGATCAACAAGGGCATATTAAAAGTATACAATATCTCCACCTCATTTGAACTAAATTTCCTATCTATTAACTACAAGCCGTTTTCAGCCATATGCCCATCTGACCAGCCACCGACCACAACATATATTTGACCAGCCCAACATTTGACCAGCCACCAATCAATGTGTTGCACAAAACTGTGAATACGCCGGAATAATATTAACCTCTTCTTTCAACACGATACCAGTCAAATAATGAAACCTGTCTCTATTTAAATGCTTTAGCTAATTGACTTGCTTTAAATATGGAAGGGGAAACAATGTGCCCCGCTAATAAAGTGATGCAATAATTAAATTACAAAATCAGTATCTTCACCTTTGGAACATGAAGTCGAAGTGGCCAAATCATGTCGAATTATTTTGAAAGTAGACATAAAAATGTCTGAGTCTTAATGCTTCCGTTGACGCTTAACACGATTGTTCTGACTAAGCTGGGGATGAATGAATTTTCAGTCATGGAGAGATGTTATGGTTGCTTCCAAGATTATTGATTCATTACAAGTTCTTGTCAAATTAGTCGATATTACAAGAATATCCAAAAGCTGCGGCTCAATGTATCGACGCAACCCGCCTACACAATTCACTAAGTTTTATCTATAACCTTCTTAACAACTAAAATTTCACTCAGTCACCCTAATAAAGCAAATCGTATATGCTCGTGTTACATATGGCATGTCCTAACGGTATTAGATTTCTAATAGTCACTCTTTTATTCCTACATTAAATGCTTTAATTATTTCGACCATGCTCGTATACATACCCTGAGCTAATTCAACGAAATTACAAACGCCTAAACATTTCCATAATACTTATTTAACATTTCCATAATACTTATTTTGTCCTAAAGTCCTCTATCTTGGATTAATTGATATGCGCGTGTGTTTAAGTTTACTTTCATTTTTGAATGTTCAAAATTTATTTTTTTACTGATTTATTTACGGACAGTACCCCGAATTCCAACCAAAACTAATTATGTTCTACATATTACAAACAAATTAGTGTTTGTGTATTGTCTTGAATTTCGTGTGAATAACATGTACTTTAAGTGGCAATTATATACTAGTGCATGGTAAACTAAATTTAGACAAGTGACATAGATGGGCACGGTAATCTATTCTGGTAAGTAAACATTCAAAGGCACGCAAAGTTTAAAAACATATACAAATTACACAAAAATAAATTGAACTAGTTAGGATTATCAAGAAATTTAATGATTTTTTTAAAGTAAATATATAAATTCTGATTATTGAGAACATTTATTATGTAGAAACATACGTAACAAGGGTAACCACAATGGTTCATGTGATATTTCGTAAAAGTCAAAATTCTGAGGTTAGGATAAAGCATTCCGTGTAAATGATTACAAACATGTAACTAAGCTCTTAGCGAGGACGAGGAACAACGTGCAAAAAACAAAGGAAATACATAACAGGAAAACCACGAGAAAACCTTCCATAAAAAAATACCAGGAGGAAATCTCAAAACTAGATTTTAAAATGGAGGAAGAGGTGGGGTGGTGGAAGTGATGGGAGGGAAGGAGGAATGATATGACAAATAGTACAAAATATTTAAACTACATGTTCATTTTCTCTTAGGGTCAGAATAGCACAGGTATATAAATATAATTCAAGGTGAGGTGTAATACATACATTCATATTATCCATATAGAAAATCGATTTAAAGTTAAAAACAATGGATCGAAACCATGCGTAGCGTGAAACAACGCCATATAAGGTATCTCACTGTAAAGTTATTCCTCGAGAAGGTTGAAAGGTTATGCCTTATTAGAATATTGTTGCAGGATAATGATGAATAATAATAATAATAATAATAATAATATAAATAATAATAATAATTATTATTATTATTATTATTATTATTATTATTATTATTATTATTTAAAGTATTTAAATTTTTACTATAAGTCGCAAAGATTTACATAAGAGTCCTAAACTGTTGACTGTAAGATATATATTGACATGGCTAAATTGAGAATGCTACATACGTTCAACCAATTTTTTTATACTTTGTATCATTCAATTATTATTACGAAGTACTTACAAACGTCCGACATTGTGATTCTTCCTATCATTCAATTATTATTACGAAGTAGTCACAAATGTCCGATATTGTGATTCTTCCTATCATTCAATTATTATTACGAAGTACTTACAAACGTCCGATGTTGTGATACTTTCTATCATTCAATTATTATTACGAAGTAATAATTTTCTGGGGCCATGATGTGGACAAATCTGTCTTTTTCAAAACTATATAATCTATCCCGCGCACTGATCAAATTACGTTAAATAGCACCCACTAAAGTTCACAGAGGGTCAGTATAGGACTATATGTGATGCGATATAACTTTCGATGAACATTAACATAAAATGTCAAGCTAAATTAATAATACTATTTTATTGCTCAGATTTGTGAGATAAGGCTGTACTGTGATGATTTGGGGACATGACTGTACTCTATTTGATGATATGGGGATATGGCTGTACTGTATTTGATGATAGGGGGACATGACTGTACTGTATTTAATGATATGGGAATGTGGCTGTACTATATTTGATGATATGGGGACATGACTGTACTGTATTTGATGATATGGGGATGCGGCTGTATTGTATTCAATGATATGGGGATATGCTTGTACTGCATTTAGTGATTTGAGGGTTTAACTGTACTGTATTTGATGAAATGGGGATAAGTCTGTACTGTATTTGCTGATTTGGGGTATATGATTGTTCTTTATTTTTTTATTTGGGCATATGACTGTACTGTATTTTATTATTTCCGGATATGACTGTACTGTGATGATTTCGGGATATGTCTGTACTGTATTTAATGATTTGGGAATATGACTCTACTGTATTTTATCATCTGCCGGTATGTATGTACTGTATTTGTTGATTTAGGGATATGTATGTACTGTATTAGATGATTCTGAGATAAGTCTGTGCTGAATTTGATGATTTGGGGAAATGTCTGTACTGTATTTAGTGATTTGGGGATAGGTCTGTAATGTGATGATTTTGGGATAGGTCTGTACTGTATTTGATGATTTGGAGATATGTCTTTACTGTATTTGGTGATTTGGGGACACATCTTTACTGTATTTGGTGATTTGGGGACACGTCTTTACTGCATTTGATGATTTGGGGACACGTCTTTATTGTATTTGGTGATTTGGGAGCGATAATGATGACTTTACTGACTAGATTTATTTTTTGTAATGGGGACGTGTTGTCAGAGTTGGTACAATTAATGTTCGCTAACACTTGACTTTTATCCCAGTTCGAATACAACCTGGATAAATTAAATGTTGTCGTAAAACAGTTGAAATGTACTTCAAAATAATCTTTTTGTTGGAATAATTATTTCCTGATGCAGTCAATGCTAATCTTAAAGCATTGATTTGATTAACAAAATTCCATCAATCGCACAACAGTGAAAACTGAAAATATTTGTATTAATTACTTAGCATTTCCTTAAACAGGTCCTGGAAGTGCTTTCGTATCAAAATATTTAGAATAGATATTTTTTGTGTTTATTCTATATTCATATAAACAATAAGATTCTATTTTAATTGAGAGGTAGACAGAGAAAAAAGTGGACTGACAACATCACAGAATGGACCAGGAAAAGTTTTGTGGAGACACGGGCATTGGCACGTGATCGAGACAATCGAGGGAACTGGTCAGATGTTCAGCAGCACAGCGCCTCGACGACCACGCTGGGTCATGAGACCGATGATGATATATATATATATATATATATATATATATATATATATATATATATATATATATATATATATATATATATATATATATATATATATATATATATATATATATTAATTTTGTAAACAGATAGAAAGACCATAGGAGGTAAAACTCAACAAATCAGCATTTTATATCTTGATTGAAGATATTGTTTCGCTTCCATTTAGTTCTCATTATTTCTCAAAGTTTTTTTACCTGACTTCGATGTCATTTTCTGGTTTTAAAAAAATAATTTCCTGTTACCGCTAAGATCTACTAATTGATGGAATTGTTACATTATTGATAAGCGTGTATCAATAAACACACAAACATCTCATTTTGACTTTTTCATGTTGATGTTAAACCGCTTCTTTGTACTAGATTACTCTTGGTGAGAATTGGCTATGGGTTGGGAGTACTAGATTACTCTTGGTGCCAAATGGCTAGGCCCTGGGAGTATTTGGTTACTTTTGGTGCCGATTGACCAGGGCCTTGGAGTACTAGATTACTTTTGGTACCGATTGGCTCGGGCCTGGGAGTACTAAATTACTTTTGATGCCAATTGGCCAGGTTAGGGCCTGGGATTACTAGTTTACTATCGATGCCAATTAGTTAGGGCCTGTGAGTATTAGATTACTCTTGATGCCATTTGGCGAGGGCCTGGGAGTACTAGATTACTCTTGGTGCCAATTTGATAGGGCCTGAGAGTACAAGATTACTATTGGTGCGAACTGATCAAGGTCTTGGAGTACTAGAGTACTCATGGTGCCAATTGGCTCAGTCCTGAGAAATCGTTTAGCACTTTTTGACGTCTGTTTTCAGATACAGCAAAACCTTTGAAAATATTGCAAAGGCATAACAAAACATTAATAAATTGATAGACTTATGAAACATTTTGAAATATTATTCCATGCTAACAGTGGAAAATCAACTCCAGTTTATAAAGCTGTCTTCTTTATTAAGTTAAATCCTTAGATCAAGAACTTGTCTGGGACACATTTGGAAAGTTTTATGGAGCTAGAGAGACAATCACATATGTTAATGATATATACAGCACTAATTAGATGATATAAATTTACAAATATTTGTAGAATTGATTTTTTATCGCACGCCAATCCTGGAATGAAAGACCCATAATTTGCAAATGCCAAACACCGATATGATTTTATTAGAAAGCACAGTGTGTGATTATGTTTGTTGGTATTTTATTTTCCTTTATAGTAGCACTATCACTGATTGGGTTTGTACACAATGAACACATTAATGGCAAGAAAAACCTATCTGCATAGCATAGAAATAAGTGTTGTTTTCAAAATAATGTATTTGACACCCACGTCGCATCTCTTTATTCTAGACGAATATAGAAAGCACGAATAGACGGATGAGTGCCTTGTTTATCCACATGTACTATGTGTACATGCTTGAATGGGTATTTTCAATGTCATTCTTAAATATTATCCAGGAACCTCTCTGCTTACAAGAATGTGAAATTAATTTGTTTAATCAAATTTTTAAAAAAATCGAAACTCATGAATTTAAAACAAAAATGAATTGATTTATTAAGAATACAATTTATATGGAGCTGATATGACTACGTACTATTCTACAAAAATCGTTTTAATACAATAATATTTATAATTTAAATTGTGACCATTAAACACTATCGGTACTTGTAAAGACGACTAAAGAAGCATTCCGTGCAATGAAAGGTTAAATTCAATTCATCTGTACCATAAGTTGAGAAAACGTGCCTATTCTCTACACAAGTTATTTCGTTAGATTTAAATAAATAAAAATACACAAAGAAGCAAAAAAATCGATCTGAACATATTCGGCCTTTCTCGCCAATGCGAGAAAGAAATCTCGGATGAGTTTCATATCCACTGGGATCTATTTTTGAACCTACCTTTATTCACATTACACAATATGGCGGCTGAAAATACAAAGTTGCAAAAGACATTGTATGTGGTATACTCCGCCCAAGGCGAATTACCATACACAACGAATCGATGTGCATTCTTCCAAATAAGTTGTTTCTCAACTGGACGGAAATGGCGGGGCGAGATTCCCATCAAGCGACACATTTTCCTCCATGTGACCAATGATTCTTTTTTGATTTTGTCTTAGTTTCACAATCTCTCAGCAGCATTCATATTTTATGAGACTGTGGAATTCGTGAAAAAATTAAGAGAAAATAAATGGTACTGATATATAAAGATATTTCTTATTTGAGAAAAATAAAGAACAGTATTAAGCCGTTAGGACCTGGAGGCAAACCCTTTTTCATGGAAAATGTCCATTATCTTTTCATCAGCGTTTTAATTGGTAATATATTCCGACAATCGGTCTACATTATGATTTCTGTGACAAATATTCATCTAAAAGGTGATTAATGTCTATATGTATGTTAGATATTATGTTTGCGTATGGCTTAGCTTCTTTATTTAACTGACCTTACTCTTTAAGGTAAAATATAGAGAATTCTTTGATGAGTAAAGTTTTCGTGTTTTGGATCATAATATGAGTGAATAAAAAAACTATGTGTACTCATATCGAACCTCCAAAAGTTATCTCTAAAATTGACTCAGAATGAGATTGTCCAAATTTACTGCCTACATTATTTCTCTTCACTGTGACTCGGTTTCCACATTTGTGAATAGCCATTCCTGATCTATTGGGTCATCCATTGCTCCAAAAGTTTACTGATTCAACTGTCGTTGCAGGTTAAATGTTCTTGTTTGTCTTTGTTTGTGGGAAACGGTCACAAATTGTAATTAAAACTGGAAAATGGTCAATTACTGCTTTATCTCACCATCGCGACAGAGCAATCCACCGGTTTTGCTAACCTTACTTTTCTTATCTCAGTCTGGTTATCTCAGACCTGTCATCTAGTCATTGTGTCGACTCGCTAGGAACTACGTTTAGAAAGAAAACCTTGTTGTCTTCTGCTATGCACAACAACAGCATATATAGAATAAAAAGAACTTCACTCATAAAGCAACTTAAGGTCTCTCCAATATTGATGACACCATACAAAACATTCACACACATACACACACACGAACACATGCACACACACACACACACACACACACACACACAGAGTCGAGCCATTTGATAGAGCTCCAGACACCAAGGCAATACTTATCACTGGCCAGACAACACCAAACTCCCTCAAGTGCTACTGCAAAGCCGGCAAAAACCATAAATGTACTATGTCAGACTAGCTTCTTCTACGTTTGTCAAACATTCACAAATTCCCCATTTGAATCAAATATAATAATGCGATTGCAAATGAAAACTCTTACCAACAAGAGCGGTTCATGTATCAGTCCACATGCTATTCTTCAAAAAGATTTCCATGTAGAGTATCATTGCACTAGTAATAGCAACACTTGCCATATTTCCAGAACAGAACATACAAGTTTCCAAAAAGTCATGACCTAAAACTTTCCTGACATCACTACACATTTCGTTAGAACTGTAACGAGTAGGCATATTGTACTGCACATTATCGTACCATATAATGTTCTCCATAGTATAATTGATGAAAGTTAAAACTTAACTGTATCAAACATGTGTTTCTATTTTCTCATGCGTAGAACTTATGCTCTTAGGGTTGACAGGTCACACCACTTCCCTCGTTAACATATTTGTCATAATGCGCAGCATAAACAAAAACACGTGGCTAGAGATTCTCATTGCGCAACACTTCCACCACATAACAATTCTAACGTTTTCTTGATTTACTTTTCCTTGTCTAAGCACATATAACTAGATTCCACTTAGTTATTCAGAATTTCATAGAAGAGTAAAAACAAATATTGACCTTTATACACAGTGAGAAGTAGTAATAGTACCTCAAGAATACTGTCTTTTGAATTTGCTAACTAAACTGCAACTGTGCAGGATTATTTTAATTTAGTTGGGGAAAAACTGGGTGAGAAAAATAAGCTTTGTTGGTGTTTGTACCAAGACAAGGAAATCCCAGTTGCAGGGTTATATTTTTTGTTTCCCCGCTCGCCATAGTCTCGTGTGGAGACAGATAATATAACCCCTTGCCTGGGATTTCCTTGTCTCGGTCAAAACCCCATCATAGATGATAATATTCTCATTTCAAAAGAAAAGAGATCTCAAAAGGTATTATTTCTCTGCAGATTGTTATGTCTCTACATATACAGATCGTCCTGTCTTAACTGTCTCTAACCGCAAGTATCGCAAATGGATATGCGAGTACTTATCTTGTTTAGTTTTCATTCCAGCATATTGAAAGAAATCAAATAATCACAATCCTTATAAGTTACTGCATTTGTATGGGAAAATATGAACGAGTATTTTCTGAGTAATACTGCACGACCTTGGGAAAATGGTAAGCTTCTAATATATATACGATAGCCCTTGGCCTCAGTATGCTTTTCTATTCTGTTTGTATATGTCCCAGAGAGCACTGATCATAGTATGAACCATTCTATTTACGAAAAGTTACAGACATTTCTCCTGATTAACTGTTTAATGATCATAATGGATTTTTCAATTTCTGGGTCTCTCACGTTTGTTGTTGACATTGCGAATATCACATTCATTCGTTTGATATTTCTAAGTTTTGTTTGTGACTCGGTGATCTCGTCCACATCGTTAACTTTATCTTCTCTACTTTCGAATGGACAAAACAGCTTATTTAGTTCGTGAACAAACAAACATAATCAACCAAAAGCGTCTACAACATGAGTGTACGTGGTTTGTTTACAAAGTAGTTCCTACTACACGATACTAATTTTAGACACACATGTTGTGCAGTATAAAGGTGTTCAGAATCGAAAACTACTGCGCGATTTGATCAATGTAAAGTTAATCATATAATAATTATAATTATTGCCAAAGGATTTAGACATAAAATATGCAGTATGTGCGTGTGTGGGATGGGGATGATACAGTAAAATGATTTCGGATGTATATGAAAAATAAGTCGAATTGTTTCATTATGTGCAAAATATTTACATTGAAAACACATATCATGGTTTGATTTTATTCATTATTCTATCAACTTAAAAAGAAGAAACAAAGCAGTAAATATCGAGTAAAAGATAGCAAATTGTGTGTTCTGAGATAGGCAGTGATATTTAACAAAAACTATGCCACTCTTTTGCCATCTTAGGGAACTTTAGTTATATTTTTAAGTGTCTTATTGGTGAGTTTCACCAAATAATGGTAGATTTTTTTTATATTGGTGTGTATCCCCAAATATAGGTAGATTTGGTGTATTGTTTACTTTGTTCTTCTTGTAACACATAGTTTAGCAAATACACACACTAAAATGTCGACAATGCGCTACTACACTGGAATGTATAGTGTTTTCATAATTTCTTGCAAACAAAAGATATCCATTAAGTTAATTTTTCTCTCTATCAATCGATGATCATATTCACTAGCATTATTATTTTGATTTCTTAAATTCACATCAGACCAACATTCAGTTTATAACATATCGCATACTTTTTTTCACTATAATCTCTACCATAGCGAATGTATTAGCGTTAAGTTAATTCCGCATAAATAACACGGCTAATCATGTTTTCATAGATCATACGGGTTATCGAACATTAACTCTCACCCGAAAACAAAAATTGATGAATAGAGCACAATGAAATACTTATTTCCATCTATTTTTATCGATAGAGTAGTTTCAACCCATAATCAAGCCACACGCACACACGCGCGGGCATGTACACACAGTAAGATGATGCATGCTATGGGAGAGGTGATGTATAAGGAATATTGGGTAACAAAGGCACGTAGGTATAAGATAGGGCTAGAGGAATTACAAGTGCATTGTGAAGCAGTACCTAACTAGCGACATAACGCATCACTCTGAATTACAAGTTTTACAAAGCTCTCATTCAGTTACATTTATTAATATTCATTGAAGTACAGTTCTGGATCATACCCTACTGTGATACAATGTTCTAATTTCCCGAATATATAGAGTAAGTTACATTTCTGTTTTCTTATGGTATCATTTAAGTTTTAATACTATTCAACTAAAAATATATATTCGGAAAGATCGAAAACTAAAATAAAGCACTAAAAGAAGTTCTCTTGTAAGGTGAGCAATAATGGCCATCTCTGAAAGCACGACAACAAATCTGAGTTGGATCACTGTCGATATTTAGGTTAGTTAATATTTATATTACTGTTAGAGATGTAAGCGACATCTAAACTGTTACATTAAAAATAAATCTGAAGATTCTCTTGACGATGCATTATTCATGATCCGTACATAACAAAAGGCGTATATATGATTCCTGACCAGAAAATTATTTTCCCAAGAGAAGGTACATTGGGGAGTAGGCCTTACATCTGAAAGTAACAATAAGTCATTGTAATAAATTGAAGAGCCATTTATCAGTATATCCAATTATTAATATGTTGCAAGTAAATACTTCAAATGTTGAAAGATACGTCTATGTTCTAGTCACATTTCGTGGTAACCTTCCATGCGGCCCTTCTGAATTGTTTTTCGTACATTTGTTGGATGCATTATTGTTCTTTCTGTCTACTTGCATTAATCTTAAATTATAGGGATATTATACTCCAGTGCTAACGATATACACTAGCTTATGTACAGAATACACTTGTTCTCTGTTAATATTGAATATAGTTTACTGTGTGGTAACTGAAATATTACGCGAAACAGCTGTAAGAGGGAACATCCCTTGGATCACTAGAGGAATACAAAGATCAAGACTCCAGAAGAGGAAAGAAACATGCCTTGGATCACTAGAGCAACAAAAAAATTCAAGTTTCCATAAAAGGAAACATCCCTTGGATTACTATAGGAATACAAAAAGGTCGTCTCTGCTAAAAGCGCAACATTCTCTGGATCACCAGAGGAATACAAAAAGGTCGTCTCTGCTAAAGGCGCAACATTCTCTGGATCACCACAGCAATACAAGAATTAAGTCACTGAACATTCATTGCATCATTGGATGGATACAAAGAAAAATAGGATGGACGCAAGAAGAAGAAAGATCAGGAATGCACATTAAGAACCTCTAAGATAAAAATCATACAGATAACTCTCCAGAATTCCAGAATGGAAAGGAATATTACTTGAAACATAGCTTGAAACTACTATAGTGTAGGGGACAAATTTCTGACAAGCTCAAGTCAGAGGAAGAGGACAGTGCAGTCTCCACACAATGTGTAATTCTCTATCAATTAGATTCGTCCTAATGAGAGCCGAAGCACTGAATCAACAGTATCCATCCGCATTTGTGAGCCAAGATCTTCAAAATATACGTCATCTTGGGCATCAGCTAAATAATGCTTGAAACCAAAGGTGTATGTAAGTTTTGAAAGCAATCAATCCAAGCCAAAGCAAACTGACCAGATGGAGTAACTTGCCGGGTATTGCGTCACATGGTGGTCTTTTCGTATATGAAACGGTCTCTGATTCTTTAATGAAATAAAAGCTAACAGACAGCCTTTTTCTTATTTTCTTACATTTACACATTCAACGAATCCCCAAATTTATAAATTTATAGAACGTTATAGAAACGGACGTTTTTTGAGTTAAAGTCTCAACAAACGTATTGGAATAGGTAACGTGTTTATATAAGAGAAAATATTTTTAAATCGCTATATTTTCCACCGTATATAAAATATCTATAGTGTTTTCAATTGCACAAGTCCTCGCAACCGAGCCCTCAGTGAAGGGGGTGGGGGTGGATTAGAAAGCGGTACATGTAAGTCTAAATGGCATATACAGTGTATGTGAATTTTATTTAAATAGGCTAGGATCACTATAATAAATTTATAACCTTTCATGATGAGTCAGGGTGTTTAGATTACAACATAGCTATCTATAAATATCTATTTATAAATACGTTGACGCAGTCACACTTGACTATTAGATTAAAAAGCGGTACATGTAAGTCTAAATGGCTGATTTTTATTCCGATAGGTACATACCTTAAATGCAAGTTCAACTGGAGACGACTGGATTAATTGTTTGGGTACGGTTGGAGAAAACTACCGCTACAGTTTGATGCAGGTTCCTAACGTGTTACCTTCCTTCAACCCCAGTGAAAAGGTCAAGACTGCGTTGACAGTCTTCTGCAACATCAATTTCATATTAATAGTAAACTGTCAAATATTTGTTGTTTTTACATTAATGTCATCACTTGTTTTTGAGTTGTTCTTGATTCGGATAGAATAAAGTAGTTTCCCATGCTTTCGTTGCCGTTCCAGAAATGATAATCATCTAATGTGTTAAATCTAACTAAACCAATTTTTCAGTCGCAACGGAATTAAACCTAAGTCAATATAATGAAATTGTTCATATTTCCTTAAACTTTGATATCATTGTTGCGTCAACGCTCTTCCTGTGACGTAGTACACATGAATAATCAAATTTGTATGCATTTGCTACACATATTCCAAGGCGTGCTAGAATGGGGGCTGACCTTTTTATGATTGGGAATCTGAAGGCTTTTGATGGACTCGCTTATGCAACACGTCCGACTCCATTCGTGACAGTAAAGCGACTTTTAAGGTACCCAGGTCTTAAAATCACGAATGTTGTCCATTTTTAAATACATTTTTTATCCAAGGCTAGAAACTGTACTGAGTGCATTATGTACTTTCAAGCAGCCTGGCAGCATTCAAGTGAGTTCTCATTAGATTTCATGTTGGCTACAATGTACAAACGGTCGGTTTAAAACTTAAAATGTTTTTGACATTGCAACTGTAACTCTTACAATTTCTATGTTTTAAACATTCAATAATCTTTACAAAGATATTGATCAGTCTATTTATCCCTGACGTATATATATATATATATATATATATATATATATATATATATATATATATATATATATATATATATATATATATCGTTTTCGTGTTGCTATGGAATGAATTTACACATTTGTTATAACTAACTAAATTAATCGCTAATAAAGAAATAAGTTTAAAAAATTACATCTATAACTACATTTTCATCGATATAAACCTGCTTACTTACTTCGGAGTCTGTTGTAAATCACTCTCTTAACTTGCTCATCAATTTGTGTTGCGTTTAGTAGATGCATTCTTCTTTTATAAATTGTTCGGAGCAAACCAACATCTTTGATTAGAAATAAAGCTTCCCATGTATATCAACATTTAACTTTTGATGGCAATATTGTATGTTGGTAATTATCTCCAGTCACCGAGTTTTAAAAAACATGAACCTTATATCCACAATTTTGGTGGTTGATTTGAACGTTGTCTGTATTATTCTTATGGTCGAATCTGTCAGACAATAATGTCAACGCACAGTATCGTGCCAGAGTCCTTTCAGGTATTAAACCTTTTGTGCTCTATCAGGGATCAAATCTCACACCTGGGTAAGGTTGTCATTTTTGTTTCACTGTTCAGCTCGGTACCTCAACTTCCAGCACGAATGCCCATTGATCATTAAAGCATTTAATGGTGCGACTAAGGACTGTATCAACCCGTATTGTGAAACACCTATTACTGATGTTAGCGCACTACCGCACAGTTCAACACGACGCTCTCGTAGCTGTCTGACTATGCCGTATTTTGCTTTCATACAAACTACCTGACATTCAACATGAACTACCACCAGTTTAACCAGTTTTGCCTGGTCTCCGACTGAAATTGTGTTTATGTGTCTTCCGATTATCAGTGTAAGTGTTTTGCAACTATTTACGTGTCTTAACATGAACTGATGACATCATGTTTTGTGTGTGTTTGTGTGTGTGTGTAAATTGTTCGCCATGGAGTTGCAGGGCATTGAAAAGGTTTCGTGGGTGAATACGAACGTCAAGGCAACCGGGACACAAAAAAGACATCAGTTGTATTGATTTCTACGGAAGCCAATTAGCGCCAGGTAAAAAGAATAAATTTGCGCTTTTATGATATAGCATTGCTTTATTACGAGATAACATTGCGTAATTACGAGATAATATTGCGTTTATTACGAGATAACATTGCGTTATTGCGATAACATTATTACGAAAATTATTGCGTTACTACGAGATAGTATTACGTTTTTACGAGATACTGCGTTATTACGTGATAACATTGCGTTGTTACGTCATATTTTTACTTTTTACGAGATAGCATTGCCTTATTATGAAATAATATTGCGTTATTACGAGATAACATGGCGTTATTACGAGATAACATTGCGTTATTACGAGATAGTATTGAGTTGTTACGAGATAGGATGGAGACTCATTTCTGATACATCGGACTTAGTCTAGACTGATTCATAGAACATGGCGGATATATTGGATATAGATACTTTGCTAAGATTCTATTTTAGATTCACAAAAATTTATTTTATAACTTTTAGCATACAATCATCTAATTGTAATAAGCAGACGCACATTGCAAAGAAAACTGAAGAGTATTCAACTCTACCGGAAGGAAAATATGACAGATCTCATCCAGGTGGCCGCATTTCTTCAGTAATAGAGAAGTCTGGTTGTTTGCATGGATACAGAGGGATGTACACAAACTGTTTTATTGAGAGTCTTGTTGTCAGTCGTGAACGTGCCAGAGTCCTGTTGCAAATTATTGATCCTGAAGGAGTCGAACTGCGGAAAAGCCGACGCTTGAGACGCCGCATATATTTTAATCATGGGACCACCTACACCTGGCATATAGCTTCTAATGATAAACTAAAACCCTACGGAATATTCATTAATGGATGCGTTGGTGGATTTTCCCGACGTATAATTTGGTTACAGGCTAGTGGCGAAGGAATGGCACGTAGTATTGCCTATTATTTTATAGAAGCGCTTACGGTCTCCCTGGACAGTTTATCTAGTAAATTTTCATCCGACAATAACCTATTGCAGAAAAATGAGAATAATTTTACAATGAATATACAAATAAAACAAACTAATAATTTTTATAGAAAGCATGCATGTGAGATTTTGACTGAGGCAATCAGATTAATTCCTTATACAACTGGTGGTTATTATACTGAACCAACACTGCCACCAACCCCTCTTTTTTACATTCATTTTTGACAGCAAAGAGCTATTTTGAATATTTTCCTGTGACAAAGCAGCTAAAAGAAATCAGTATGTGCCTTATGCATGAATAAAGTTCACTAGTACTATAACAAATTAGCATACTTTTCATCACCCCTCAACCATCTCGATTTTGTAGATATTTAACTCTGTAGCAGACATACGTAAATACGTAAGTCAAGTCGGCTGTTCATTTCTGGTAACTGGTGACAAAACCTCGTGGTCATAACTAGAAAATCATCTAGATACCCAATATATATAGATCCGAATCCAGGTCCGCGGTAAACGGCACCCATCGCCTTGCCTGCACACATGATCCCATTTTCCCTTACGACTAAGTACACATCACCAAAACATGATGCTACTCAATCGGTGTTACACGCACTCGTGTGTAGCAGACACACCCGCATGACGACCTAGTTATTAATGCTCATCAATCTTCACCGTCATTCCGGATTTCTATGAAAGAAATCAAGGCATAAAGAACTAATTATAGAAAATTATAAATATACACCAGAATTAAAAATTCTCTTACCTGTATGATATTATTATTGTATTAAAATATGAATTCTTCTTACTATTATCAAGTATTCATCTATAGAATCCAGAGATAGCATTTTCCGTTCTGTATGGTGTATATTTTTCATTTTTTCATTCTCTCTCTCTCTCTCTCTCTCTCTCTCTCTCTCTCTCTCTCTATATATATATATATATATATATATATATATATATATATATATATATATATAGAGAGAGAGAGAGAGAGAGAGAGAGAGAGAGAGAGACAGACAGACAGACAGAGATTCTCAGCATGTGAAAACCCAATGTATATATGCATGTCAGCACATGTTACTGTACTGCCTTTCTTCCTGCCGTATTATATCGATATCAGGGTCATGTCTTTCATTCAACCCATTGATTCTTACCCTCTTGGAACCGGCTACTGGGTCGTGACTTCAAACCATTGATTGACATCCCCACGCTACATTTAATGGACACTGGGGGAAGTAACGGCAACGTAATAGCCAGAGGCAGAAAATGTCAAGGCATAGCTTTCCGCGGATCTATACTATTTATTTATGAAAAATACCTGCAAAATAATTTAATATGAGTAATGATTTCATGTGCAGTTTTATAAAATGTATATTACTACCTTTAAGTTTCTTCATGGTAAACAGTAAGGAAAAGAAATGACACGTAGTTTAAAAAGAAAACATAAACAACACAAGAAAACAGTAATTTCATGAATTAACAGGAAACAGAAAATCTTGTCCCAGTCAACCAATATAGGAACAACATGCTGTTTTAGCCAGTGCTTTTCATTAACATAATTAATTTTTATTTTTATTTTTCTGAAATACAGCACTGTAAATGAAAAAGACGGTATAGAGAAGATGATTTCACAAGATTCTATCAACTATTTTACAGGCTTAAAATAGATAACACCGCTGAAGTGTGGAACTAGCACCTCATTCGAAGTAATCGGACTACAGGACTACCTTGCGACAAGCCCGTATTGCTGTAAACATTGCCACATCACTATGGATTCCATAATTTAATCTGCCAGGTAGACAATTTAGATGCCAAAGTCTGTGAGGAAGAATGCCAAGCAAAGAATGACTTGCCTTGTGACGAGGATATATATAAGTTGTGCCTGATTCGGATGGAACAGAATGTCAGGAACCAGCCAGCAGACCCGCATGAAGCTGTAAATGTTTACCAGGAACTGAGAGATCATTGTATAAACAAAACTCTATAGAAACAACATCACTTATCACTTTTATTTCCCCTCGTTTTGATCGCATTTATTATGGTCTTTATTGTACAAAGATGCAAAAGGTATCTTTATATATAATTACGGTCCTTTAAATATATCTTCGAACACTAGCAAATTCGATGTTAGAAAAAATGTACAATGAGTCGCCATTTCGAAGTACCGGGTTTTATCAGCTGATAATCGGTAGTTCATCGATATGGAATGACCAATCTGTTACAGCTTTCGTACGTTGGAAATCTTTGGATATTTTTGCATGTTGTTCTAATGGATGTGTATCTGATATTTGCCTGTAACAGGTGAATATATCATGTGACTATTTTCACGGTTCATAAAACGCTCCAGATTACAATATGGAAAGAAATAGTTGGTGTGATATCAAGCAAAAATTTAATACACGTGGAAACAAACAGGATAAGCAGTGTCTCCATACGCAGTCAATACAGCATTGAATAAATTTTTTCATGGCGTTATAAGATCGCTGATTAAAACTTCCTTGATGTACATGTAAAAAATCAGGACCCAACGGAACATTTTCCCTCTATGAGTGTAGTATTAATGCGTAATATTCTTCTCACATATGGGACCAGGTTAACTCAGTAGTGTAGTACATTGCCTAAATCGTGAGTAAATAGTCTCCAATTTGAATCTGGTCTTGGCCGACCTAGAACGGCTGCTGAAAAACTCGTGGGCAAACGGTTTTAAATTCGAACCCAGCGCGGGCTAGCTCGGATAAGCTTTTGTTGTGAGTTCTTGGTCAAGACACTTCACTATTGTCTAGTATTACAAGTTCCACAGTGAGTAAATGGTACGCAAATTGCGCCGAAATTGTTCTAAAATAAGACCTCCAGAATAGTTGTATTTAAAAGCAATTTGCGTGGGGTGTCACCTTTCCCCGAACACAGGGACATACAGTAAAATCACATCTTGTTCCAGTCTTTAGACCATCGCCGACTCTGTGATAATTGCAAAACTGCCCCATGTCTTCCGATAATAGAATACTCAAAAGATAATTAGCATATTTCACTTAATTCTTCGCTTCTTTCTTTAAGAGCTAATAAGGGAAATGGTAAAGGGAAAAATAAGGTATCCTTCGAACACAAAAAGTTTGTGTAATTTACTTCATTGTGACACTGTACACTGGTAATTAAAACGATTTTGTAACAGAAAGTTAATTTAAACGCTCCTAGAAAAGCGCTGAAACTGTAATTACCAAAATCCAAATCAAAATTTCATACATTCAGAATTGTAGGTTAAATTGGCATTGAATGCATTTTCTGATATTTGTATATATTCAAACTTAAGTTTAAAGATAAGCATATGGTTATGTGAACAAAGAAACAACATTCGTGTTAAACTGCATTTGGGTGAAGCAAATGAAGGCTTGTACAGGTTGTAAAAATGTATTTTTACATCATTTTAAGGCCCTTCCTTATTTTCTATAACGCTAACTTTTAAAGTTTCTAAATACCTTAGAAGTTTTAAAGAGTTTAACAGAGAATGATGATAGAATTTAAATTGTTCATCTAGAGTTGTCATAATTTGTAGCTTGCGTAAATGCAAAGAATCCCTTGGGGTTAACGAGTAAGCATTGCTATTGCTGCCAGTTTAGAAACATGTATACGTGATTTTGTCTGCCGTTATGAAAATACGGCGTTAGGATCAAACCTATTTGAATAGTCCTACCGTGTATGACGTCTACCCTGATATTTATGTTGTTAGGTCGATCAACCAACATCAAATAGCAGGGTAGATGATTTGGATTGTTGGACTGCTATCTGAGCAGCTGAACAAAATGAATAAAAAGTCAGTCTTAAATTAACAATGAAAAGTCAGTCTTAAATTCACAATGAAAAGTCAGTCTTAATTTACTATAAAAAATACCCCAAGAAGTCAGATGAATAAAATAACTGATAATTACATCTGATATAATCCAGTGGGCATTTGTTGCCTGAACTAAAAGAAAACTTCAGCTGATTAGGTTTACATAAATGTTCGAGACTTCCACAAATCACATGACATCAGTCGATAAAAAACAACACATGAATTTGAAACATCAATTTCCAAAACATAGTCATAATTATCAAACCCAAATAAATTGGTGCATCGTTGTTAGTTTAACCTGATTTTTTTAACAGTGTAGTCTCCATTGAAGTTTAGACTGAAGAAAGTCGTGTTTAATTCCATGGTAAGTATAAATAAATGAACTGCATCTTATGTCTGTTGAGGATGTAATGCTACCATAGGTACTATTTTCCTTGCAAGCTACATGAATTATAGGACGTTTTCACCCCAAAGTGAATTGTGAACCCAAGTATCAAGGTAAGCTTCATTTCAGGCTAGCATGTAAGAAATCTCTTGTGTAAAAATAAAAATCCAAATCAAGCACAGCATTTGACTCTTGGTCAATGCTGTTGGGATCCACTTATCTTTAATACCAATGTATCACTAGAAACAAATCACAAATCGTATTTCTCGCCAGCAACGGATGTTTTTTTATTCTTCATAACATCTAACTTATAGATAATGAGACAAGGCACTTCACTTGCCTCGATTTTAAAGCTGACTTGTGTTGCTGTGCCACAAAAGACCAAACCAAACCCACAGGGGATAGTATTATTTGCTTCCAAATTACCTAATAATCATACATGTACTATATAATAATAGTAGTATTATATAGTACATGTATAATTGTTAGGTAAACTGTAGGCAATGATACGAGCCCCTCTGATTCTTTGACTGTCTGGTATTGATCAAACAAATTAATCAATAACTATTTCCCTTTCAAATACTCAGTCCTCTAATTGACGTTGGCCAGACTTACGGATAGATGAAAAATATAAAAACAAAGTTTCACCTTCTGCGACATTAATCATAGGTGAAATCAAAGTGACAACATATTGAAACAAATTAAAATAACATAAAAAAACTTACTCTAGAGTTTTTGCCCACTATTTCAACACAGCCTCTTCCAAGAAAATTAAATTTGGACTGTCATGATATTCACAATATTTTACAATATATACATTACAATGGGTACATTACAATAGATATATTACAATAGATACATTACAATGGATACATTACAATAGATACATTACAATAGATACATTACAATGGATACATTACAATATATACATTACGATGGATACATTACAATAGATACATTACAATGGATACATTACAATAGATACATTGCAATGGATACATTAAAATAGATACATTACAATGGATACATTACTATAGATACATTACAATGGATACATTGCAATATATACATTACAATGGATACATTACAATAGATACATTACAATGGATACATTACAATATATACATTACAATGGATACATTACAATATATACATTACAATGGATACATTTCAACATGGATAGAAACAGGAACCCAATTCAAGACTTCACATGGAATAAGAATTCTGACATTGCATTAAGTAAAGTTTGCTATGAATGAGAAATTCAGGTGAATATTAATCATAATGAAACGTGCTATTGATGATGTTGGTGTACTGCATATAAACGAAATTGCGTGTGAGAGATAGATGATTGTAAATAACAGGAAAAGCCATGCAAAAGACAGCATGTATCATGTATATCAGAAGTCGAGTTTGTACGTGAAATATTGCCCTCTACCAGAAAAGCTACAAATACCTAAACAGATATCCAACAATCTAAAACAAGTCAAAATGTCGAACATAATTGCAACATGTCTGTAAAGCATGTACACTGATTTAGATAAATCTCAAGTCAGACCAGAATTGGGTTTATGGAATATCCATGCTGCAACGAACTACTTAATTTAAGCTAAACACATACATATAACCCAAAAATGCGACAAACAGATTGCATGAAGGACCAGTGTAACCTTTCATATTGTATGAACATTATCATATCACTTTTTCCAAAAGTGCTGAAAATCTGCGTCAGGTAAACTTGACCAGTTTTTTGCTAAATGTAACCAGTGACTGTACTTCATACATTACTATTTAGTCATGTGGGATATTAGAAGAGAATTAAAAATCACACAAGATATGTAATGTATGCCAAACATCTGATAAAAATTGTAGTTTCAAAATTAAAATAAAAGCAAAATCAATTCAATAAAGAAAACTAATTTTCCAATTTGGATAATAATTTATGTTCTAGGCATGCCTTGTCTAATCTCGTCATGTACCATCAAATACAACAAACAAAAATATGAACTTTTATTAAAAAAATTCCTCTCTACTGATAAAATAGTATATGATGATCGGTACATATTCACATGCATTCTGTCATCTCGTAATAACGCAATCTTATCTCGCAATAACGCAATCCATGTCGTAAGGACGCAATGTTATCTCATAATAACGCAATGTTATCTCGTAATAACGCAATACCATGTCGTAATAACGCAATGTTATCTTGTAATAACGCAATACTATGTCGTAATAAGACAATCTTATGTCGTCATAATGCAATACTATCTCATAAAAACTTTTTTTTTACCTGGCACTATTGGGCTTCCGTAGATTTCAGATGAGAAACTCCTTTTGCTCACGGCATTGATTTCATGCGTAAACATTGATTGTGCCGTATTAATCTCTCCCCAGGGTTAAACTACAGTGGTCATATGATAAACGTGGTAAACAGATTTTGTCCTTCGCTATTCACTGGTGTCAGATCATTGGTATTGAGACAACATTAATAACCAAAATAAGCAATATGATGATAGTCTGAAAAATTGATTATATTTGATGACTCATGCTCTGTTGTTATTCATCATAAATACTGGATTCAAGACTATTTCATTATTTTGGTCCACTTTAATAAATGTTCAACATTGCTCATGATCTCGAGAAAGTCGTGGCAGACTGGAAAATTGATTTTGCAATTATATATTTTTTGTAATTCTCCGTGTGCATTGCATATGTGTTTTTAAATGTTTCAATCAACGCCAATGATTGAGGTCGAAGTCATTCATACAAAGAAGTATACAATGCGTATAATATTAGTCGCGAGATTAGAAACCTCATAATGGCAATTTTGCAGAATCCAAGGTTAGAAAATAAGTAATGTTATATGACTTCGATGTTGATGATAAACTTTGTTCTAAGCCTTGCATTTTCTCACAACCAATCATCAGTGGTGTTACTTCTACTTTTCTGAAGGAGAAAAAAATCATCTCAGGAAAAGAAAGAAAAACATTAATCAAGAAAAACACTATAACACGAAAGCTCAGTTATTTCGAGCAGGTAAATGAATATCAGTTTCAGTTTGAAGTATCATTTATAGCAGACGATGCCAGACGCAGACATTCATATCCTTGTCTGCCATGACGTTTGCGTGCTCTGCGTAAATGTCTCTGCAAGGCTTCGTGTGCAAAACTTGTACAGTGTTATAAAGGCACGGGTTCACTCCGTATGTCAATTAAATTTCTATCTAAAAAGGAGGCCCCTATACCAGTTAAACCCATAAAAACTTTTTAAAAAATTACTCTCACCGACTTGCACTTTTAGATGTATTTCATGTTTTCGGCGTGATAAACTAATGTGGTCATGAATTAATCAAAATACACATTTCCAATTAAATTTACAAGACTAAGAGCCAGCTTTACATTTTGTCAGTGCGTTTATACGATATTAATTTGACCATTATAATTTGCACCAGTCAAGCGTTCTTTTCTACCAATCAATGCAGAGTACAATCTTTCATGATGGCACTATGATGCTTATAGGAAGTTAACATTATATTTGACAGGGTATTGCTCCATATTGAAAGTTAACATTGTATCCAATTACAGACATCAGCCAAGCGGAAATTTAAGATCGCAGATGACATTTCGGGGTCCCTACTGAAAGTTTAACTTTAATACCTAATTACAGACAAGAATCAAACTAGAATTAATTAATCTTTGTACACTACTCACATACTTGTGTCAAAAACAAGGTTACAAGTTCTAATTTCGCCATCAGGTGTACGTTCTTTCCAAGTCGATAACGTGTTATTCTTCGTTTATTAAACTGTAAAACAAAGGTGTATAGTTTTATTTCTTTTCTTTGTGTATGCAAGATTACAACATTTAGACGAAGAGTGTCGGTATGGAAATTTAACACGACGGATGAGACTCTGGGCCCTATGAAAATTTAACATTACGGCTTAAATGCAGATATGAACCACAATGAATATTTTGTCATCCTCTGAACTATTTTGATAATTTTGTCAAAAACTATTTAACATGTTCTAAATTTGCCTCGATGTTTATGTATGGCATGCCTCAATGTTCATGTTATCGAAAGCCATTGTTATATATTGCATTTTCGAGAGCAAACAAAAAAAAAAAAAAAACGTAAGAGAACGCGCAAAATGTAAGGTAACGCCAATCCCATGCTTTCTCACAGCACCGCACCCCTGGTCATCCGAAAATAATATAGTGTTCCACAATAACGTGTGATCTTTGTGTACCGTTCACTACAGTGAGCCCACCATAAGTATTACGGTGTCCTCTCTGCTAGCGCATCTCCATTAACATACACAAATATAGTTTTATATACACCGAAAAACACAAAGGTTCGTTTCCAGTATTACTGATACAGACCAGAAGAGTTCTCTCAAGTACCAAATTACTTTATTAAAAACAAAGAGAGTTTCCAGGAAAAATCTAAGAGTCTATAATCTTGAATCCTCATTAATGGAATGTCCATAACATAATCAGATGTGAACAAGCGTTAGAAAATACATACAATAAAAATGAAATGAGATGGCAGAAAGGTTAGAAATGAAACTATGAAAAGAAAACCTCCAAGAAAGACAAGCAAACCAGATAGAACTTAAAAAGAAAGCGGTAATAATGTGGCGTCGTCAATTATTCAACTAGGCCCTTAAGGGCTACAGCTAGTCCTTATGTCCTCAGAAAGTGAATTAAAATATAGGGTTGAGGATTCTGAAGATTGCTTAGTCTGATAAAAATATAATTCCAAAGAACTTAAAAATTGATTACTTTGGTCTTCACAAAGTGGGTAAAATGTGATTGCATTAACTAGAAACACTAGACCCGTTTAAGCAAAAGATGACAAGTAAGAAGAACAATTCGAGGAGTGAGAACCACATAAGACACAAATTACATTTCCTTCCTCATCCCATAGTTACCATGTACTAACGTTTTTTCTTCTTCTTGGTATGTCCGATGAAGATTTTATTTAGACCGGCTCGAGGAAGAAACGGGCCATCTCAAAAGATAGTCGACCTTTCCAGCTAAGGCTCATAGGTAGCAGAAGAACTCGGAATTACGTCTGGGAGGGCGGGCGGCTAGAGGAATAATAAATTACACATCCTATGCTACACCCTCGTCTACCTTTCTGATGAGATCAGCTCTGATTTCAGACCGATCCTGGGTCAGAAACGCCTTCCTTTATCTCTAGCACAGGCACATGGGCAATTTCCTAGAGTTGTATAATTATTCATCTCGTCAAAACTCCGCATAAACCCTTCCTTAGACCAATACCATCAAGCAACTGTACGCCAAGGCTACCAGTGCAGTAATTGCCCAAGGTTCTGTGGGGGACTGGTTCCAGATAACAGTGGGAGTGCGTCAAGGGTGTCTCCTGTCACCCACGCTTTTCAACATCTACTTAGAGCGCATCATGAGCGAAGCCCTGGAAAACCACTGTGGGACAGTCAGCATTGGAGGGCGTAACATCACCAACCTCCGCTTTGCAGACGACATTGATGGGCTGGCAGGCAGTGAAGACGAGCTTGCCACCTTAGTGAAGAACCTGGATGAAACACCTTCCAGATTTGACATGGAGATAAGCGCTGAGAAGACAACGCTGATGACAAATAGTGGCAAACAAATCTCAGCCAAGATTAAAGTCAGAAGACATGAACTAGAAACAGTGAGCCAATTCAAATGTCTTGGTTCCATAATCACCGAAGAGGGATCAAGAGCAGACATTTTGTCAAGAGCAGCACAAACAATGACAGCTATGTCAAAGCTAAGACCCATCTGGAGAGACAAAAATATATGTCTGAAAACTAAAATCAGACTATTGCGAGCTCTAGTCATCTCAGTCTTTCTGTACTCATGTGAGGCCTGGACGCTGACAGCAGAATTACAACGAAGAATCCAGTCACTTGAAATGAGATGCTACAGAACCATCCTTGGCATCTCTTACATGGACCACATCACAAATGAAGAAGTGCGTTACATCATCAGACGCAAATTAGGCCAATATGAGGACCTCATCACCACCGTCAAAAAGAGAAAGCTGAAATGGTATGGCCATGTCACTAGAGCCAAGAGTCTATCCACAACAGTCCTGCAGGGCAGCGTCCAGGGTGGCAGAAGGAGAGGTAGACAGAGAAAAAAGTGGACTGACAACATCACAGAATGGACCAGGAAAAGTTTTGCGGAGACACAGGCATTGGCACATGATCGAGACAAGTGGAGGAAACTGGTCAGATGTTCAGCAGCACAGTGCCTCGACGACCACACTAGGTCAGGAGACTGATGAAGATGATGATGAGACAGGGATGCATCGCGGAGAGCTCTCTAGGCTATGTCTGAACCAAAGTTAAGATTAACGTCAGCGATGACCGGAATCTCTGGATACCTTTGAGTCTTGAATCACAGAGAAGAGGCCGCACACGAGAGATACGCCTTCCAAGGGGCATACGACTTCGTACATCTTTAAATCATCTTGGTGATCTCTGCAATAAGCAACAAAACATTAACGATTACGCGGCCCCTTAGTATGATTTGCACCATCATAATAAAACCGATGTAGCAAGAACGTGGTGTATCGAGAATTGATATATATGCTGAATTTCTTGCCGCATTCATAAACTGTTTCATGGAAAAATGGACCACGTAGGCATTACCTGTGGACATTTTTACGAACGTCATCTTCAGCTCGCTAAATCTAGAATGGTCTTTGCGACTCGGACATGATCGAGGCAAGCCTCCACCTTGTGTTTGTCAATGATGTAGCGGGCGCTATCAAACAACGCCATGATATATTTCTAACAAGCCCGATATTGTCTGCCTCAGCGTAATATATGTTGTCCGCCCCCTTCGAGATCAAGTTGGAAGATTCAGTTGTAGCGCTTAAAAGATAAGGGTAACCTATATGATATGGTTAACTTTACGAACTAACCCATTCATTGAAATGCAAGCTGTTAGTAAATAAAAAAATGAAATAAAAGAGTCCGGGCACCCGGACACTTAAGTTTGTTATAATGTGCGTATAGCTAAGTGACCATGGCGCTGTCACATCTGGTCCCTCTCTGGACAAAGACATGCATTTTGATGTCTGTCGGTTGCTCGAGTTAAGGCTTTCTGCAGAGTATCCCAGCTCATGCAGTGGAGTGGAAGCTAAATTAGTGGAAAGGGTATATGCCATATGTTCTGGAAAGGGTATGTCCCATATGTTCTGGAAAGGGTATATCCCATATGTTCTCATCTAGGTGATCGGAAATGAGAAAAAGAAAACACGACGGCCAGAATGAACAGGTCTATCTTGAGGTAATGGTCGTGATTATCTGCCATCGTCTCACACCCATTGCCATAATTTCTGATCGGGATGATTGTGACCGGAATTATTCTCGTATAACAAATGGTACTGTAGAAGGCTTGGAATGGTATATCATAGGAACTAGAATCTTTAATTGGATGTTTTATTGATAACCGATTACTTAGCATGGCCTCGTTCGTCGTCTAAAGGTACGAAAACTTCGATTGTTGTCTCTTTTTAGAGTAGTCCACCAAATATTGTACTATATTTACATACATATTCGACTTTAGGTACAAATTCACTATGTTTTTTAAAAGCTTCCAATGTTGTTTGTTTTGATTGACCTTTTATTGTCGCTTCTATATTAAACAGTGGTTCAGTCTGGCTACTCTCTGCTAGAGCTAAAGCTTCTGACTGCTATATTTTTCCGTAGGCCGAGACTCGGCTCATAGTACAGAACGTAACAGCCTCCTTCATGGTATGTCCTGTTCTGAGCACGTACAGCGCAGGCCCGATGACAAGGGCACGTCATCACCGATTGCGTGACTTTCATCTCTCCCTTAGACATATCGCGTCCCTAATTGGTGTATTGGTGATAGCCATCCACTTGATTCTATTTTACCATGACCGCCAGAGACGATGTTTTAACTGTTTTCATAATCATACTATAATCCTCTCAATCAATTCCAAGTACTAAATACTATCTTTCTATTTGTGTTAACTATGGTGTAAGTGACTAGTATCAGATCCCAACAGGGCGTAAGATCTGACTTGTCAGTGACATTTGACTTGCCATTGACGTTTGATTTGCCAATGATCATACAAACAAATTGCCAGTTTCGTGGTACTTTCATTTCCGTCTTTTACAATAGTTATTGCAAACATGAAACAGTGATTAAATGCACCTCACAATTTCCTGTTTGGTAATAATTAGAACAATCCCACACGTTTATTCAGCCATGTTTGCCGGTCGTTTACATCATCGGAACATATAATTCTTTTAGAAGTCATATCAGTATTCACGTTATAACAAAATACAAACACTGACGCATTAAAGGCAATTGAAAACAAAAGATAACAACAATAAAAGTTAAGGATAAACTTTATGATATGGTTTACTTTGCAGAGCAATATGTCCTAAATTTTCTAAAATGTGAATTATATAAAAGAAACTTCTAGAAACCAAATTACACTATCTGTAAATGGTGATATAAAATTCAGATCTTAATAGAGTACAGTTCTGCTACTAGTACAGATCGGTCATCTGAATTGACAATATGTACCCACAGATCGGTCATCTGACTTGACAACATGTACCACAGATCGGTCATCTGAATTGACACTATGTACCATCTGTATGTGTATGAACAAATGCCTGCTGGTTTATTGATGAAAATTAGGATGAAGAGGAGATTACTTCACGAATTAACACATTAATTGAAATGCAAGCTGATAGCAAATTAAAAATAAAATAAAGAATTTGAATCCTTTAATAATGTATGTTTTAATAAGCAGTGAATAATTGTTCAGTGCGAAATGAATTCCGTGATCATTATCAAGTTACTGCCTGAAAAAGGAATATATTTTTTATTTCCTACAACTGGTTTTCAAACAAAAGCCGAGTTTTGTATGTATGTATGTATGTATGTATGTACACAGATAGATAGATAGATAGATGCATGTATTAAACAAAAACTTCAGCAACTTGTTACACATTATTATCAGGGTAGGTAAAAAAACCAGCCCTTACATGTGATAGATCTACTCTTTTTTCCCGAGGGAAAGAGAAAACTTTTTCTGTATTTGAAATATAAACAGTATGGTGTCCAGATATCTGCTGTATAAGTTGCCAAATGATCTAATATATTTCTTCAACGTTTACATTTTTTTTGTTTGCTTTAAAGTCATTATGTCGATTCATGCTCGCGCATGATCAAGAAAACAATATGCATGTATGTACTGTCACTTGCCATGTACTTAATCCCGGAAAAATGCATTAACATCATCAACCTCTTTATCATCATTATCATGATGATGATGATGATGATGATGATGATGATTATTGTTATTATTATTATTATTATTATTATTACATCATTAAAGAGTTTGGCTATTTGATTTTACACTAACCTCTGATAAAAAACAGAGTATATTCGATATGAACAAAATGACACAATAGAAAAGGAATAGAACAAGAGTGAATATGCTATATCGCCATTGGGCATTACGAATGCTATACCGCCACTGGGCATTACGAATGCTATACCGCCACTGGGCATTACAAATGCTATATCGCCACTGGGCATTACGAATGCTATACCGCCAGTGAGCATTACGAGAATGCTTTACTGCAACTGGGCATTACAAATGCTATATCGCCACTGGGCATTACGAATGCTATACCGCCACTAGGCATTACGAATGCTATACCGCCACTGGGCATTATGAATGATATACCACCACTGGGCATTACGAATGCTATACCGCCACTGGGCATTTCGAAAGATATACTGCTACTGGGCATTACGAATGCTATAACGCCACTGGGCATTACGACTCTTATATCTACCGCCACTGGGCATTACGAATGCCATACCACCACTGGGCATTATGAATGCTATACCACCACTGGGCATAACAAATGCTATACCACCATTGGGCATTACGAATGATATACCACCACTGGGCATTACGAATGCTATACCGCAACTGAGCATTACAAATACTATACCGCCACTGGGTATTACGAATGCTATACCGCCACTGGGTATTACGAATGCTATATCGCCACTGGGCATTACGAATGCTTTACCGCCACAGGGCATTACGAATGATATATCGCCACTGGGCATTACGAATGCTTTACCGCCATAGGGTATTACGAATGCTATACCGCCACTGGGTATTACGAATGCTATATCGCCACTGGGCATTACGAATGCTTTACCGCCACAGGGCATTACGAGAACGCTTTAATGCAACTGGGCATTACGAATGCTATACCGCCACTGGGCATTACGACTCTTATATCTACCGCCACTGAGCATTACGAAAGCTATACCGCCACTGGGCATTGCGAATGCTATACCGCCACTGAGCATAACAAATGCTATACCGCCACTGGGCATTACGAGTCTTATATCTACCGCCACTGGGCATTACGAATCCTATACCGCCACTGAGTATTACGAATGCTATACCGCCACTGGGCATTACGACTCTGATATCTACCGCCACTGGGCATTACTACTCTTATATCTACCGCCACTGGGCATTACGAATGATATACCGCCACTGAGCATTACGAATGCTATACCGCCACTGGGCATAACAAATGCTATACCGCAACTGGACATTACGACTCTAATATCTACCGCCACTGGGCATAACAAATGATATATCTTCTACATGAGCTCTTCTACATGGAATCGATAAACTGTGTAGTTAGAAGTCGTTATTTGAGTATTTTTTTTGAAACCCGACACTGTTTAAAGTGTTATATTTTAATATCACAATATACATACGTATTGAAAAGATATTGCTAAAAATATCGTAAAGGTCTCATGGCCAACAAAGTAAAGTTTCACTTCAACTCTAACTTTGTCGATGGTTTTAATGTAGTTGTCCCAATACCAGACTATGCTTCAGAAGATAAAGAAGTTATCTCCCTTACTCCACTTCTTAATCACTGATCTGAGATTCTAAATGTAATGTCATCGACAAGAGAAAAATTACGTCAAACCCCATTCTTCCTCCCAAAAACGTTTTAGTGTAAAATAAGCAGATAGGGGTGCGGGTTGATGGCATACAACCTTGATAGTACTGAAGCACCACCCACCCCCGTATTTCTGATACGGCCGTACCGGCTAATGTTGGTTCTGCGTATGTACAGGCACTGCAGGTACAACATACTCATTTTGTTATACGGATATTGGTGTATTATTTATCAACGTACAATCAGCACCTGGTTTGGTTTGGCAATGTAAAGTATTTTGCATTACTGACGTTTTGTTGGTCGAGAAGCCTCCCGTAAAGTGGAGAGCTTCCCGTAAAACTTGTGTTGTTTTCTTTGTAAGTTGGTACTAAATTGAGTATGAGTACTAAGGGTATCTCACAATGAAATTCGATTTTGGTATAATCTCTTTAAATGCTTTGTTGTCATCCAGCTTTCAGGTTTTAGGAAACACATATCTGATAAACATGACAACTCTTAATAGTAAAGTTTTGGGCTAATATATTTTAGAACACACATATGTGATAAACATGACAACTCTTAATGGTAAAGTTTTGGGCTAATACATTTAAAACACACAAATGTGATAAACATGACAACTCTTAATGGTAAAGTTTTGGGCTAATACATTTAAAACACACAAATGTGATAAACATGACAACTCTTAATGGTAAAGTTTTGGGCTAATACATTTTAGAACACACAGATGTGTCAAACATGACAACTCTTAATGGTAAAGTTTTGGGCTAATACATTTTAGAACACACAGATGTGATAAACATGACAACTCTTAATGGTAAAGTTTTGGGCTAATACATTTAAAACACACAAATGTGATAAACATGACAACTCTTAATGGTAAAGTTTTGGGCTAATAAATATTCTTAATCATTAGGATACACTTCATTTCTAATAATATCGGTAAAATTTGAGCTATCACCATAGAGAATGGTCTTTAATTTCTAAATGTTTCCTATAAAGGAAATTTGGGAATTTTCGTAGAAAATTCTGCATTTGCAAAGTGTAATCGACATTTCTGGTTATAGACGTTTTTTGTCGTCTCAAGTCTATTTAAGTCGACCCTATTGTCATGTGCGTATATGTGTTTCTATGGAAAGTTTGGTCGACTAAATATTATTTACAACTATTGGAAATTTATTATTCTTTATCCAAATGGTGTGTATAAAATACTAACAAATGTCAGGAAAATATTTTGTAATTTGAACATAAATTCTTCAATGAGTGGATAATAAAAATGCAAATCAAAATTGATATGTCGCCAATTTCATCTCCACGTAACATACAATAGAGTAGGTCTATCCCTTGAAAAAAGTGCCATATTTATTTGAAAAATAGTTATCATTTACAATATGCACTCATGATTTATTTTACCAAAATCCATTAATATACCTCAAATATGCAAAAAGGAATTTAAACACCACAAAAGTGAAATATGCATATATAATTTCAAAGGAATTCCATTTTTTTCAGCCGAAATTATGTTTGGAATCTGTGACGGAAACTGTGTTTGATGTGTGCGTATAGATTTGACATTCTAAAGTCACAAAAGGTCATGAGTGTTAACTAGTTTACTTTTTTCACTTTTCAAGGAATACATTAATATAGCTGATGTATAATGAGACGTTATCAATGATATAGTCCTATAGTCCCACGAGATGCTATCATTGGTATATTGCGTCTTGTGTTGTAATTTGCTGTCAAGTTTCAAAGCAAATTGAATGCGTCTTGTGTTGTGATTTGCTGTCAAGTTTCAAAGCAAATTGAATGCGTCTTGTGTTGTGATTTGCTGTCAAGTTTCAAAGCAAATTGAATGCGTCTTGTGTTGTAATTTGCTGTCAAGTTTCAAAGCAAATTGAATGCGTATTGTGTTGTAATTTGCTGTCAAGTTTCAAAGCAAACTGAATGCATCTTGTGTTGTAATTTGTTGTTAAGTTTTGCAAAAGGTTTCATCCACAACCTTTTTCATACCAGGTTGGTGAACGTTTTCTCAGAAATGTGTTTATTTGTAAAGGCAAGCAAAGGACATCGCAGCAATCTGAATGCTGTTATTGGATGTTTGCTCATCACATGACTTTACAAATTATGTATGCCGTGGGAGGACAAGAAAGGCACTATTTAGACATCCTAAATGACTATTTAGGCAGTGAAGAATTGGATACCTAGATGAATCGGAACGCTGCAAAATGTTTCAAACTTATAGTCACTATACGTTACCAAACACAACTATTTCAAATTAACTAGTGGTTAGAGCGTCCGCCTCGGGTGTGGGAGGTGGTGGGTTCGATCCCCGGCCGAGTCATACCAAAGACTTACAAAAATGGTACTAACAGCTGCCTCGCATGGCGCTCAGCATTAAGAGGTTAGTGTTAGGACTGGTCGGCCTGGTGTCAGGATAATGTGACTGGGTAGGACATCATGTTACATGTCTGCAGCATGATGTCCCAGTGCTAGACATCACTATAAACTGCCACATTGCAGACATCGTAGCGATATGACTGAAAAATTGTTAAAGTTACGTTAAAAATCCAAATCACATCACATCACATCAAATTAACTATATCTTACAAAATGGCACTTTACTTATTGCCACTAATATTCACGACATGTTACATAAATGTTTTTCCTGCGCTTAGAAACGTGCTAACAAGTCTGTACAACATATGTTGTTTAAGCCACAGTTTGCAAAAATTATCGAATAAATACTATTTGAAGTTGCTTAGTTTGTATCAGGACACATTACTGAAAGAACAGTGCGAACATCTGCTATTTCATATTTAATAGGCGAATTATTTGTAAATGATTACATTATAAATTTAGAACAAAAACGTAATTTTTAAGATTCATGTTTCTTTTGTTAGTAAATGTACGAGCTCTGTTGTGGTGTGACTTAATATGTATATTGCAAGATAATTGCAAACCATTCCAACTGGTGTTGATAGCCCTACCTAGGTTAGGCAAACTAGCATTATACTCGGCCACAAATGAAAATACATTTTAATATTTTTACATTTTCATTTTTCCCTAAGTTTACATTTCATTGAATTAAACTGTGCAAGAGAAGATACCTGTTTGGAACGCAGCTGTAATGACGTCAAATTTTGTATTTTTTCTTTCTTCTAAATGTCGTAATTAATTACATCTACCTTGACATATGATACCTTATTTTCCAACAAGCTGAATGTAATTTAATTGAAGTTAGAAATTAAATAGTCTATTAAACAGTTTAGATCTTCTAAGAAATGATTCTATATCATAAATATGTCGTCTCCTAGCCATGGTTTCAAAAAGCATTTACTAATAAACGTATCTTCTAATCTTCCCATGAGTATTCGTACCATAATTTGTAAGTCAGTTCATATCATCAAATTGAAAACGGTTATTTTTTAGCACCAGTTTTATTTAATAACAAACTTATTTTGCTAAAGACATATTTGCAAACTTTAGTTCCATCAGCGTAGGGTATATTTGTGTGGAGAGAAGTTACAGCAACTGTAAAAAGGGTGTCTGGTAATTTCGAAACAAAAATAATATACGAATGAAATCTGAAGTCTTTGAGATATGAATGAAGAGAATGCATGAGAAGGAAATAACATGAAAAGTTATAAAATATGATCAACATATGTTTATATGTTGTCAGTATTTGAGATACGTCCTTAAACTATAGGCCTACCGGGGTTATCCTAAAAGTGGCGATTTACCTTAAGCCTTTTGTGTTCATGGTAGAATGTAAAACTGGGGAGTGTGTATTATATGTGAAAAATGCTAAACTTCATTACGTATGAAGTCCTTCTTTCAGGATATTTCATCAATACATTGACTTATTTTTGTTTTAATGTAATAAGAAGAAGCATAAGAAAAAATGTATGCTATAATTTATCATTCATTTGTCTTTATAACCTTGTAATGTTCATCTAGCAAACAGCGCAAGACTTTTCGGCATTTTTAGTAATTATCCTTTCGTTTATCGTACGATGTTTACAATTTACACAAATAATGACAATCACCTGATAGATAATCTCTTATAAATATCATTGCTTTCATTTGCAATCGATAGACAAATCAAAGGCAAAATCTAATACTTGGACTGAGCAAAATCTTCCTTCCCATTTCTACAAACATTCCTCTAGTTGGAACCGCTGGACTCTATACTGAACCAATTTATTTGAATATCTAGAAGTTTGTTTTTAAACGTACTTTAAGGATACAACGCGTTTTGATTTATGCTTCATAATTAGTTTATAAATAGGTAGCGAATTTATTTTCCTTGGACAGTACAATGTTCAAGAGATATTTGTTAAAGCTGCATCATATACATGAGAATCTCGACATCAATCATTGTGTGTTTAGCTGAAAACATCGCCTCTACAAAGCGTAACTAAATGATCCAAGTTCCACCTCAAAGAAAGATCCCTTCAGTAACATCTGAAGGACTGTTCAACAGAAACTCTGGCAAATGCGGGACTCTTGGCTGAGTCACAAAGGTGGTGAGATCCACAGCTACGCTGACAAGCATGATACGAAGACTTTTTATGACGCGATCATCCACCTCTTCGCAGCGCAGATGGGAACAGGCTGACTGATGAGAAAGAGAAGATTTTCGAACGGTAGGATGAACACTTCAACTGCGTTCTGAACCGCCCAACATCCATATATGATGAACTCTTTGATAGTCAGCCCGAAGTGCCAGATAATTATAATCTGCATTACCCATTCAACCATGTTATGGACCAGGACAACGATACGTCTGCTCTCTAGCGACACGGTTCCTGGCTCAGACTCAGTTTCAATCACATCAGGAATATACAAGGAAGACGGTGCAGCTCTGACTGAAAAGCTCCATCAGTTGTTTCAGTTCATGTGACAGAAAGAGGTGATCCTACAGTATGCACCTGTTTAAGCGCAAAAGGAATGATCAGTTCTGTGACAACGACAGAGGTATATCTTTGTTCTCCATAGCAGGCAAGATACTCACCATTATTCTCCACAACAGTCTCACATCAAACTTTGACCAGGGACTCCTACCAGATGACCAATATTAGATTCTGGAATAAGCGTGGAACCATCCACATGGTGTTGGCTGCTAGGCAGTTGCAAGAGAAGTGCCAGGAGCAGAATGAGGACATTTACTCCACCTATGTCAACCTGACCAAGGCCTTCGACCCTGTTAACAGAGAGATGCTGTGGACGATCATAGTCAAGTACGGATGCCCAAGTAAATTTATCGCCCTTTCACCAATTGACATATCGATCCGCCTCAAACACCGGATGACTAACGTGGTCCTTGTCGTCTCGACGGACGAACTCATCATCACATAATAGATTTCTATTTATCCTTAAGTTTGGTAACAACATTATTTTCTGTCCTTGATTTTTATTTCTTGTTTTCCTAATCATTGTCTTTTAATCTCCAGCACCTCTTATATCTTGTGGCTATTTTTGTGTTAGCGTGTGTTTTGTTTTTGTTTCTCTTTTTTGTTTTCGTTTTGTTTTTTTCTCGGCTGCTTGTCATATTTGTTTAATTTGTACCACTATATTTGTATGGTGAAGTTCTTAAATAATGTTGTGTGAACTTTTTGACCGACCCCTTTTGCATAATTAACATGTAACATATGTTTAAACCAATTGCGTAAAGAAATCAAATGATGTTTAACAAACGGTAGTTGAGTGACTACTTGTGGGGCTATTATTTAGCATTTCTTGCGCAATATTTTCAATATAAAAGTCGATGTAAATATTGCGTTTGCTAAGTCGGGTAAATAATTTCGTTGTATTGAAACGGTATGCTTTGAACAGGCAATATTTCTTAATTTTCCGCGATGTGTGTATTGTCCATTACGAATAAAAAATATTCCATCAGTCTTAATCTTGTATGTTTAAAACTTTATTCTACTAGTTACCTTTTAATGTAACCTTTAGTCACTGAACGATATGAAACATTTTCTCCCAGTAGAATATAAACACTGTCAATAAGATCCAAAACGTTTATATTTCTATCCTTCCCTTAATCCGTTTATATCCTTTCTTCTGTTTTCTTCAATTGTGTTTGATTTATTGTATTATCTTCTTCTGTTTGTGGCTTCTGTAGAATTTCTTCTGTTTAAGATCAGCATTTGCAGAGTTCTCTGTGGAACTTTGCTAGATTACAGTGACGTTTGTTTTGCCCCAGTCTGTACAGCAATGTCATAGTTTGTAGCTTGGTGCCATTGCATCCACGTTTTTGGGTTAATAATGTCATTATTTTTCATTGATTCTGAATTGTTCTGTCTTGATGAATGGAGATATAAACCTTTAGTTTACTGCGTATTTGATTTTGTTTGTTTCTCATTCATTGCGCTATTCACGTTTCTCTTCTGTTTCTTAATGGACTTTTTATCACCTGTCTTCTTAGCATCCATGACCGATCGCTTGAATCATGTAGCACTGTTTTGCGTACATTAGATTACATGTTACTCTTTTTTATTTTAGGGTAAACTAATACTTTGTTTGTTACGTACTTAGAAGGTACGTCAGGTTTTGGTATGTAATTATGTTTTGTTGGCATAACTTGCTTTAAACTCCATCGGGGCTAGTTTTGAAACTCAGTGTATTCTTTAATCTGTTTGTCATGTAAGGCTTCGCTCTACTCAGTGCACATCGATTAAATTATAAGGTGCTCCAGTACTTGAGTGTTAGTGTTCTGATGTAGAAATTAAGAACAAAACATCATGATAATCCTACACTGGTTGTCTGATTTATAAATTCGCATGTTCTTTAGAATTTTCTCACAAATGGGTACGAGAATGCTCACAACAATTTTAAACGGTTATCTGTTACACAATCGTCCATGCCTATCTACTCATGTCAATCAAAAGTCTTTATAATTGCTAGACCATCTATTTATTTAAAGACCTTGGACCCAGTCTATATCAAACGTTTTAAGAACGCAGTTAAGTTTTAAGTAATCCCAAAGCTGATATTGTTTACGCCAATGACCTCTGTTTATGCTCTTGCATATTAGAAGATATTGGTTTTCTATCCCGTTTTAATACTCAGATGATAGATCTTGAATGTACTCGTTTTCTTTTAATAGTTGCTCGGAGGCTAATTTAATGTTTTCAATGTTTGATGAATGGAGAAAAAGAATTGTCACTACTAGGCCATATGCAAGTTTCGCGTACCTCTTTCATATGGAATTGTCTTGCAGTTTTTGTTATACTAATACTGGAGATCAACCAGTGTGATTCCTTAGTTATGTCCGTCTAACGGACAAAAGTCTGCATAAAACAATATGTAGAAACCATATTACTTGTTTGGTTCTCCTAATTTCACTCCCAGATGATGGTGGTCGAAAACACGGTTATGAAGATTATTATTAAAACGGTCGCCCATTAAAGCTACCAGATACAGAGTGGTGACCTACAGAAATCAAGTAAGGGGATTTACACTAATTCAGAAATAAGCGAGAATAATCAAATATGACATCCCATGTGGTACCAATTCATCTATTTTAGTGATTGGAGCTTAAGAACTATGAAAACTAAATTACACTTTATTCGATATAGTTAGAAGTGATTAAGAGTTGCAACCAATGTTAACCATGTTTTTAAAAAATAAATCATTAAATTGATTCTATCTCAGTTTTTCATATAGTTTGGTTTATCATAGCCTTGAAATGTCCCAAACATTTTATACCGCACTTTTCTGTGTAAAGATATCGCAACTTCTTTCCCATTAAGTTACGCGCTTAGATAAAGTTACGTACATTCATTGACAAGCCAGTTTCGATGAAGAAAAACTGCGATCCAATTGGAATTAATAAAATAAACAGTGTCAACAAGTCTTCCTAAATCCATTATTATTAACTTTATCCCTAAACCCAGCAGCATGGCTAGACAAGAGGTCGTGTTTATCAATCTAATTGATCCATCCTTCAGAGTTCAGCCTGCACAAGCTTTAGCATTTATCAATCAGCGAATATTACTATGGTTTAGCTAGTGTCTAATAGAACCCAGAATTTCTGTGTTTCTTTTATTCAGCTTCATATCGATTGAAATCGCCTAAAATCTACACATCCAACTTGTTCTAAGCCTAGAAAGTGTTAAAGCCCAGTTACGTCTTATTCTAGTTCCAATGTCAGTGGAATAGCCGGGATAGTGAACAAAATTGATTTGTTTGGAAAGAGATAAATTACTAAGTGGCTCACTGACGTTATTGTCGGAAGAACGGGCGTTGAAAGGAAATGTTGTGCAAGTTCTTGTCTAGAAAAGGATACAATTCAATTCTCCTTTGATAGATGAATGTTTTTTTATTTGTACTGAAGAGGTATTATGTCTTCAAAGCCTAACAGAAAATCAGTTTAAATGAAACTTTATTGTATCACTTCAAGAATCAATCACATTTCTCTCAGAACATTAATGAATGAGACAAATCAGTAAATGATTTATGTTTTATAAGATAAATGCAAATGTTGAGCTTTGTATCACTCCGCATGGCACATCTTGGTATAGACTAACATGCACTATTTACCGAAAAAATATAGTCGGTATCAAATTATCTTTCTTACGCTTCATATCCTCCCCGTTACCGCACTTTTAAATAGGCTGCTACATTCTGTTAAAGAATATCAAGTGTATCATTTGTAATTAGCTTAGAAAATTATATTATTTAATCCTGTGTACAGATTTTACGCACCAACATTTTCACATTGTTGAATACAATTAACTCATAATGTCATCAGGAATTTAGCGATGATTTAAGGATTTCACATTTATGATATTTTATCAACGTTCATTGAAGTATGACTCGAAAAAAGGCTGTACAAACTGTGTGATGTGCTGAAGAGACTTTTTTCTTTGACAATTCAGTGAACGTAATAAACCTTTTTCAATACTTATTGTGACTTTAAAGTTTGTTTTTTTAAGTGTGTTTAATATATCATACATGTCTCCTCTGTAACCGTTCTTGAATATGTGCAAAATCGCGATTAGTGTCCGTAATTAGAATGCATCCAATCAGTAGATAAGTACCAGTTTTATTTGCCATTAGAAACTGACCGCTATCAATCAACGATCATACTCTATATTCTTCTACATTGGATATTGTACAGTTAGTCCCACTGATAGCTGGAAACAGCAAAATGTGACCATTGGAAAATATACGAAAAGAAAGCAAAGGGAAAATCCAAGAAAGATGCAAACATGCTAGCAGTGTGAACATTAAAGTAAACGTGATTGGGGATATTCCATTGCCAATTAGTAAATGGCGGAAATTAATGATGACGATGATGAAATTCTTAAGTTTAAGTGTGGTTGGAAGCTGCAATAATATTCGTTTACCAAATCAGAAAAACAATGGTTCACAAAATCTATTTGGAACAATACTCGAAACATACGGAAAATGAAACTGATCATCACAAGAATGCAGATTTTAAATGTGGAGAGAAAAATGAATTAAGGGAACGATTGGAAGGGGAAAATAAAGAAGCAGGCAGAAATAGAGAGTAAATGTGTTATAACTCGTGATTTAATTAGTGCATGAACATTTTTGCAAAATAATTAATTGACTTCTAATTTCAACAAAATATTCTTATATTTAAGGCGGAGAAAATGTACAAAACATAGAAGCAAATAATTTCACATATAAGCCTCTAATATTTCTTTATATTTACGATTTAATATTTACAGGGACGAATCTGATAATAGATACAGAACACAAGGTGATATTGATTCTAAGCTATACAGTAAATGGATCTGGGTGCATATATGTCATTTAAAAATGTAGCTATACTGAAGACTGTAAAATCGTTTTATTTTTAATTTTATCTCTTTTTTTTCAATCGCAAAAACATTTGCCTTACTGTAAAATACCTGTAAATACTGAACAAGCACGTAATTCAAATTATAATAAAATAGACCTAAAATAACTTAACATAATCTGCAATAATTTTAAACTACCAGAAAGTTATGTCTGTTTGTACAAACTTAGTACAAGCAAATCAGTGCTTCATCATAACAAAATATATTAACTTCCACTAACCCAAAGTTTTCGCAACAAGTCTAGTACTGCCGATGATGAAAGGAACTGTATGACTTCTTACGGGTCAGCAATGGTTTAACAGACGAATCAATAGCAAGGGTAGATCAGAAGTATCGGGTCTTATGTCAAATGTGTTCTAGGTTCATTGTTTCAGGCAATGTTCCATCACCGATTTCGAAACTGGCACATCATCAATATAACCTCTTTCTTCGTGTGGATCATCTTCTCTCCACAGGAATTCTACGCTTAAAATTATTTTGAATTACTCATTTATGATGCTGCTTTTACTTGAACGTCCTGATGTTCATTTGTGTACTTGTGTGTATCTATATTTCTTCTTATCGGCTGTGTTTATACAAGTTATGTTCTAAAGTCCCTTGAGATAAGCATGTTGTGGTATCCATTTTATTCCTTTATTGCCCATCCTGAAATCTTAATGAAGTTACATCCGCATTTCATCACAATGGAGTTGAGTGTATGCTTCTTATTTAAGCTACGTTTTAAGAAAAGTACATTGGTTCTCCGACTAAGTTGTAATAATAAAGTGCCTTCAAATCAGGTTTAACTGAAGATCAATTAATTAGTTAAATGTATTATCTGCATTAAGATCTTGCTCCTCAAGACAGACACATGATACGAAATATCTTCACTGGTAAAATTAACTGTTTTGAAAGCTTGGAGGTTTCTTTTGTGCTCTTTTACCTCGTTATAGGTAGACATTTTACACTTTTTACCTGTTTCAATAGGTTTCATGCATTGTTTGTTCGTCTAGTGAAAACATTATCTACTACTTTTGAACAGGCAAGTTAAAAGGGCCCCAAGGAACATACACACACACACACATCACACACACACACATACACACACACACATATATATATATATATATATATATATATATATATATATATATATATATATATATATATATATATATATATATATATATATATATATATATATATATATATATATATATATATATATATATATATATATATATATATATATATATGGACATATAGATATTAGTGTGTGTCTTGGTCTAATAAAATATATAAATATTTATTTAATGTGAAATGTGCATTTGTCGGCTTGTGCCTGCAATGCTTTGACTGGTTTTACAATACTTTCGAATTAACAAGATAGGACATAGAAAACGTGCTGATAGTATTTTATTTTCACAGCTGAACAGTTATCAGGTATTATATAATTTATAATATTTACTTCATTACCTAAATGTTGAAGTTCTAACTTTATATTCAGTGTTAAAACGATTGAGCAGTTACTGCAAAAGTACCCATTATTGATGTTTGCTTTGTTGAGTAGATAAATGTTTTCATAAGTCCTTTATTCTACAATCTCTCGGTTGCTTTAGCATAAACCCACAGGATGAGAATGCCTTACATAAGCCTTGTTTAGTACATTGATAAAAGCATTGTCGCCAATTTAGTAAACTCTATATTGACGCTATTTTTTGTTGACGACATTGTGCTCGGTGCCGTTTGCTTCTCTCTTAGTTATTCCACTTACTTTGAAAACAATAAGGAATACTGGCTCTTATGCATTAAACAGATACGATTAGATAGTTCACAGAATGTCAAAAATGCAATTTACTGCGACAGATTAGGTCAACCCAAATCTACCAATCTTTGAAATCACTTATTTGCATATGATGAGTATATGAAAGTGATGTGAATTTATGAAAACGGGATGAGGGGTTGGGCAGTATGCTGAAGAGAATGAGTTGAATCTTATAAGCTTTGTTTCTGGAGCAAGTCTATATAATAAAATGAAAAGTTTCTTTTCCTACTTAAATCACAGATATATTTCACCTTGTAGCACCACGTTTTTGTACGACATGGTGAAGACATATATCTGGTATTAACGAATGGAAAGACATTTTCGTGTCTTTAATGGAATTAGAAATTCTTGAGTATTATGTAACTTAGGTACACTGGTTTCAAAACAACATTACGCAGTTCGCTTCAACATTATCAGGTATTTTTAACAATGCAAAGAAACTATTTACTTTTGTTAACACCATTACTAGACAGATGCAAACATTATGGTATCATCAAAGAATACAAAACAGATTCAAAACTGAAATTGTATGAAAAGATATCTAAAAAATTGAATGACGTCGTGAATAAAGAAAATTCATGGATATATTTTCACGACGTAGGCATTTATTGATAATTTATTTACAATTTCGAATTGAAGAACGTTGATTTTAGAGTTCAATAAATTACAGAAAAATGGTTGACAGCAATTATTTTTACTTCCACATACACGTACAAAATGTCCTGAGGTAAGATGGGTGCATGTAAAAATTGTACATATATATAGTTCTATATTCCTCGACAAAATATTAATTATTCTAATAAGCTTTGGTGTTCTGGGTGTCACATATTCAACTATTAACCATATTTTGGGGAACTGCAAAAGTTCACTAAGGTTTACACGAAGTTAATAGAAGCTGAATATTTATCTAATATTGTTGTAACGTTATATATTAGCAGTGTATGAACATATACCTATATATTTGTCTATGGCAACGGGAGAAGCAAGCAAACGTTATAACACAGTACAAAGAGGAATTAAAGAGTTTGAAACCTGCAGAACTTTTAGATGCAACGTTTGAGAAGATGATTTGCTTTAACCTAATTAAGCAACGAGGAAAAAAATGTACAAGAAAATCTTGAGAAAATAGAGGAATCAATAGAAATTAATATAAAAACAGATCAAATAGAAGACTATGAGTCTGAAGACATACAACGTAATACATTTTATTTGCCATTAGAATTTTCAGCAAATGCGACTAGCTCTGGCCAGCTATTAGCCCGACAAAGATTAAACTAAAAGACACAGATAAAGTACCAGAAGTATTTTAGACATAAAGATATATGAAAAATACAAAACTCGTATAGGCCTTTGATCTGCTGTTCATGAACATATATATACACGCATTCATGCATATATACATCCACATAGTATCTGGATATGTGCATACAGACATAGCAGCGCTATATCATTATTATTTGTATTTCGGTTCATAAAAGTATAAAAAGAATTTCGAAAGGACATGATCAATCATTTTGCTGGTCAATGTAATTAAGAAAGAAAACTTAAATTCTTATCCTTTCAGTATCCGACCCCAGGCTGCGATGTACCAGATACCAGATTTTACAAGAAAATATTGCCTTACTGAATTTAATCGATGGATGTTGCCGTTTTTCCAATAGCTGCATGTCAGACATGTTTCAATTACTCACCTAATCATCCGCTAAGATGACGTGAATGCAGCAAATTCTTTTTGACTATCTACGTAATTATACTCTTGTCTTATAAACTTCGTCATTTTTACCAGTACGGTGACCCCTGCTGTATTAGTTTCTGAACAGGACAAGTCTACATAATTTTGGCTATAATTTTGGACAATCTGGAAGTCTGAGGGTGAAGTGGTGGCATTATCTATAGCTTATCATGGATTTTGTTGAAGAAAATCCCTGGAGACACAATGGAAATGCACGCCTTATCTACGTGAGCTTTTTAACCGTTTGGCATGTAAATTCAACTGATTCTTGATAGCGTTTCCCTGCTAAAGTAAACCTGAGATAATATCGACGACTGATATGTATTTTTGAACACACCAATCTTTCTAACAGTCTAACCTAAATTTTAGAAACACTACTTTTGCTTTGCTCTCTGAGACCTTTCCATATATTTTAATAATGAGTTATTTTTACGGAATTGCTGAACAAGCTGCTACAGAATAACTAACTGAATCTTAAGGACAATACATTCTGAATTATATCCCCTGAGCATAGCTTATGATGGTTAGTGCCTTTTAGTTAATGGCTTTTCTTTACCTGCAAATGTTCCTTTTTTCTTTCGTACTTTGACGCTTTTTTATATTACATATAAAGGATGGCATTATAAATAAGGGGCAATTTTTAGTGTCTGCCTTATCCTTATCTTCGTTTAATCGGCTTCAAAAAAGTATTCTCTCGCTTTAAATCTAGATCTATATTTCGCCGAAGAATGGAAACAACATATGATGTCACTAATCAGTAATGAACTTGCTTACGCACGTCCAGCGTAAATGTTGAATAAATGAAATTAGGACGCAGGACATTCAAACAAGAAAGCTGTCGTTAAGTGCTAACTAAGATGTGAATTGGGACAAAGCAATAATAACAGCGACTTTTTCGCTGATATTTTAACACATTCTAGAATAAGACCAAATTCGGATGCTTTGGAACTTGTAGTACATAGTATGACAATGCATTCTTCACTAATTATGTAAATTTAATTCCATAATCGTTGAGCCTAATTTTGCACAGTTCCAAAAGAAGCACAAGTACACTCTGGGAGCATTCATGACAGCTTTTCAAACTTCAAACTTGCCTATTAGGCATTCGGTTTTTATCATGTATGCCAGATGTTCGATTCAAATTAAAATCGAATTCAGTAATTGGTTGAATGCAAGACTAAAGTGCAATATTGAAGATAAATAACTTAATTAAACATGTAATCAATTTTAGAAAGTCAATGCTAATTATGACATTCTAAACGTAATGTCAAGCTTTTTTTATTTGAATTGGTTGATCAACCTTGCATTGTGCAAATTGGATACATATTCAAGGAATATAATCGTTTTAAATTGATTAAATACGAACCTCTAATCAAGTCTAGTCAATAACGATTTCAAATCCTTTGGACAAAATTGGTGCCATTCATATCCCAAAGGTTTACAAATAACGCAAAAGATAAAATAGTTACACATAGAGGGTGGGAGAGCCAGTTATGAATCGAGATTTCATTTCCCCCCTCCAGTCCTTATTAAAGTTGTTAATTTCTTTGAGATGTTAGTCCAAACGTTTATATCGCTTTCAACATATTAAATTTCTTTACAGCACATTAAATTAAGATGGCCATATTTACAATGAATGATGGGAAATATATAGCTTAAAAATGTTTGACCCGTCAAGCATTGTGTTTGTGAGTAGTTTTTTTCCTTAACATTTCATTGTAAAATGATGAGTTGACATGACATAAGAACCCCACTTGTTCACTTGACTGATTAAATATGACCTTGTGAACTTGAATTTTCTCAAATAGCGTTTAGGTCATTATTAAAAATGAAGCACGAAAATGATATTGATTATATTTAATACAGATGAAGACTCAGACAATAGGAATAAGTTCCCTTTCTTCTGATTATCACTTTGAAGGTTCTCGACCTGAGTATCTTTCATGCTACCGAAACTAATATGTTTTGCTACGAATCCAAATTGATCAAACTGACACTTACAAGATGGTGGTAATTGTTCTCATTCGTTTCGGGATTTGCAGTTTATTTTCAAATGTGGGATATTTATATTTAGAAATTGATTTGTATCCTCATTTTTCACTGAAATAGAAATCAGTTCGTATTAAACAATATTTGTTATAAGTATGCGCTTTGCATTTATAATATGATTGTGCTATATTTGCAAGATCCAACCATGGGCAATTTTATACGATTCTTTAGTTTATGGCATCAATTTATTGCAGCTTTAAATATCCCATACAGTTGAAATTCTTCTCATAAGGGTACCTTAAACAATTATCTCTCATATCCAACTTCTATATTTATATAGAAAGCTTCCTTTCAATTGTCACTTTCTATAAGCGTCCAGAATTAACACATCCTGTATTTGGCTGCTTAAGGGTCTCCACTGTAAACACGAAAAGGAAAGGTAAAGAGGGAAACCAAAGAAGTGTGAATTGTAACAAAGGGACATCGAACAATTTAAAAAGAAAGAATCAACGAATATCACACACATACACATCCCACTTTTCTACAAAAAACGGTAAGATTAATGTTGTTAAAAACATTATACTTTTGCTGCAAGATTGACAACATACCCTCACATTATAAGCATGGTCTATCCAAGGGTGATCTTTGTAACACAATAAAAATAATATACTGTTCGGTTAGTTACCTTTGAAAGTGCCCATTATCGAAATTCTGCCCGATGAGATATCGCCGTTTAAACCCGGTAGTACCTGTGCAGTGAGAGAAACAAAATGAAAATGGTTTTAGGTCAAACAAGAAACTTGCGAATGAATAATGTTTTCACTGAAGTCGTCACTATTTCTATATGATTCCCCCATCTCTCGTGTTAAAATCATTCATTATCAGCGCATTAACAATCAAATAGCTTCAGCAGCTAGTTGTTCCCTCTTAATGACAACCATCAGCGTTTTACCCTCCAAAAATAAATGCTGCTGTATCCAGTCTAGTTTAGAGTAGCAAATATTCATAAGGCTTCCAGTGTCTCTTTTACAGCGTGACTCAGTTTGTTTCCTGTTAAAGTCACCACATTGTTGTTCTCTTCCAGATGTAATTGCATTTTTATTTTATAATGTATTTTAAACACGAGTGTCATTTTAGGTTTTTTCAGTGAAACACCCCTATGTCTATATTTATCATCTTGATGTTATTACTTACCGCAAGTATCAATTTATCTTCAGGCTTAAAATCTCTGTAGATATTGTAAATGTTTTCTCTATATTAATTAAATCGTTTCTGTACCTATTCAACCGTTTTGGCTATTTCATCAATACTAACCTGCACAAAACATATGCCATTGACATTTTTTAGATGCAAATGCGTATATCGCATTGATTAGATCATTCAAAATCTGTAATCGTTAGATCGTAGTTTGCCTTGATTGATATAATCTTGGTTTAATTCACACCATTTTATTATTTACGTCATCTATTGTTTTTACTATGTCTGCTAAATCAGTTGTTCCGCAACGCTGCTATTGTATTGGCGCTGTGATCTTATCATTCATTAGCATTCTAATAACGTTATAATTCTATTTCGTTTCCTTTTTCAAGTCAATATGTACCCTTCCCAATTAAGGTTGGAAGGTACCATCGTTTTGCAAAGATTTTGTTTATAATTTTTAATCTTTTTCATGTCACTTTCCAAGGCTTTTAACTCAATGTTTATCCTGTGTTTGATTGTAAATGCTTCCCAACAAAACGTACTTCTCTGACTTTCTTCACGCACTTGTCAAGGTTCTAATAACCATCGAGATTTAAACCAGTCCTACATTCATTCGTGTCACTGAGGTCATGGATATAGAGAACATGAATGGATACATAGACTAAAGATGTAACAGTTATACAAATTCAAATTTATTCACTTAGCAAAAACAGGATATTACAAGCACTGGGGCAAACGATTAGGCTGGACAAGACGTGAAAATACTGTGTTATATCAAATGCATTGTACATAAGATGCTTGAACTTTACAAAAACCAGAAGTTATAAATGAAGATGAGTCTGATATATAACGTGCGCCCTTATACGTTTATCTGCTCATCGTCCCCCCCCAAAAAAAAACAACTGTAGTGACACCACAAATACTAGAAACATGCTAGGCAGCGAAGATAGATCGACGAATGCTAAATGTCATCTAGTAAACAGTTAGAAGATCACCGAAAAAGTTGAGTATTTAGGATGGGATCTGCTTCATCATAGAAGAGATATTGGACAGTATTACCTACTCTCTACTTCATCATAGATGAGATATTACCTACTCTCATTTCTCTGTACAACTTAATTGTACTGAAGGTAAAAGAGTTACTGCTTTTCATTATATATGTGGCCTTATTTTTGTACTTCAAATTTCCATGCTTTAATGTTATCAAACTAGTACTTAAAGCGGATTGAGAAATAGCTAAGCTCGAATGATAAAACTCCTGTGAAATATCTCATTATATTGGATATCGTTTTGTCATCTTGCAGGTCATTTTATAAATATTTGTTCTGTTTAAAAATTCTTGCTGATCAATGTTTTCTCACATTGATGTCTTTCTTTCGCGCCATACGACATACACAGACCAGATATTTCGTATTAGATTTTATATTTTAGGCCAACAAATAAAAAGGAATTACAAGGCAGAAGTGTATATCTGCGGCACGTTCTACCTTGTCTGACACATTAGTACTGATTAATGTTGATTTTGCTGATTGGAAAGATAGGTTTTAAAAATAATATTAATTTGCATTTGTATAATTTATGGAAAGATTTAATGAAATTTAGACCTTTTTGATTTATATACTGAACAAAATGCTATAGAACAAAATGCAGGACGATTCCACATTTTTCTGTTCTTAGTGATTGAATATTCTTCAATTTTAAATAGTTTTGCATATATTCAGAGTTTGCTTTAGCAAACATTGCCCACAGTAGGATGAAAAAAGCTTGAGGATGTGTGACGTTTGGAAACAATGGGATAATTTCAACGCCATTTTTATTAAATAATAATGTTTATTGTTCTCATTTTAAAGTTACAGCACTATTTAAGATCATACTTTTGCATTCGAAAAGTATGAAATGCACATTGTACATGGGAGTGGTAAAACAAGGAGATCCAATATATACTCAAGAAACATAAACTTGGCAGATGGTTTTCCCTTCCGGACAGAAGGCGGGTTGGTTTTTACACCTGGCCAAAACGGATGTTTCTATTGATTTTCTATTTTTCATCCATTCCCTGTGTTATTAAATGATTAAATATCGTGATGAAAAATGCATTGCATTATCTCTGTTGAGATTCCGTACTTTCTCTCCTTTCATCATTTCATCGTAGTGAGATAGTGCATTATGGTTAAAAATAAACATTGAATTCGTTCTGAAGAGTAAAAAACATTTCCAAATATTTCGATAGCAGAATAACGAGTTACGGCATAAGGTTTCGTTTCCAAAAGTATTTTATTATCTGCTTATTTTAAAAATAATATATTGCCGTCCTACAATAATTTTATCCGAAGTAGACACTTTTTAAGAAAATAATTATCAGAAAGCGTATGGCAAAAGAGAAGATGAGGAATATGTAAAACTAAGGTAAAACAGGCCAGAACATGGTTATTGGCAAATATTCAAAATTTAAAAATGAGACAATGCTACCGAAAAAAATAATCCTTTTTAAGCCCGAAAAAACGGATCGACAGAAAATGTACTTCGACTGAATGAAAGATCGACAGTTCATATTCTAAAGAATCAATCCGGCAACTTTCCATACGTCAAAACCTTAAAGATCTGAGTTCAACATAAATACACAAGTAATACGATTAACAGATTCCATTAAATACATTTTTAGTTATGGCATAGTACTGGGCCCTGCGATCGGAGATGGAAATCAGACTGAATTGTTGACTCTTGCGCTGTATGCAAGTAACAACAATCAGACCTGAGGGGGAAACTTGCCGGACTAACACAGAAAAGCTATAATGGCTCTTCCCACTACGTGAACGAAATAATAGTGCGCTTTTATTGATGCATATTACTCTATCGGGAATCGGCCACCATTTAGATTCTCTAGACAATGGAAAGTTGAGATAACTTGCAACCAATCTGTTGCCTAGTGACAGATATTTGTATTTTAGACGTCCTGACTTAATTAACTTGAATTCGGTGCAAGGATGTTTGATACGAATAGTCGAAAATGTTTTTGATACCGTGACCTGTTCAGTTATATGTGTTCATTAGCAGGCGTTAACAGCTGACTTGACAATAGTAAATTGAAACTTTACTACTCTTCAGTATAAATGTGAATCATTCTACGATTAGTTTTACACCCTTTGAACATCTAACCAATGCATGTCTATACTTTATTGGTGTTTTAAGTGACGAAAAACTGCAATTCAAGGAGTTTTAAGGCAATTCGTTTCGGTATCGAATGAGGACATAATAACAAAGAATTAAAGTCATTCAATTTACGATGGATTTTATAACGACAGAGGCAAATCGAAATGGTGAGTACCTTTAATGGTTATTACAAATACACTTTTCATGGTGGTATTTTATTCCTTTTATGGGTTTTTCTTCAGGAAAACCTATATATATATATATATATATATATATATATATATATATATATATATATATATATATATATATATATATATATATATATATATATATATATATCGTGATTTTGCAAGATTTTTTGGATTTCAACCCAATATATTATAATTTTAAGTTGCAAAACGTCTTGCAATTAGCATGAAAACATATCCACACACTATAAGTTTTTGACGTTTTAAGAAGAATGTGAAAGTATTATTTTAGGAGGTAGTTTGTTGTGTAAATGTAAAAAAACCGTAACCTAATTAAAGTTTCGAAAGAACGAAGAAAATCATTAAAGTTACAAATGAATCACTCTCCTTCAAAAAACTTGGAAATACTACCAATAAAGAGCATTTGTACCACTCACACAAACCATGGGCACGTGCTAATTTAGAATACACTAATTCTGAACACAAGATTTCAAAATCGTTAGAAGCGCACAATTACAAAATTGTATTCGTTTGATTGCTGCAAAATTGAGAAAAATATCAGTTTTCTAAGTTATGATATATTTTCTTATGACTTTGAAAATATTTAAAGGATATTATGCCTGGGTTTGATTCTCTGTTACAGCAATGTTCTTAGTATATACAGATAAAAGTGTCCTAATTTAAATACTGATACATCATTTTAAATACCGTTTATATCAGACAACTGCTTATCTTTTGCACGTCAGCTGAGTATTGCATTTATACAATTATTATTCTTTGATGGTGTAATACTTTTTATTTATACAGCGGATCAATGCATTGTTCTTTTCGTCGACGAACCTTTGAAGGCTTTGGTTCATATATATATATATATAATCTCTTATTTTGAGCCATATGATTATGAGTGTTCTTTGAGATATTGGTGTTTCATTCATAATTATGTATCTGAACTTGACATAAATATCAACTTTGAGTAAAGGCACATTAATTTAAAACCAAAAGAACTTTAATAGTCACACGATATCTATCAGAGGCACTTATTCCTGTATTAAACAGCTCTTTCATACCGTTTTGAACACATTTTGAACTTATTAATAGCAGCCTGAGTTCAATCCTTCTGAAAGTCTAATATCTACCATTTCATGTTCATGGGGAATATCTCGGTTTCAGTCCGTTGCCTAAACCTCAGTTTAAATATCGCCATTACTCGTATGCACACAAAGTATGTCCTATGATCTCCTGGTGAGTGCAAGGTGATGTGCATGTTTGAACAGTTATATATTGGTGTTAAGATAAGCAGTTTCAACGTGCACCATTTATCCGGAAACTTCTTGTGTTCAAATATGTGCTAAAAATAGAAACTAAGATATGTACGGGTGTAGCAACAACTCAAGCAACCCCTGCAGTAGTGGGGAGAAGTGGAGGGCACTGGACCAGTGACGGCCTATATTTCCCATCAAACAACGTCTGTTATTGCAAGGGGGCGCGAGAATTAATTTTAACATGGAGAGGGGCCGAATTTCCTTCTAAGCACTGTAAGCAATCAATTTAAGAAAACAGAAAAGGTAGATTAGATTCAAAACACTATATATTTACTGACCTTGATATCTGAATATCGAGCCATTGTTAGTTTACGGCTTGCAAGGTTTCCATTTGTATCAAACTTTCCATTAGAGTGAGCAATGATAAATGGAATCACGCAATCTCTAATAAAATACTCAATGGTTTATTGGATCTGATATTTTTGCAACTATTTATCAACCCATAAGCTTTTTTTTGCAATGAATTCCATCATGTGCTGAAACGTTAATGTAGGTCTCAAATAAATAATATAACATTTACTTGTAAACCAAAGCCTATTAGCATGCCTTGTTTTAAATGAGGTGGGTAGGGTTATAACGGCAGTTACAATCTTGCTGGTCTGTGCTAAAAAATACGTGAGGGATCGTTCCATTTCAACCATGACAAGGTAATATAAAGCTAACTATTTCGAATGTGAGACACCCATTTTTATATAAAACGGCTTGCCTTTATGCATTGGTCTCTTTTGTGCAGAGTCAGGTACGTATAGGTGCAAGTAATAGTTTAGAAAGACGATGTCTGACGGTGTATTTTTTTTATTATAACCACCTGCTTTACTTACATATTAAAATATGCCAACCCAAATTAGCAAAATCAACAAATAAAATAAAAAACTGATTTTATATACTTATATGAACTAGAAGTTTCTCCTCCCTCCGCCCGTAATTTCTTAGTTTAAATTCAGTCTTTGGGATTTAATTTACGTGTGTCCTTATACAAATAGCCAAATTTAAATTGCTTTTGATATAAATAAATACCATCAATGTCTAATAAAATTGGCATGCGTCATCTCGGAATAGTGCTATTAAGTGCAGTTTAGCTATAGTCCCCGATGGGATAGAAAGTCAATATGAATTACTCTTATTAAGTACCTCTTTCCTTCAACTATTATATGATAGCACCAAAGCTTAATAAAACCAATATTTTTGGCCTGGTAGCTCAGAGATGTATAATTGCAATCTATTTCAAACCGTTTATTGATAGGCTGTGATAGGCGTTTTGTGATAGACATTGATTGACATATTCTCATAGATTGTTATAGACAATATGGTGATAGACAGTCATAGACTTGCAGTAGTAAACTGACCGATCTATTGTAATAAATAGAAGATCTTATTGTGATAGACTGATAGATTTATTGTGATAGACTGAGAGACTTGTCGTGATACTGATAGACTTATTGTGATAATGATAGAGTGATAGACTTTTTGTGACAGACTGGGAGACTTATTGTGATAGACTGACTGATAGACGTACTGTGATAGACTGAGAGATTTATTGTGATAAACTGAAAGATTTATAGTGATATGCTGATAGACTTATCGTGATAGACTGAGAGACTTGTTGTGATAGATTAATAGAGTTACTGTGATAGAATGCTAGACTTATTGAAAGACTGATATACTTATTGTGATAAACTTATTGTGATAGTAATAGAGTGATAGACTTACTGTAACAGACTGAGAGACCTTTGTGATAAACTGATAGACTTATTGTGATAGTGATAGAGTGATAGACTTACTGTAACAGACTGAGAGACTTTTGTGATAAACTGATAGACGTACTGTGATAGACAGATATACTTATTGTGACAGACTATACTTGTTACTCTGAAGAAAGAAAATAACTTTATATTATTATATGTCTTGCCTGCTTCAACATGCTTAAGTGTTACTCAGAAAGATTTAAAAAGACGCAACAACAAAAAACAAACGAAGAAAAAAGAAGCGAATGCTGTTTACTCTAACCTTGCTTTATATTCATAACTACGAAAACGAGTATGATATGACATATTTTAATTATTGCTGCCAAAATCGTTCATGCATCATACCTTCATGGGTTCTGAAGAAGGATATTGTTTTCTAGGATTTACCCTCCTTCATTATAAAACCCCTTGCCCAACGTAATATTCCTGGAAACAAACTCGAAATATGTCGATGAAAAAAGTTCACTTTAATTTAGTAAATAAGAGTAATATATATAATAAATATTCTCATTTTATAATCAAAGTAAAAATGTTGATATTGCTATGTAAAATATTAATGATTTATGCAAATTTAGCTTACGTTGTTCTTATTCTTATAGCAAAAATGCTTATTAAATACATTTACTGACATTGGGAAGTACTTGCTTGTATTGTAAATATTAGCATACAAGCTGGTTGATTGACTATTACAAGCATTGTTCTTTCTATCTACTATTTGCTCTGAATGTAAACGTTGTGACATTTTCTTAAATGTATTGGGCAAAAACGTTTTTCTCTTATTCTTTCTTCATTTTTCTTCCTGTTTCTTTTGTTTCTTTTTTTCAATTATTTTAATAGGCTTTCTTAAGAAAACGATACGTATGTAGTTTTACGCTTGATTGTTAATCTATACTTGTATCACGCATGTGTTCTCTGAATGTCATATCAGTACTTGTTGGCGTTTCCAAGCAAACGTGAGTTCCGTTAGCAGCACGGTCGCCATATTTGTGGGCCAGTCTATGTTTTCAAGCAACAGATGGCGTTCATCATCTCGGAATACTACTATTAATATTGATCAAAGCGCAGTTTATATATAGCCCCGAATGGGATCGAACATCAATACTTCACCATCTTTGAAAATCCAAAAACTTTCCGTAGATTTTGGATTTACGTCTCTTTGAACACATATATACAAGAGTTCCTCCTATTTATTTTTCAATTTGTTTTAGAAATATTATAACTAGACTTAACAAATATTGGACAGAAGCGAAACCGTTTTTACTGAAACATGTTCTTACATCTATCTAGACACGTTCAATGTACCGTCGTGAACTTTGATATCTGCGTTCTCTTTTATCACATAGATAAACAGGAAATTGTGGTTGTAGCGACCATCTTTTCTTGTTAATATGGATGTGCTAGCCTTTTGGATTATGTATCGGGAAAGCCGGCTAGACATAGTCAGGGCTGGCCGTAGGCCAATTGGACCTTGCTTTGGTTCAATCGGGCCATGCACTCACATGAGCATTGCATGTTAATAATTATAAAAAATATATTTATAGAAAAAAATAACTTCAAAACGATGGAAGGAAACTTTAATTTCAGTATCATGTCAAACTTGTCAAAATTTGTATTACCAAATACCGTGATCACAGAAGGCCCCACGCATAAATCTAGAGGTCCCCGACAAAATGATGAAAATCAGACCCTTTGTTTGCTATGGCCGTTCCTGGACATATTTTTATTTTGCATAATTTCCTTTTTATTATAACATAGACCTTCGTACTATTGAACGTGAAAGGAAAACTATTTTATTAAAATTGATTTCATGATTAGTTGGAACTGTAACGATTCTATTTCATTCAATATTTCACTTGCATTATCTCTTGGTATTATTCCCGAGTTCCTCCATATTTTTCTGGTAATGAATGGGCTTTCTTATTCTTCTTTAATTATTTTGTGCGGGACCAACGCATGGATGATAGGGTTATCTTTTTTCTTCCATTTTTTTTGGGGTGGGGTGGGGTTAATGCATGGCTGAGAGGGGTTTCAATATTCGTCTTCCATTGTTTTCTGGGGGATGAGCACATAGATGGGTGCTTATCATTATTTTCTTCGTTCTTTTCTGAGGCATAAACGCATGGACGAGTGTGTTAACTTAATTTTCTTCCATTCTTTTCTGCTGATGATCTCAAGGCTCAGTGGTGTAAGGTGTTAGGGTGCATGAAAATAGGAAATGGATGCCGTTATTTTGAGCACGAGTTCGATTACTGATTGGACTTGGCCGGGTTTTGCACTACCAGGACAATACCGGGTACAGTGGAGTTTTAAGATGAAAATTGGATCCTGTTTGATCGACTTCCCCACACCTACCTCCGTCTTTCAGGGTTGGGTAATTGAATGTAAAAACACCGTTGTATCTTGGTTGATAAAAATTTGGGTGAAAGTTTTGGTGGGAAAGTTTCGGTGGGAAAACCGGACAAAATGGGAGTGGAGAAAACCCGACCTAGTACAAAACCTCTCTGTCTCTGTCTCTCTCTGTGTCTCTCTCTCGATCCCCGGCCGAGTCATACCAAAGACTTACCAAAATGGTACTAACAGCTGCCTCGCTTGGCGCTCAGCATTAAGAGGTTAGTGTTAGGACTGGTCGGCCCGGTGTCAGGATAATGTGACTGGGTGGGACATCATGCTACATGTCTGCGGCACGATGCCCCACTGCTAGACATCACTATAAACTGCCACATTGCAGTCATCGTAGCGATATGACTGAAAAATTGTTAAAACTACGTAAAAAATTCAAATCACATCACACACACACATATGTATGTATATAATACTGATGAAAATAAATTTAATAGGAGTGAGTTACTATATTTCTTCCCTTAAAAGAGTACACAACCTCACCCAGAAAAAATCCTCTATAGAGTTAGAGCCTAATGTTCTCTTCTTTAGACTTGGTCGGGTAGCAGACAATACATTGCATTTAAAATAACAAAAACATTAGTTTCTGTACACAATTTTCATCGTGTTTACATGAAGAAAAGACCCTATAGAAAATATGCAAAAATGTAGCGAATATTGTGTATATTTGATTTAATTTAATTGTTTGCAAGTTTAAAGAAATAATATTTTAATTTCATTACATGTCAATTAAATGTAATTTTATTTTCTAGGTATCTGATATTTTCCAGAAAATTCAGCTTGACCTGAATCTTTTCATAAATACCTAATAATAGAAACTCAGTTTCTATTATTGACTTAGTTTCTGACCTTGATTCAGAAATCACCGACACAAATAAACAACTTTTTATTTTTATTTTATTCTTGGAGTAAAATGATTGGTTTTTATCAAGATCATACTTTAGATTGTAAACAGCCCTATTTCGAAGTACTTAGATTTATTAGTGATGTTTAGAGAGATATTTCTCAATTTGGGCTTAAAAACACTTGATGTCAAGGTATCCGTTTTGTTGTGCCCAGTTTGGATTTACATTTTAATTTTTTGTATTCAAATTATTTTGGATTTTAAAAGATTAACGTTTTTGCCTGGAAATATTTGAGTGCCCATAGAGAATTCTTGGACAAAGACATTTCTCTAAATTGTATTCGGAAATTCAAACACCGGAATGTTATTGTTTGTGAATCAACAAAGAACTGTAGACACAACATCACAGAGGACGCTATAATCCACCAGACATCATAAACGGAAACAGTTCCCAAGGGAGAAGGCAACAATAGATTTAATACCAGGCTTGACGTCATAAACCGTTATCTAACATCAGCACGTGGCAAAAGTGACAGATGGGATATGTATATTTGCCATAGTCACGGGGAAATACATACTGTCCTAAAATATATCCCTATACTCAGTCAGTCGGTGCATGGAAATTTATCATATGACGTACTATCATATTGGCCTGTATTAAAAGGTGTCTTGGTTCTACAAGCTATAATTCTTGCGTTTTCGCCGCTGGCATCATACTCTGTATCATGTCCAAATACATGGTAAGAAACTGAATTAAGAAGTAGGTTTCGCTCTGAATATTCATTAAGTGCAAAAATATCGCAATGTCGACTGCTTAATAAGTTTGTATTAAACATACGATTTCATCTGGGAATTTTCTATAATTGTTCTACCTAATAGTACAAGCTGTCGTCTTGAAACGATTGAAATGTTTGAAATTGTTTGCTCAATGTATTTCTCTGTATACCACTCTAACGTTGTTTATTTAAGAAGGTGAACCACAAACTCGCTTCTTGATTTATGTCAGTTATTCTGGTGGACAACGAATACATTTCTGTGGACATTACTAGGATGATTGGAGAAAAAACCCCTCGTGTAATTGGTATTGCAATGCAATCGAGTTCTTTCCTACTGCTTAATCTCTCTACTTGCAAGACATTTTGACGTATCCAAAATATCGTCTTGCGGTGAATGAGTTGTCAAACTGAATTGATAATACTAATGAAGTGACTATCAACTGATTTTAGGGTGCCAGATGATTCATGATCAATAGTGTATTCATTGTTATCTCAGTTACTGAATAGTATTTTTGCTTGAACAAAATATGTAATTATTTTATTGTCAAAATACTTAACTGAACAAATACTGCATTGTATTGTAAACAAATAATTCCTGACAAAATCATTATTTTTTCTCTGGGTTTTTTTTTGGGGGGTGGGGTGCGGGGGGGGGGCAGGTATGAAGTATTATGAGGTCAAACATTTCATGGTCACTTAATTTAACATAGAGTTTGATCTGTCCATTCAAGATAACTCTAATAACTTTGATACGGCATACATTGATATTCCTGGTCTGGTTAAATGTGAAGAATAAACAAAATAGGCCTCTTAATACATTCAAATCTAAAATTCACCATTCTCAACAGTTTAAATATGTTCTAGCATCAATGACATTCCAATTTGACCGATGCGTTGTAAAATAAATTGTAACGTGAAGCATGCATTACTGGATAAAATGCAACCCAAATCTGCAGCTGTACTCTATGGCGCTGCATATAAAGAACATATAACTTTATTAAATAGGTTTAACAGGATATAGCTTAGAAAATTATTAATATATTCTTTCTGATATTTCCTGGAGGTCTTCTAACCAGTGACGAATATTCTTTGAATGCAGCAGTAAACGAAAAATAACATATTTAGTGTGTTCGACATCATGATTATTGAATAGGTAGTCAAACAATCAGGTGTGATTTAACCGGTTCTGAACAAGTTATTTGCAAAAATGGTTCCAGTTATTCCATTCAAAAGTAATTTCATTTCCAGACAATGCGGCAAGGCTTATGTTGTGCTGATTATAAATACGTTAGTACCAAACATCTGTAAGGAATTCTTGGTGTATCTGAGCTTATAGTTAATCAAGTGGATTTCATAAACGACGTACACAGGTCAATGAAAGATATAAGGAACTTAACTGGCACAGTAATACTAAAATGGACCTAAACAACACAGATCGTTGTCTGGCATGATTAGTTGCTCTCCTTTGATCTAACTTCCAGCAAGTTCAACATTCGTTGATGGAAGTGTTAAGTATCTTACTAGAAAAGGGCGAATAATCTTTTCCAACGCCTTGTTACGGTCATTGAACGGGACTCATAACTGTCAATTTTTGACGCATTTCTATCCGAAAGATGGGCTGTAATTTTATTCATGTATTAGACACTGAATCCAACTATTGATGTTGTACTACTTGTCCGTTCTGAAATAGGAATGCTTGTCATAAAACCGTTAGTATGTATCGCTAAAAATCAAAATCTGTCTCACATCCTGTTTCATGAATATTGCAATATAATTGAAGACAAATAAAGGTGTGCGAGATGAAAAGGTCCGATTTTGCAAGTAGTTTTCATTTGTTTTATAGCCGTTAATAAACTGCTTATGCTGAGTCATTCAGAATTAGAGGTAGGAAGTTAAGTTATTATAGAAAAATGCATATTCGGAAAGAATCTAGTATTTAATTAGATAGTTAATCATTTCATTGTACATGTAAATATGTCGGTAAATATCTACCTGTTTATTTTATACGTTTGAAATAAGGAATCAAGCTAGCTAGCAAGCTTGATTGCTTTAGTATAAAGAGATAGCTAAGTGCATAATTAATGTTACCACTTTACTATGTACTCCGTTTTTATGTTTTTAAAAACTTTACCAAGAACACAGTATATTTTCATAAACTCAGTTTCGAATACTTGGTAACTATCTCGGTATGGACCCCGTGAATACAAACCTAGAAAATAAAAAGTTTGCAATTGCCAGATGCATTCAGCTTGACTAAAGGGAATATTACAGCATTAACATTCTAGTATCATTTTATCCAAGCAAACATTATCCCCTGTGCTTTAGAAATTGATTGTCACGTGAGTGTTGACTGCGGAACACTGCACATCACAAAAATCTAGTTATCGGTTATCTGAGTATCTATCTGGCATTAATTTGTTTTTCAAATATTAGAAACCCGGCTGGTGTCACATCGATATGTCTAAAATCGAAGTCATGCAATATTTAAAAGTAAAGTTGATTTTGATCACCATGAACAGACCAATGTCAGTGTTCTGGTTGCTTCGAAAGTTCTTACTCGATTATCAAATTTCGGATTTCTTTTAACATTACAAGTGTACCACGAAACAGTTACGTCCACTACTTGTTCTCTAATGACTTATTATTCTAAAAATATCGGATGCATAGTTATTAGTTTAAGGATTGTGATGGCTTTTTATTCGTGTACCTTCTCGTTTTATGCTTATTATATATAATCTGTATTGCATTTTAGCCTATTGGACTTGTGCAAATATATAAATACGCATCATTATTTAATGCTAATATGAAGCAATGGCAGAAACATGTCAAACAATCAACAATATAAAATCAGTATCCTAACATCACAAACCCTATACCAACACGTTTAATGTATGCAAAAAACAAAAAACAATTGTGATTCTTGAATCTATGTTAATTACTGCAACAGAACTATTAATGGCTCAAAATTAACGTTAATACGCTATCCCACGTATAGTGATTTTTCCGTTGGAGCAGAGGAAAGTATCGCTGGTCGCTTGAAAATCCTAATTTCGAGCCCTGTACTACGTAACAAGCAAACTAGAAAAGACATTAAAATTATGGTTACAGCGATATTGTTTAGAAGTAGTGACATTGTAAGTGTGTTTATAAACGTTGCAACGACATTCAGATACTACCGGTGTGTTAGGATTGCTGCGATGATGTACTTTATCGCTACAAAGGAAATATCAGAACATTACAAACTTTTATTGATTGGACGTATGCCACACAAAAAAATCAACAACATAGTATCATATATAATCTATAAACAATGCACTGTTGCATAAAAGAATGAATACATAAATGAATAATGGCGATAAAACCCGTGTGATCATAATTCATAAGAGAGAGAGAGAGAGAGAGAGACAGAGAGTCAGAGACAGACAGACAGAGAACTAGACAGCGAGAGAAGATAATCTAAGTTGGAATTCATTATACCCATATTTGCCACAATATTTTAGAGTTATTAAATCCTCGTTTTTGGGTAATTGATGTAGTTTACGCAAGCTTTGTGTCTACCAGTAATAAGGATCAATATGAGATTTTTAAGTGATAGGTATAGAGGAGAGATTAAGTGATAGGTATAGAGGACAGATTAAGTGATAGGTATAGAGGAGAGATTAAGTGATAGGTATAGAGGACAGATGAAGTGATAGGTATAGAGGACAGATTAAGACAAAATTATATTCATCTACGATCTCATTACTTACACATATCCATTCATGTTATTCTTTTCTTTCGTGTATACCAGTCTCGATATTTAATGGATGTGATGAAATTTAATTTACTTAAAGCCTTTCTGTGCCTAGCATTAGCAATTATTCCAGGATAAGAAGTGGTTTCAACCATATATTTTATATCTGTTATTATGTAAGAAGTTTTCATTGCAACTGCTGAACGAAAATCAGAATGAAATGTCATTTAGTCTTTGGTTAAATAGCGATCAAAAGGAAGATATATATGTGGACTTAATTAAAATAAAACCAATCTTCTCCAAATTCTGAGCTAAATAGGATTGTTTCAAATAGAAAACTCAGTCTCTCGTAATCGGGAAGCTAATTAATATCTTTAGGAAGAATATATATATATATATATATATATATATATATATATATATATATATATATATATATATATATATATATATATATATATATGCTTTCAAAAATCCCCAAATTTAATACACATAAAACAAAACTGTGGATACAAGGTAATCAAATACATTACACATTATATTCAGTGGACATTAAAGATTGTTATTGTTATTCTGAAGTACGTTCATTCTTTGACACTTGTCCAGCAGCAATCTCTGTATCAAATCGAAACAACACTGTTTGGTAAAAACTAGTCAGAAATAATTAAAATCGTCGAAAATGTCCAGAATTACATCTCCGTATTTCAATGCAACTTTGATTCTTCAACACGTTTGTTAGAAAATCATAACCGTTGTTTTACCAATATTTACAAATATATTCCATCTTATACAATATGCATTTAACTTATCTAATGATACTTGTCGACCATTACCTGTTCCTTAAAATATCACCTTATCTCAGCAAACAATAAAATACAGTAGGACAGATCTTCTAAAATAATATCCGCCTCTGTATCTGTCTGTAATGTGAATTCCAGTTTATTTATATAAAGAGACAACAGAACTGGAGATAGGTACTCTCCTTGAAGAAGCCCAAGTGAACAATCAAAATAGTCCGAGTGCGTGTTTAAGAGCTTTACACACATGACTATACTGAACGCAGATTGACATGCATATCCATACGTTTATTATTGAATAACTGTTTCTAATTACACAAGGTAAGAACATGCCCATGCGTTTGTTATTGAATCAAATATGATAACTGCACACATTAAGAACATGTTCATGTGTTTATTATTAAATCAGATATTCTAATTAGACACCGTAAGAATTGGTCCATGCGTTTATTAGTGAATCGCTCTGCGAATGTGAGTACGTGACAAAACTTGCCAATATTTTTTCTTAGGTCGGTTTGTGTTCTTCCTCATCCATGCATAGATTATATTGTGCTGAAAAATGACGTTAACCCTATAACAATAACAACAACAACAACAATTTTTGAATGGGTCATTTTAATTAGGTATCGTAAGAACATGTCCATGCTTTCATTATTTTAATAACATCTGTAATTAAAGTTTAATTAAAGGCATGTATATGTTGTTATGGTGTTGAATTAGAATTGATCAGATATTCTATGTAGGCAATGTATGAATATGCACTTTAGTTCTCGCTCTTTTTGTTTAATTTCTATTTATTTTGCAATTTCTTAATGACCTATATTTGTGTTCCTACTAGTTTTGCATCGTTTTGCAAACAGTAAAATCTTACTCGACATTTGTATTGCATCGTAACTAGAAGGTAGATTCGTAGTTTCAGTAACTTCAAATTTTGCACGAAAGAAAATCGCTCATACAGACGTAGGTTTCAATGAAATGTTTCGTTTGAGATATATATCATACGTATGGCTAATAAATGAAAGAAAAGTTTGGTTATAAACTGTTATTTTGAAGTGGTCTTGTTGTAGGTGTTCATAGTGATATTTGATCCAATTGGATAGGTAGTCTTTCTAGGTAAAGGAAATTACTTCAAATAACTTTTCGGTCGCTAATTAGTATAAGCCTCCTTGAAATAAATATTAGCGAAATAAGATATCACTTAGAATTATTCTTTATGTTTAATTGCATTTAACAAAACATCTTTCATTTATTTCATTGATGCAAATAAACGTTTTACTTGAAAGAAACGAGATACATTCATGATTGGCAGTATTTCATCACATGATGGACTTATATAAATAGAATGGATAACATATATAAACTGGTTTGCTTAATAGTTAACTGCTATGGTGATTGGCGGTAAATATATTCTGTTATAGCTACCGTAGAGTATATTATTAAATGTCTTGAGCTTTTATTTATATACATATACGGTATATACTGCAGCCTAACCAAGGAAGTTACAGTATTACTTTATCGCATCGACAGGCTATTACGAAGTTGCATCATTGGTGTCGTGTGACGAGTAGAATAATCTCATGGAAAGAGTACACATGACATTATAACGACGCGGGTTCCAAATGGTTCCTTATAGTAGATTCAAGGATGTTCATTTAGGTCAAGTTCTGTTTTCTTCCTCAGTCCACATATTGCCGCGTACTTTGTCCCATATGGTGAATGTGTGTATGTGTGTGTGTGTGTGCGTCTGAAATGAAATGATATATCCTGTTAATTCATTTAGAAAACAAGGATTATTCATATCTACTATTTGTTTATTATTTTAATAATGAGTAATAAGTGGAGAATCTTCACTAAACATGAGATTATTGCCGCGTACTTTGTCCCATATGGTGAATATGTGTGTGTGTGTGTGTGTGTGTGTGTGTCTGGAATGAAATGACATATCCTGTTAATTCATTTAGAAAACAAGGATTATTCATATCTACTATTTGTTTATTATTTTAACAATGAGTAATAAGTGGAAAATCGTCACTAAACATGAGATTATTGCCGCGTACTTTGTCCCATATGGTGAATATGTGTGTGTGTGTGTGTGTGTGTGTGTGTGTGTGTGTGTGTGTCTGAAATGAAATGACATATCCTGTTAATTCATTTAGAAAACAAGGATTATTCATATCTACTATTTGTTTATTATTTTAATAATGAGTAATAAGTGGAGAATCTTCACTAAACATGAGATTATTGCCGCGTACTTTGTCCCATATGGTGAATGTGTGTGTGTGTGTGTGTGTGTGTGTGTGTGTGTGTGTGTGTGTGTCTGAAATGAAATGACATATTCTGTTAATTCATTTAGAAAACAAGGATTATTCATATCTACTATTTGTTTATTATTTTAACAATGAGTAATAAGTGGAAAATTGTCCTTAAACATGAGATTATAAAAGCAATATTGTCCTGTTGACCGTAGCCGAATCACAGCGTGATATACCAAATATACGAAAGACAATGATTTAGTTAAAAAAAATTAAAATGATTTTGTTCACAGCTTAGCTAATTTTTTATAGGTGTATATCAGAACGGTTGTTGTAAATACTAGTTGACTGTACTTAAGAGCAGAGGTCCCTGTAAAATGCATGAAGTGTTGTACATTTTTATTTGTGCAAACTTGTTTAACAGAGGACCATACAATAATGATAGAGCTGATCATTTATGATTTTGAATTATATAATTCGACTATATATATTGATTGTATTTTGAAGCTATTAACTTTGACCAGACATAATCCAAAATACAGGTCTGATTACGTTCTAGTGTCTAGACTTGCTAAATTAATTCTGATGTGTTACGTGAACCTGATATTGATAAAGTGTGTGCTGCTGGAACAAATTGTATAACCTTGAACTCTCGTTATAATTTCAGGTTGTTATCATTCAGGATTCCACATGTGCATTTATCCTACGCAGCAACATATGAGTGACTATATTCGATATATAACTTTTCAGACAAATATCTGCTGCATAGCTGTTACGATTCTATGGTCACAAACTAAGAAACTGAAAGAAGCAAAACCAGCAAGTTTCGTCAAAAGTAAATACTTTAATTATCAAAGCTATAAACGAAAACGTGAGAGGAACTGAGAGTATTTAGAAGTGAATCCAAAATATTCCTGATAAAGTTTTATGAAAGTCCAAAAGAATGAAAAGTTCCTTATACATTTCAAAACCGGAAATGTACTGGAGCTCCATGGATCGTGACGTTGTCAAGATGGAATCGTTCCGAACTCCTTCCAATAATTCACAATAGTTCCATTATAATAGTATAGTCCAAATAATTAGGACTTTTTATTTTTTCTTAACATTCCAAACACATGTTTTTTTTCTCTCGAATACTAAAAACAACATAAAACAAGTCTGCAAACTTACAGCAGAAATACAAAAGATGAGGATGATTCCAAAATAGGAATGAATATGAATGCTGCGTTATCTCCTTATATATACCATATATTAAAACTATATTTCACACCATACCCAGAAGTGACGAATTTTCTTATTCAGTTTGTCTCAAACTTGCCTATCCTTGGTACCTAACCAACCAATGGGAAGTTACATTAAATCATATTATTAAGATTATTATTAGTAATCGTCAGCAAATACGAACGCATATATTTATAAATCCAATATAATTTTACGCTATTAACAGATTCACGTGTCATGTAGGCAAAATTGAACAGAAGATAATCTGTATAATTTACAGCAGTGAATAAAAATTACAAAACTTAGATACAAATCATGTACCAGGGGTTACAAAAAATATACATATACATAACGATGACGTTTATATCAAACTTCATGAAACAAAGTTTTTCAAAACTTGGATTATGCGATAGCCTACCTTTCTTTTATAAAAATGTGGACTTCAATACAAATATTTCAACCAGTTTAACATTCACCAATCTACAATCATAGAGATGCATTATTTCGAAATAGGCTGGCGTTGAATCATAAGGAAAAATAAACGGTTTCCAACGTTTGGTCGCTTAATTCGAATTATTCGAATGCCTTAAGCTTAGATGAATAAAAGACCAATCAGACCATTCAAGCATATAAACTCTCCGTCTAGTACATTTCATACTCTACCAGAGAGTTTCGTTATTTGTACTGGAGCATTTACAAATACTTCAAATAAATATGACACTTACATATGTCTGGGTAGTGAAGAGAAGTAGTATGTGCATTAAAAATTAAAATCATGTAGCATTGATAACTGGAATAAAATAAATTTGAGGAAGGATCTTATTGTACGTTTGATTGATGGACTACAAGAAGTTTAATTTCTGATACACACTCACTCAACAAAACATTGTTTTCAAAATAAATGATTGAATTGTTGAATATGCAAGCTGATTCCTCTTTTTTGTAGAGCTGAGTGCATAAAATGAATATTTTATATTCCGGGTTTAATGTTTCTTAGTGTATAAGCTTCGAATCATATTGCCTTGTTTTTAGAATAAAGTAAACTTAAAAATATCAGATTACAATGATTTGCATTACAGACGTCAATCATACTAAAACGTCTTGGCATATAGAGATCAACGTCCATTTTTTCCTGGATTACAGTGACACTTTATTGAAGCACTCCCAAGATAAGCTAATAATGGAGTTTTTCTGAAACAATTTCCAGCATATGGTAATGTCTGAGTAAAAGAAAAAACATATCAGTGAAATAGATTACAATTTTCTATTAGAGAGAAACAAACGATATATATAGATGCTATGTTTAGTGCACCTGAAAATGAGGTTCACAGTCTTTGCGAGGTATTCTTTGATAATGATCTGTCATTTTTGCTGTTTCGTAAAATGTCTTTAATCATTATTTACTTCATTACGTAATTTACCTCTTCTAATCCAGTAACAGACTAATACAAATGACACTGCAAAAGTGTCGAACGTTTGCCATTGTAAAACCTTATCAAGGTTCAAGCGTTATTGTCGTAGCACTAAATCCATCATCTACCGCAATTAACTTCACGGATAAAAACGGCAGTCAACTTTAATTAACATCGAGAGAAAACAAGAGCATTCTACTTGATTTATATACGTAATTCTTATGCCAAGAATAATCGAATAGTCATCTAAGAAAGAAACAACCAAGGTATTTTCAAAACCCAAATCTATACTGCTAAAAACTCCATGCAATAATCGTGGTGTTTGTTTGACTATCTGCCCTGACTGATTTGATTACGTCAGTGTATGATTCACTTGGAGCAGGATGCTTATGCGTAAGTAGACGAGGAATATGAACAGGTGGTATATGAGTGAATGGAAGAGAAATAAGAACAGGTGGTTTATGAGTGAATGGAAGTGAACAGGTGGTATATGAAGGAATGGAAGATTGTTGTTGTTGTTGTTCTAGGGTTTAACGCCATTTTTCAGCACAAGATAGGCTATACATGGCGGCCAGTATAACTGGTTGAGGAAGAACCCTGGAAAACCCAGGGAAGAACCACCGACCCACGAGAAGCTACTGGCAGGCTTTCCCACGTACCCACGCTAGCCTAGCCTTGGACTCGAACACACGCAGACAGAGGTGAGATGGCAGTGATCTGGAACGGTGAGCGCTTTAGACCACTCGGCCACTGAATGAATGGAAGAAGAGTTTGAACAGGTGGGTATGAGTGAATGAAAGAGGAATATAAACAGGTGGTATATGGGTGAATGGAAGAGAAATATGAACATGTGTTATATGAGTGAATAGAAGAGGAATATAAATAGGTGGTATATGAGTGAATGGAAGAGGAATATGAACAGGTGGTTTACGAGTGAATGGAAGTGAACAGGTGGTATATGAATGAATGGAAGAAGAGTTTGAACCGGTGGGTATGAATGAATGAAAGAGGAATATAAACAGGTGGTATATGAGTGAATGGATGAGGAATATAAACAGGTGGTATATGAGTGAATGGAAGTGAAATATGAACATGTGTTATATGAGTCAATGGAAGAGGAATATAAACAGGTGGTTTATGAGTGAATGGAAGTGAACGGGTGGTATATGAGTGAATAGAAGAGGAATATGAACAGGTGGTATATGAGTGAATGGAAGAGGAATATAAATAGGTGGTATATGAATAAATGGAAGAGGAATATGAACAGGCAGTATACGAGTGAATGGAAGAGGAATATGAATAGGTGGTTTATGAGTGAATGGAAGTGAACAGGTGGTATATGAGTGAATAGAAGAGGAATATGAACAGGTTGTATGTGAGTGAATGGAAGAGGAATATAAATAGATGGTATATGAGTGAATGGAAGAGAAATATGAACAGGTAGTATACGAGTGAATGGAAGAGGAATATGAATAGGTGGTTTATGAGTGAATGGAAGTGAACAGGTGGTATATGAGTGAATAGAAGAGGAATATGAACAGGTTGTATGTGAGTGAATGGGAGAGGAATATGTACAGTATGTACATGAGTGAATGGAAGAGGAATATAAACAGGTGGTATATGAGTGAATGGAAGAGGAATATAAACAGGTGGTATATGAGTGAATGGAAGAGGAATATGAACATGTGGTATATGAGTGAATGGAAGAGGAATATGAACAAGTGGTATATGAGTGAATGGAAGAGGAATATAAACAGGTGGTGTATGAGTGAATGGAAGAGGAATATGAACAAGTGGTATATGAGTGAATGGAAGAGGAATATGAACATGTGGTATATGAGTGAATGTAAGAGGAATATAAACAGGTGGTGTATGAGTGAATGGAAGAGGAAAATAAACAGGGGGTGTATGAGTGAATGGAAGAGGAATATAAATAGGTGGTATATGAGCGAATGGAAGAGGAATCTAAACAGGTGGTGTATGAGTGAATGGAAGAGGAATATAAATAGGTGGAGGAAGATCACGAGAATGTGTAGCAGATGCACATGAAAGTTAGAGAAGGAATTGAAAAAAGTATTTTTATCCTCATTATTGTTATTTATTATTATTATTATTATTATTATTATTATTATTATTATTCTTTACCAAATGAACTTTAGATAGATAAATATTTATTACAGTCGTTCACAAAGACGTACCAACGGTACAAAGTATCACACCTGTCTCTTTGGACATTTTCATTAACCTTTCAACTAATGGCCAATATTTCTTTTTACTTTTAAATTGATTTTTTATAATTATTTATGTTATGTTCCTGACCATATAAATGTCCAATTATCTGAACTCGTTTACTTTCAGCTCTTTTCACCCTTTCTAGCAATTTAACTACATTGGCCTCAATGTATTTATCATACATTTCTACGTCTAATTTAATGAATTTTAAAACGATTATGTAACTTCCAATTGCATTTATATAATTTCTGAAAGCTCCATTTGTTACGAAAACAATTTACTACAGGGTCATCATTTAGCAAAGTTTTCCCTCTTTGACTTGCTTGACAAATGGTTAATTTGTATTAAGTCTGTGCACCTCTATTTCCTGGGGAACTCTTATTGTTTTTTATGACAACAGTTAATTCTGAAGTCATCCTATTAGTTCCTTTCATCGTGCAATCCATTGACTTAAGCATAGTATCCCCACCTTTTCTTGAAGTTATAGTGTTATATGCTAAAGTCTTATTTAGACAACCCTTTTCAAACACTGACATGTTTCTCTGTATTCGTGGTAAATCATTGTCTCATCAACTTTTAAATTAATCTTAGTTTATTAACATGATATATTTCATATTTAAATCGCCTTTAATAAGTATGTTTTTTATTTATGAACTAAAGCTGCAGATACTGTCGTTCATTGGAGAGTTTCTAATTTATTAGGGAGTTTAATTGGATAATTTCAAATTCCTCTGTATTAATTTCATTGTAAAGAGGATTTTCAAATATTCGATCCACACCTTCTCTATCACCTTTTGATATTTTACACTATTTCAATTATACGAAAAGAACAAAAAAGACAAATTAGGATTCCTTAAAATAAAGAGACAATTAATAGAAGCCTGCTTCCGATTGCGTTGAAGAACACAATCAAGAAATAAAAATTGAAACATCAAATGGAATGTATTAAGAGCTAATCTTGAAAACTTGTTCTGACATAAAAATGTAAAATGTCATCATCCTATCAGCAATATTGGTAATCAGTATGTTTCTACATACAGATGACCTTAATAAAATACAGACAGGGTGAAATAAAATCGTATGAACTTAAATGGAATTAGAAACCTTCAAGTTAGAATAATCTATGCCTGTAATAAGTAGTATTTTGATAAAATTCAAGCACACTAATTTCAGTAAACCAGTGGACAAACAGAAAAGAAGAAAATGAAAACGCTAAATAAATGTGTACCTGATGTTTCCCATTGACAAAAAATATAACAGCTGTTATTTTCGCTGGTGTATCTGTTTATTACGTAGTGAAATCATTGAGAAAACCCCAAAAGAGAAAATGCACCAATGAGCGTTATACCAATTCTCCTTAGTTATAAAGCTGGCAAATTGGAATGACTCCACTTTTTCACGTCTTCTCGTATAACTTATTTACGATGGCATTCTGACACTTTTAACTCTATTCTGTCTATGTTATAACTAGCTTTAATTGGTCTCTGATTCGACATTCGAAATTATTTCCTCTTCTTTACTTATTTAAAGAAGGCAAAGGAAGCACATGGCATAAAATGATATGTAATTCATTATTACTCGTGCCTTCAAGGTTAGCAAAAGTTATCCGCGAAGGGTGTAAATGATGTAAATTAATCAAATGAACACTGAGCATTTTCCCCGTCGTAAATGACTTTATAGTATTCTTAATCGTGTGTTATATATATATATATATATATATATATATATATATATATATATATATATATATATATATATATCTTTTAAACATCCTAATAGTTTTATAGTAGTGACGTTTTATATTATGTATAACTTTTATAGTACTAATTCCAGTATTACTTGTTTTCCCTCTATAATTTTTTTTATGTGTATAAAAAGCACATTGTAAAGCATTTTGACGCAAGAACGAGTTCTATTAGTTTTAGTAATGTCTATTACTAATTTAAAGTTTCAATGTCTTAGAATGAAACATCGGTCAATTACAGTTATATTTCATTCAACTCTTGCTACCGTTATTTTACATTCACAAATAAAATTAAAATAATTATTAGTTCATAATATGATGTTCATTCATTTAGAACTGACCTTAAAATCATGTTTTCGTTCATTTGTATTTTGATAGATAAAACCATACTTGATCAAAGTAATTATATAGCTGGGAATAGGCATTAATAAAATGTTCAAAACAGTAACTTAATGACAGAATAAAGGTTCGCGTCAAGTTGTACATGTATGACCTCTTGGATTAAATAAATTAGAAACGCAGAGGCAGAAAGACAAAAGATTGAAAAGAAAATCAACACCATCTTACGCCTGAAGAAATTTTAGTTCAAAGATCTGAACGAAGTGAATATGTCACGTTTTGTTTTTCTTCTGGTATTGGCACTTACAAATAACACAGCTGGTTATATTGTTATCCATTATATACATGATAAAACACAATTAGAATAACTTTAAGAACCTCAGATAAATTTGTTTCTGTACAAAACGCAGCACATTTTAGTTCAGAAACGTTGTGACTTTCAACAGTGTTAAATGGCAAGTGATTAAATGCACTTAATGAACACAACCAATACTTTTCCATGCTATGGTTGGCTCAGTCGTTACAGCCAGATGCAACGTGTATTTGAGGAAAGACATCTAATACTCTGATGGATTCCAATTTCATTATCCATGTCACATTTAGCTTTGTGTTTGCACAAAGAATCAGACAAAATAATCAAGTAAAGGATTGTGCAGCCTTTCATTCTTTTTTATGCAGATAAATATGAGAGAAATTATTGTTAGGTTGAATGCAATCAGCGAAATTAAGGCTGATTTTCTTAAGAGATCAAACATAACAGTAGAGTCAGAAATCAATATAAACATAAAAAGTTCTTGCATGTTTTGTTTTGTTTCTTGCTTTTTCTTTTGATTGGATGTTGTTATTTTTAACTGAATTTTAGTTAGAGTTAGAATGGATTCGTGAAGCAATTAAATCTATATATATATATATATATATATATATATATATATATATATATATATATATATATATATATATATATATATATATATATATATATATATATATGTTTACATAAACCATAAATAGACACTGTTAAGTCGTTACTTTACACACCCTTGATTTTTGAAGGGGGATGATCTTTTGAAATGATTTATAAAGTAGTAATCTCGAAAACGATTTAGAACGTTGATTCGTTTAGACATTTAATTATATTTGTCAAGCCTCTAATGACAACAGTTCGCTTTCTCAAGCAGCCACACTTTCATTCATAGCCATTCAAAACCAATCTGTGTGTTGGTCTTACACAAGAACTAGGACAAACATGGAGCGGAGATATTGGTACCGTAGATTATTGTGTGTTCTTGACTTCTTCTGAATCAGTGAACATAACAGGCACATATCACAAGTCCCGTCTTACGGTAAATGAATTGTCAGATTTACTTGATAATACAATCTTGATCTGGGACAAGTAGAGAAAATTTCCATCATTCTGGAAGCTATTCTAAGACTTGCTTAAGATCGCGGAATGGTTCCAAGAGTGCCAAATGACTCAAGGTCTGTGACGCACATACTTCGGCTACACTGCTTGGTATCGCCTGATAATCATATATATATATATACTAACCTGGCCATCCCAGTACTAAAATGGTCGAAAATTACTCTAATCATCGCACTGGATCACTTAGAACAGGAAAGGCACTTTATAGTAAGTTACAGTAGCTTTCTTTGCACCTAGTTACAAAAGCAATTTTACTTTCGTCAATGTCAGCAGTCAAGTTACAGATGAATGGATATTCTAATCGTGTCTGACATTCTTCTTCCAGACATTAAACCAGGATGCAGAATTTCAGATAGTTTTAATCATAAGTACTTTGAATGAGATATATTTTCAGCAGTAAAGTTTTCATAAACTTGGAATTTACATTTGGCTTGTTTAAAATGGGGAAGGCTGTCGTAGAAATAATTGCAAGCATGGACAAACCAACATTTTTATTAGTACAGAAAGGATTGTTCCAGGAATATCTGCTATTTTGTATGAATACAAAAGGTTGCAGCAAAGTAGTCCAGATTTGGCACAGTATGGCTTTTGAATTATCATTTTAGTTTTACAACACGACTAAAGAAACTTAGTAGGTCTGATCCTAAGAATCAGAAATAGCTAAATATATATATGCTTGATAAACAGGCAGACAAACAGTCAGACAGAGAGTTAGGGCCTTGCAGAAGACACTTTCATAATTGTAACCATTTTATTTGTAAAGAAAGCATGCTCGGAAAGGGCCTATTTCTTTCGTGCTTACTAATAGATATTATTGGATCCGCCCTTGTTGATGACGACGTAAACTTAATTCTAATTCAAGATATAAGAGGTACATATGTTAATTGAATTTACGTAATCTTTGAAAATAGATGATATTAGTTATACACTAGTTTGAAAGACTGTTGTCATTTCAAGCTGTAGCCTATCAATTAGAATTTTTTTAAGCACTCAACGAAGACAGTACAAAAGTAGCATCACATCAGAAGACTGTTGCTTCTTTTATTTTTCCAATAGGTCATTACTTTGAACTATAATGAAAAAATATTAGACAATAATTGTAATAGAAACATTTATTATTTTTTTCCAGTGACATTTGTCTACCAGAAATGTTCAAGAAACTGGCTTGAAAATTAAGAAAAACCTAACATATACCAATAGACATTCTGCCTGTGTTTTGTTTTTCTCCGCATATAAATATGCTTTCTTAGCGCGACCGTGCAACTTTTCTATGTTCCTTCCCAGGATGAACTACTGCTGTAACTTCTTTCAAGTGGAAATGCTATGTTTATTTATATATATTTCAGAAAATATAAGACTAATATCGTATAGGGGTGGTAAATTCATAATGTTTTGCAATTAATATTTACATGGAATCCACAGCAGAACTGCACTTTCTCTTCCAATATTTTCGACACTTTTATACAATACTTTTGTCAATTTGTTGTCACGTGTTCTCTGAAAATGACCAGAATGTGCTTTAGAATCAGTTGTCCTGTAAGGATACAGAACCATATGTGAATTCGAGGATTATAATTTGGTTAATAATATGCAACCTTTGCTATATTTCTTACAAGGGCTAAAACTGTTCAAAATGAAGCCCTTCGAAAGACTAGAGTTTTATGTGAAAAACTGAATGAGTGCTTGGTTTTCCCTTCGTGCTCAAGACATTAAGAAATCGTGAGATAAAACTGGGACACAGTTTTAACTTTTGGTAACAATATTATTCAGACGAAAAGAACTGAAATATGCAAATCTTCTTAATTCCCTTTATACTGATGTTGTAATTAGTATATTTGTTTTTAAAGTCAAGAATACAAGATTATAGTTTGACTATGTGATATTTATAGGTTACTGCATTTGTATGGGAAAATATGAACGAGTTTTGGGATGGAATACTGCACGACCTTGGGGGTTCAGTATATCCTTCCGACAAAACGAGTTCATATTTTCCCATACAAATGCACTAACCTTTTTATTATATGCTCATTTTTTTAATTCTACCTAAGGTTTAATTATATAAACGCAATACACTACAAGAAACAACGTAAATGAATGTATACCGCATTCCAAACTAAATACACAAGCGCATATTCATCATTACATAAATCAACATTATTACTGCGCACATAACTCCGCCCAGATAAATTTGAACTTAGTCGCGCGCTCAACATAACTTTCGGAAGAAAATGGCGTGTCTAGTTAAAATTGAAATTTGGAGTCATATTGTGAATGAATGTGCATTGCAACAATGTTTCCATTTGATCTGGAATGAATAGATTTTGGTATTTTTCTCAATTCAAGGAAATTTCATGATTATGGACTGGATTTGAATGTGACGATTCCACATGAAATACATGAGATTTAATAAGCTAGGGAGAAGTGTGTTGACATCTGCAAATGTGTTTCTGTTTCTGTCATTGAATGTATGAAATCATAATGTGGGGAAAATATGAAGCCTATCAATTGCAATTATCACAAAGACGCTATGTAATTTAATGCTTATTTCATTTTTGAGTACAGTAAGGAGTGCAGCACTTATCATCGAAATTACATCACAATTTCGAAATGTGTAATCCAGCATGAAAACCTATGACATGGCTCATGTAATTCGGATTTGCAGAATTAAGAAAATACATATTGAGGAAATTCAGGATGTAAAACTGTAAGTATATTTTATTTTGCCATTCTTGTCACCAGCTAAAGAAGAAAGTATATGACTTGTCACTTGTATCTTATTTGTAAGGACCTTATCTTGCGTCTTTTATATACTGTAGCTAGCCTAAATCCGTAACATTGTATCAACGCGGAATGTGCCAAAACAGCTGGTATGTGGCAGTCCACGAAACATCTGTTTTAGTTCATTCAAAAACAAATTTAAACAACCACAACGTAAAGAGCCTCTTACGCGAGTGAACATAATTTGCGTACAAATCAAAAGTGCTGGCGTCTGTGTCCATTGTTTGTTTACAATAGAAAGTAGTTCCTTTATGCACGTGAATGCTATATGTGTATTGTCGGGCGAGTTTAGTATCAGGTAATACTGAACGATTCTGACAATGTAAAGTTAACGGGGAAAAATGAGCATATAATAATATCGTGTTTAGTCTATACCAGACACTAGTGATTTTTCAGACAAATATAAATGCCCAGAGAATGAAATAATTAAATTGCAACATCGTTTCTATATTCGTTGAATATAGAGCAGAAATTACAGCCTTTGTATGGTCGTCAGCAGTCTAAGCATTTGAGCTGTTTTTGACTAACACGAGTCCCAAAGGATCTGTGCTCCCGATGATACTGTTTATACTATGTACAACCATAGCAGGTTTGTGTATTCATTAAAATAGGATGAGATTTGAGCTTTTTCCTGTTATTATTCCCTCTGCATTGATTGAGAACTTAAATAAGATACATGATAGATCATTACGCTTGCTAGCATTTCAGGAAATAGTAGATGGCAAAATAAATGACCGTTTGCATACAAGATCCAATATAAGAAATTTAAGCTCCCACTGTGCCTGTGCTATTTACACCACTGAATCGTTCTTATATATATATTTTTTCCAAAGTGTAAAATAGGAATCGGATTGCTTCTACTAAAGAGATAGATGAGAAACATTTTTGTTGTTAAAAATTTGATTAAATTCTGAGCGATGTTTCCTTATCCATAAGATAGTTTCAGTTTTTGTAGCTACTTCGTCATAAAATACTTCAAGAGTTGACATGGAATGTTTTGGTTATGCTTAGATTTCATATCTGTCTCTGGTATGTAGTGAAATTCACCATGGCTTCTGAGAATGAACACTTAAACTTAATTCTTCTGAATCAATTAGTGTTATGGCACGTCACACTTTCAGACACATTTATTATGTTTGCCTGTGTCAGAAACATTTCTTGTCGTAATTTTTCGCAAAGGTTTCCCAATGCAAAGATGTTATTGTAAACGGAGAGCACATGGATCGTAAAATGAAAAAAGTGTTCAACTGGGTAATCTACAGTCTGGAAGGGGCTATCAAAGTCATTAACTTCCTCTGAATCCGATTGGCCACTCCACCAGAAAATCCGGTTTCACTCATCATCTATATCCGTCTTACTAGCTCTCTCTGTCTCTCTTTCTCTCTCTATCTCTCTCTCTCTCTCTCTCTCATTCATCCATTTTATTTCTTACCAGGAATTTTTTTAAACCAAAATGCAATATATTTAGTAGTTAAACATATTTGTATCAATTTAAATGTCAAATAGAGAAAAAGTCAAATGATTTTCAAATTTAAATCAAGGCTTTCTTTGTTTTAATCGCAAGACGAACAAAGTATGAAAACAACAGAATGGTGTCTTTCTGGGCAAAAACATTACTACTGCTACTACTACTACTACTACTAATAATAATAATAATAATAATAACAATATTAAAAAGTAGTCGTAGTAGTAGCTGTAGTCGTTGTAGTAGCAGTAGTAGTAGTTGTTGGATTGTAAGCCACATGGAAATTAATATTCGATATATCATTTAATGGTAGACATACATGCATAAATTACTCTTTACACGTACTTTATACCTAACAATGCATGAATCGTAAAGAATTCATGAATCTGTATAAATATATAATCAAAGCCTTAAAATAAATTAAGTATTATGACTAATTAATGCACACCTAAATATTTGTTACCACAAGTTGTCATATTTTCTTTCACTTCCTAAACTTTACAAATAAAGCTATCTAAATCAGACATTAACTGAACCTTGCTGTTCCCCTCATAAGTATAGAGAGGCAAACATTTTAGGATGTTTGGATGTCTGTAAATGTTCGTTGGTATATAATTTCTAGTCCATCAAAATAGGACATGTCACAATAAAGTGATTCTCTTTTTCCATTTCTATGTTACATATCAAACATTCTATATTTAGAGTGAATATCTTTATACATTCGTATATATCCTCTAATTGGTAAATTGTATGCTCGTAACCAACAAATTACGTCACGAAAGTACGTCTCACCTCGATCATCTAAATATTTATGACGTGTACAGTTATATAAATAAACTTAATCTATCCTTCCCATTAGTCCGATCAATCAGTTCTAAACATTTTTTTAAATAGCTGCATACCAGTGCTCTGTGTTTTAACCAAACATTACGATATACATATTTTCATGACATCTTTTTCACATCATTTGACCAACTATTATATTTTTCGCCCCTGCTTCAACTGGAGACTGTAACATTGTTTGGTAAGTAACAGTTGGCATCAGGGGCGGATTAAGGCTCACTGGTGCCCTAAGCACTGACAAATCTTGGTGCCCCCCTCCTTTCCACGTACACCTGGGAAGATAACCCTAGGGTGCACCATGATCAAGAAACAGAACATTATGATCAATTTGCACTAGTTTTATCAATTTTTTTTATACAAATCTTCATTCGTTTTTTTTCTTTTCACCCTTTTCTCAACTTTGTGGTGCCCGCTTTAGCCCTGGTGTCCTAAGCACGTGCTTAGTCTGCTTAATGGTTAATACGCCCCTGGTTGGCATATTTAAATCCGAAACCAGTACATAACAATTCGAATATATCGAACGTTTATACGTGCAGTCTTCCCGATTCGTAATAAATACAAGTATGTGGCGTTTTTATTGACAGGCCGAGTATCGATTTGCAAAATTTGTTGCGAACCGTTTCTCTCTCAGGTGCTTTAGGGAAACCCCGTATTTTGGATACATGGTTCAAAATAGGCAAATCCGTTGCGTCAAATATGTGAATCCAGATGTGTAAAGATACTGTGTCTAATCAGGGTAAATAACTCTTCAAGGTCTATAACAGTAACTTATTGACGGGACAGTGTTTTCTGTCACACATACCAAGATTGTTTAGCATAATATTTAGTCCCACGGAACACAACTGGCATGTATATCTTCCTCCAGCAGGATAGAAATCTTTAAAGCCACATCATATGATGACAGCTTAACCAAATATAACCAGGTGATTGGCAGTAACTTGCATATGTATGGACCACAACAATGACTGGAGCTGAAATACTGAGCATAGCATTCAATCATCGGCATATCTTTGCTTTGTTTCGAAATGAAATTAAGAGCAATTATAGGAGGAGATAAAACTAGAAACAACAACAATAGCAGAAATAATAATAATAATAATAATAATAATAATAATAATAATAAATAAATAAACAGTTTGCATAGAAAAACTAGAAAATTATAACATTGATTGGGTGATACTAAATATTAAATTACAATATATATTTTATTATGATTAATTAATTAACTAGTAAAAGATAATTTAAAAAAGAAGAAAATATATACTACTCATTCTTGTCTTACAATCTTGAAGCAGAGCCAGTCTTATTGATGTGTCCAGTTTTTTTATTTAGGTGGATTATTTATTCAAATTGTTATTCACTGGAAATACAAAGTACTCATTAAAATATTATTGGACTGGAACATTAATTTGGAATTGTGAGTTCAAACAGGAAAATTTTGGATTATATTATTATGATACATATTTTAAATAAACTTTTAATTCCGAGTCAATACCTATGGACATCATCAATATCGCGCTTTAAATAACTAGCAGGTTATGTAACCTGCTCATTCTTTGGTTAACTCATTTGAGTTTATTTTGATCGCAAATAAGCCCTTGCTCAAAACACCTTTAGCGCTCACTAAATCTGCCAAGGATAAAGCGAAGTGGATAGCCTAACATTGGCTAGCGAAAATGAGACTAGGCAGTGTAATTGGCAGGGAATGATGAGAAACTGGCTCGCACTAGACATAGCGGTAGCAGGGGACTTTCACCTTTCACTTTGAATGTAAGGAAACAGAAAACAAAACTAAGAACAATGATCTTTACATATAATTTTGAAAAGTCGAGAAAAATACACAAGTGTACCGGGGGGGGGGGGGGCACATATGGGGCTATGAGCGAAAGAAGTCGAAGAGACTTCCGGTTACATACAGTGAGTAATTTGACCGATAACATCCAAATGGAATCTGCAATCGTCAGGTTTACTGATCTAAGTATCAAGTGCAGATTAAAATATAAAGCCACCATTACTAACCTTCATTTGGGTACATAAAGTACCAAATTTGTGAGGATGAAGACAACAAATACTTTGGAATTCTTGTGACAGACAATACCATGAACAATGATGAGGTTCATGAGAGTTTGACAAAAGAGTGCATTCCAAGGGTGTGGAAAGAATTATGCTCAAATCGAAATCAGGTGTCAATGTCTGTGTAGTCACTATCATCAGATATACCATGAACCTGACCAAATACAAACGACTTGGAACATATGGATAAGACGACTCGAAAGATAATGCCATGATACGCTGCATCCAAGAGCAGGTGTAAAACAGACTATATCGTCCCAAGAAGATCGAATATAATCTTATAATGGTCGAAAATTATGTTTAGGCAAAAGTCAGTAGCCTATGAAAGCATGTCAGAGAATGAACTGGTAGCCTTGTCCAGCGGAAAGAAACTTCACAAAATCCGTACATTAGCACCTCTCTAAGAAGTATGGGCTGGAGTGCACAAGGAAGCAAACTTTTAATCACAAAGGAAAGAAATTGGTTGAAAAGAACATAGACAAACATCCCAGGGTACACATGAACACAGAGATTGCGCTAGTAGACGAGATGAGTAGCATCATAGACATTGCAGTAACAGAGGACATGGCCCGAAAACTAACAGAGGTCTAGATGATGCAAAACGATATCTTACCAAATATAGCTGGTGCAGCAATAGTAATACAACGCAGACACGTGAGAACCTAGATAAGCCATGAATAGCACAAACATCAAAACCCACAACATAGATCGGTGTTCCCCTGAATATCAAACATACTGGAAAAGATTATTTGATATATATTTGGTTTGATCTTTTGGGGCTGAGCGCCATTTTGTCAACAAATAATAGGCTATACATCACAGCCTGTATATTTGGAGGAGAAAGAACCCTCGACCAACGGACAGCTACTGGCAATCTTTCTCACATTTCTACTTTGCTCGAGTCGAGATTCAACTCACTCTGACATAGGTGAGATATGTGTGATCTGTAAAGTCAAGCGCTTTAGATCCCTCGGCCACCAGAGACCCCCTCGAGATCTTCTTGTTCTTAGTGGTAGTAGTATCATTAAGTAGATGTGATCTGCAATGAATTCACATACGTCGTTCTGTTATTAAAATGGTACATTAACCCACATGAGTCGCGTGAACTGTACCGCTTATATCAACACTACTGTAGATTTGTCAAACATTCCCTTTTGTCTTATGAATTACACAAGAATAATGGAACATGACCATACAATGACATCCCTAAATTACCAATTTATGTTCAAACCATTTCTGTAACAGAATGAAGTTATCAAAAGCGAAATGTCTACTGGTATGATGCATTATGATATTAAATCCTCAAATACGACGGATATTATATTGTTTGCTCCTACCATACGTGTTCCTTTGTCAGTCACATAGACTGGGTCTACAAGGGAAAATATGAGTCGTCTTGTGTTGGCATATGCTAATGATTCTGTATCGGTGTTTTTTTCTTCAGACTCACGATATAGAACCAAAGGACCGAGCATATCGGCAATGCTTTATCCGGGTTATTTCGAACCAAAATTGATTATTAAGGGTAATATCTTGGATTCCTCTTGAATTTATAAGTACCAAATTACCGATAAATGGTAATAAATTTAGAAATGGTAGAACTTGCTGTTCTTGTGAAGTAATAGACGATATAAAATATCTCCTATTTGTACAGTACATTTTGAAAAAATCGATACTCCGTGCTAGGTGATTTGGGATTTTCTGATGTAAACAACGCATTGATTCAACGCTTTGTATTAACTTTTGCAATTATAATATGATATGAGCATAATGCTTCTGTCTTTTCATATCCTTTTATATATTCTTGGAAAAACGTTTTTTTTTTCTTTAATAAAATGTATTCCATTGTATTGTATTGTATTGTATTGTATTGTGTATTGTATTGTATTGTATTGTATTGTGGCCACGAGTGGTCTAAAGCGCTCACCGTTCCGGGTCACTGCCATCTCACCTCTGTCTGCGTGGGTTCGAGTCCAAGGCTCGGCTAGAGTGGGTACGTGGGAAAGTCTGCCAGAAGCTTCTCGTGGGTCGGTGGTTCTTCCCTGGGTTTTCCAGTGTTCTTCCTCCACCAGTTATACCGGCCGTCATGTATAGCCTATCTTGTGCTGAAAAATGGCGTTAAACCCTAGAACAACAACAACAACAACAACAACAACATTATATTGTATTGTATAATGTTGTGTTGTGTTGTATTGTGCATACTCACCGACGGACATTCTCATTTGTGAGAGGATATGCAAGTAAAAACATATGCTGACTTACTTTGCTAAACTCAGCTGATTTTCAAACTGATTTTATTTCTCTTTAGTATGCAAATATATTTAGCTAAAATATTATAAAATATCATTATAAAATATCATTATCAAATATCATTATAAAAGAACCGCTAATCGAAAACGTATAAAAATAATTTATAACAGTGATATGGCAACAGTAGTGCAGAGATGTGATGGAATTATGAGATGCAAAAATCAACCACTTTGATGTTTAAAAACATTTGAAATGTTCTGTTGGATCTTAGCATTTTGTGATACTAATAATAATACTTTAGCAAGCGATATTAATTTATAAGCTTTAAAAATCACTGACAAAATATGTAGAGAATAAAATCATCTCAACGTTTTTTATATTTATTATTTTTATATAAATGGTAAATTGTCACCATACGGTCAGACTCGTAAAGATGAACAGATAAAACTTCAAAAAATGAACGTTTTGTTTTAAATTAAAAAAATGGCAGAAACCTTGGAAGCAAATTCTGGCGAATTTTCATGTAATTACCTACACAGTATCTATATGAAGAGTGCCAAGAGAGTGAAATTATAATTTAGATGACATACGCGCTTCCGTATGGCAGCATTTCAAACCGTCAGAGCAGATATTCGGTGCAAAAAGATGAAGATCTGCGATTGAATATATTTGTCTGGGCGGAATTTAGGCTAGTTAGAAAAAGGAACGAAGGGCATATATCGTGATTTCTGACACATTATGTCGAAGTTAATAAAACTGTATATTTCTGCATATTCGAAACGAAGATGGGAGTATAAGATCAATAATTAAATTATGACGTCATTTGAGTGGCGATGAGATTTTTTTCCGAAAGCTGATCAAGCCCACACTTCACTTACATCGCATTGGTGTGTTTGAACAACATAGCAGAGTCAGCCTCTCTGCTCTGCTTATATATCCGAATGGCATGTTTACAGATGACTGGCCGGAGGCTGCTAACGCATACGTATAGATCTTGCTTCTGACTTCCCAGTATCGTCATTTTCATATTCCCGTTGTAAACAAAAGATCTCGTATTTCATCCTCATTCTCACAAATAAGAGTTAATACTATAATTGAATGGAAAAATATTTAAAATAAAATGTTGAGATTTGTTGTTAAATGCTACGTGTTTTCCAACAAAGATGAAAACATGATTTTAGAATGTAATGGCCTTAACATAGAACCCCTTAGATACTATCCAGCAATAAAGGGGTCCCCAAAATTTATTACTTCAAAGCAAATATTTCGATCAAAAGTACGCTGAAAGATCGCTGTGAAAAGGTAGGTAGCATGCGACTAAATAGCAGGTATTCGAAGATTAGATTAGATGGGAAAATGTAGAATTTTTTGTTTTCCAAAATGATATCGGAAATGAAATTTATCAATCCATTTGTGTAGATTGTGTAGGTACGACAGTGATGAGTATTAATATAATGGAAGAATTTTAAGCTTTTATCAACTGTTCTATAATAAGTACATGTAAATAGATTTGACGCTACATTTTAACATGCAAAAATCCGCACGTAATGAAAAACACCTATAAATAAACTAATGCGAAGATCTTTAGTTTCGACCAGTTGAACATGGCGATAAAATTAAAAGGCGTTGCAAATGTCAATAAGTGCAGGTGTCTCTTGTCAGAAAGAATAAATGTTGAGAAATGAATAATCTGAGTGGTTACTAGAATATGACTAAGTTTTTCTTCGACTTTCCTGCCATATGTACCTTCCCATCGAAATGTTCATAAATATGGTTTCGTTAACTGGCACTCATTATTTGGCCTAATCAATTGTGTCCATATTATCCCCAAGGGTTAGAAACTGGGTATTGAGACACCTACCATCTGTCCGTCCAACCGTCTTTCCATCTCTACATAGCCACACCTTCTCCTACACCATGGCTGCAAATTTACAATACATGGTTCATGTAATCCGATGACGATCTACGAAAGGGGAATGATTTTGGGATCCAGTGTTTAGCCCAATAGGAGGGTGTTAAGAATCAAATGGTGTGTGTCAGATAATGCAAATATCAGTGATATATCACTCTGTTTGGGAAAGAGTTGTTTCCAGTAAGACAAATGGCTACATTGAAAGGAGAAAGTACAGTTCGTTCCTGATATAAATTACAAACCATAATTGACTGAGGCTTTATTTGGTTTGTTAGGTTGAAATTAATGGGTCTGTGTTCAGTGAATAACTGCACGCCCACCTACATGCATACAGGCACTCCATCACACACGCATTCACGCGCGTTTTTGGCATCTACATCAAATCCAATGATGTTTACGAATGGATTTATATTGGAAATGTGGAAGTTTTCTATATGGAGCAGTTTATAAAATATGCATATTTTGCCTTTATTTAACAAATTGCCACTAGTTTTTCGTTTCTTGTATTCTTTAAGTGGTTTTGGTTTTCTTAAAAATATAAATTGTGAATAGTTCGTGACGTTTTGGTGACTCTTTTAACATTTTGATACTTTTAAATTAACACACTAGGTTTTTAGTTTATTTTATTAAATTACAACAAGTTTGGGCTTATTTTTCCCTGAGAACCTGACATTATGATATTTTTTTCATTGCCATAACATTTAAACAATAAAAGCACACTTGTTAAACCTATTTCCTTCTCGCTGAGACGCACAGGGGTGGGGAGATGCAAAACATTTAAGCTCATTTACACACAATGATATTAGAATTTAGAAACAAACACAATACTATGATAAACTGTTATTCGTAACACAACATCTCGAAATTTACTAATAATAAAAATAATGTGAACTTAGGATAGAACACCATATTTAGAAGCTCAAAGCGTTTTAATGTATCATATAACATATAATAGCATATAAACGACAAGATTACAGAAACAAACACCAGGAAATTATGAAACAAAAATATGCTGACAATACTTCAAGACGTTAACCTTACCAAGTCTTTAGGCATTTTCCTGTAGTCTAAATAAGTTTTAAGAGCACTCTTGAATAATATCACAGTGTCATTGTGTCAAAGATCTTTGGGCATTTTGTTCCACGTAGCTGGACCCTGATACACAAATGAACGTTGCCTGTATGAATTCGTTTAATCAGGGGGAAGGGGGCCCCGAGTGGCCGAGCGGTCTAAAGCGCTCTTCGTTACGGATCACTGCCATCTCACCTCTGTCTGCGGCGGTTCGAGTCTAGGATTCAGCCAATGTGGGTATGTGAGAAAGCTTGCCAGTAGCTTCTCGTGGGTCGGTGGTTGTTTCCGGGGTTTTCTCGGGTTCTTCCTCCACCATTAATACTGGCCGCCATGTATAGCCTATCGTGTGCTGAAAAATGGCGTTAAACCCCACAACAACAACAACAACAATAATCAGGGGGAACAATGAGTATGCTAGTGACGGAAGAGGAGAGCAAGTTTCAGGTGTACGACTGGGTGAGGTCAGGTAGGTGTATTGGACTGGACAAGTCAACGAAATGTAGCATAGTGAACAGAATTTGTTTATCTTTCTGGATCGAACGGGTAGCCAGTGAAGATTACAGAGAAAAGGCGGATTGGCCATTTCTTCGTCCTGTAAGTATGATCAAAGCAGACGTGTTTTTAACTTTTTGCAGATTCTATAGTAGATACTGAGACGAACCAGATAGAAGTGAATTACAATAGTCCCGTCTTGAAAGTACTAAGGAATACAATGTGTTTAAGTGGCACCAACCGAGAGAAAACTGCGAATGGAGTGAAGCAGTTCCAGATACGCAGCCTTACATATATTAATGACATGTTGGTGTAATGAGAGCGCACTGTCGAGAGTGACACCTAAGTTTCGTACTGGCTGTGTAAATATAATGTTGGTATTGCTGTTACTTAGTGTTCCGAGGTAAAGAATGTGAATGTGAGAGCATTTGCGTAGTGATTAGGATACCACTACTACGGTTATTTTTACTACTACACGGGGACGATGTTATTCTGGTATGTGATCAAATATTCCATAACCCTTGCAATCATGGTTTATTGCTTTGTCAACTGTAGTATGCACTTTTCGCAGTTAATATGTTGACGTTATCTATTGGCGCGGATTGCCAAATAATAATAATAATAATAATAATAATAATAATAATAATGATAATAATAATGATGATTTTGTATAGCGCCTAATCTTTAGAAGCTCTAAGCGCTTTAAAACATTAGACAATATCTATAAGATAAAAAAAAAAAACATATAATAATATTATTACAAAAACAAACACCATGAAATTAAAGAAAGAAAATAAACAACAAAAAAACAACAACATTAAAACAATAAAAAAACATGCTGAGAATATTTCAGGTAGGAAACATTATTAGGTCTTTAAGTTTGTTCTTGCAGTCTAAATAAGTGAGTTTTGAGAGCTCTCTTGAATGTGATCACTGTGTCTTTGTGTCTAAGTTCAGTGGGCAATTCATTCCACGTTGCTGGACCCTGGTATGCAAAAGAACGATGTCCATATGACTTTGTTTTCATAGTGGGAATAATGAGTATACGATTGTTAGAAGAGGGGCGTAAGTATCTTGCTGGTGTTTACACATGGGTGAGATCGGATAGGTATGTTGGACTAGAGTCCGATAGTGAAACGTAGCACAGAAAACAAATTTTGTGTTTGATTCTGGATCGAATGAACAGCCAGTGTAGGGTACAGAGCAGCGGGGAGGTGTGCTCTGATCGTGGTACTCTAAGTATGATCCGAGCAGCTGTGTTTTGAACCTTTTGAAGTTTCTGGAGTAGATATTGAGATGAACCAGACAGAATTGAGTTACAATAGTCCAGTCTTAAAAGTACTAATGAACACACAAGTGTTTTAGTGGCATCAGCTGAAAGATATTTGCGAATTGAGCTGATGTGTCTCAGCTCAAGATATGTAGCCTTTCATATGTTCATGACATGTTGGTGCAATGTGAGAGTACTGTCCAGCGTAACACCTGGGTTTCGTACTGATTGTGTGAATTTAATGTTGGCGTTGCTGATATTTATTGTTTGAGGTGAAGTATGTGAATGAGAAAGTCTTTGTGTTGTGATCAGATTGGCCTCAGTTTTATAATCATTCATCTGCAGCTTGTTACATGTCATCCATGATTTCACATCAGAAATGCACCTCTCTACACCTTGGATGGTAGCATCAACTTCAGTTGGGTGGCTACATTTGTATATTTGGGTGTCAACAGCGTACAATTGGTGAGACACTGGATAATGATCTATGACACTTGAGAGCGACTGAGTGTACAGAATGAAGAGAACAGGTCCAAGAACAGACCCCTGTGGAACACCACAACATAGATCAACTGGGCTGGAGTGTATTCCATTTGCAGATACAATGTGCGTCCTGTTGACCAAGTAGGACTTGAACCACAGTAAGGCTGCATCATGCATGCTAAATACATGCTGGAGACGGTGAAGTAATATTTCATAGTCTATTGTGTCAAATGCTGCAGACAAATCAAGGAGGGTGAGGACTGTAATCTTTCCGCTTTCTAACGCAGAGAGAATGTCATTAACTACCTTTAGAAGAGTAGTTTCAGTACTGTGGCAAGGGCGATATGCAGATTGTACATTGCTAAAAAGACTGTTTGAATTTAGATGAGATAAAAGCTGGAATAGAACAACCTTTTCTAAGATTTTTTATATGAATGGGAGATTAGAAACTGGGCGGTAGTTCTTTAAATCATTATGGTCTAGTGTTGTTTTCTTCAGGAGAGGCTTTACAATGGCAGTTCTGAAAAATGATGGGAATTCCCCTGATGAGAGAGAGGTATTAATAACATCATTTAGTGAAGGCAATACTGGATCTAAGCACTCAAGCAGCAGTGATGTTGGAATTGGATCAAGTTCACATCACTTTGGTGCACTCTTCATCAGGATTGTACGTACGAAATCCATAGAGACAGGCTCAAATGCTGCCAATGGTTGCCGCTCAAATTCTGTATCCCAACTGCATGGTGACGACGAGTCAATTAAAATTGTGGTGTCAAGCTTATCTCTAATGGTTTGTACTTTGTCACGGCAGAAATTTTCGAACATGTCTGGAAGGTCGACTGCAGAGAAGGTAGTTGGAAGTGGTGTTGATTTGTTCCTTGACATTAGCTTGTTCGTAATCTCGAAGAGCTCTTTGCAGCTGACACTTTCCATGATCTTAGTGGCGTATTGGGCTGATTTCGCTGCATGGACTATATTTGTGACATTCTTCTTAGCGACTTCATAGATTTGCTTATGAACAGTGAGTCTGGTGGAAAGCTAGAACCTCTCAGCTTTACGGCGGTCTCTTTTAGCAGTGCGAAGCTGGTCTCTAACACTGCTATACCATGGAGAACACTTTTGAATTGATACTCTGCACTTGGTAGCTGGGGCATGTTTGTCAAGCAATGAACGCAGACAGTTATCGAGTTGTTCTGCGGTAGGAGGTAAGCAAGTTGTTTGGTTAGCTTGGATGTCGTGCATTAGTTTGGTTCTATTTATTATACGGAGGTTTCTCTTAGTAGCAGATAAAGGTGGAGGGTTAGGGACTGATACGTCAAGATGGCATATAATGCAGAGGTGATCTGTTGCAAGGGAGGACCGTAGAATGTTATCATCAGGTCTATGAAGAATCCAGTCTAAAATGTGACCATGTTTATGGGTGGGTTGGTTAACTGACTGTTTGAGGTTGAAAACATTAATGGAATCTATGAGTTTTGATGTATCTGAGTTTCCGGGACAGTCAAAGTGAAAGTTGAAATCTCCAAGAATAATCAGGTTGCCACCTGTCGAATTTCCATAGTCCAAGAGATTCGGAAACTGCTCCACTAGGAGGAGGGTGATATAGGCAGAAAAAAATGGACTGACCTTTGCTTCAGTGTGAGTGTGGTTTGGACTAGTTCAAACGATGTGTGGTCGAAATTGAATGTTGTGGTGTAGTTAAGACGTTTTATCATGGAGTTCTTTGTGATGACAGCAATTCCACCTCCGCGAGAATTACGTGGGAACGACTTGATGGAGTAACCAGTGGGTGTTAGATCCGTACACTTGGGCTCATCGCCTGATGTTTTTAGCCATGTTTCTGTCAGGAAAAATATGTCAACATTATGGTCGTTGATAAAATTAGCTATTTCTGTGCGCTTTTCCGGTGGTCCTGCTGACTTGGCATTGAATAATGCAATGCGCAGAGGTATTTCTTGGATAGTTGACACAAAGGTTGACGAATTAATGGGGGTTTGAATTAGCTTATCTAAATTAACGGTCGAGTTTTTTTAAAATGGTTGTGCCGAAATAAAGAATATAACTGGAATTCTTCTTCCTGTTCTACGCCGGCCAGCTTTGAAACAACGTTTCATTTTTCGCTTCTGTTTACATTTAGGTAATGATGAATGTAGACCCAGTTCATTTAGTCTAGAGCACAATGTAGTGTGGAGAGCCAAGGAGTGATCATTTAAAGCAATTAATGAGGGTCCATCGTAGTATAAACTGGTTGACTGGCGAGTATCACGTATGGAGGTTTGTTCAAAAACAGTGGAGCAAGAAAGACAGCTGAGAAAAAGTCTAATTGTTCTCGTTTCCAAAACAAGGAAATGAAGAACCACATACGAATTTAACAACCAATACATAATGAACACAAGAACGAAGATTGAAACAGGCAACAAGTACAAATATCATGAAAACGGCACTAAAAAACGAAACAGCTGCTTCAAGCCGGTTAATCATTGTACAGCCTCCATACATGCCGGGTAAACAATAATAATAAAGTAGTTTTAGCTAGGAATATTTATAATCGAAATGTTTATTTTTATACATTTATGGTTTGTTATTGTCCCATGTCGGAAAACCGTCCAGCGCAATCAAAATAAAAAAAAAATGTTATAACAAGTGAAACGCCATTCAGAACGTTCTCATTTAACTCGACAATTCCAATGGGCCACATATAACGTACTGAATCAAGACTAGACAAAGAAGGTCATCGCATTAATTCAGATAATGTTCCCTACCATGTAGGTTTTCAACAAAATCGGAAAGAAAGAAATATTTATCTCAAGAACAAACTTTTCTAATCAATCTGGTAATATATCAAGCTATAAGGCGACCTGTTGTTTCAACAATATTATTTATTGTACTCATGAGGGCTTATCTGTGACAGAAAGCATCTCAAGCATAACAAAATTTTATTGGACATAAATGAGTTCGTCAGGAAATGTGAACTATATCCCAGTCAAGAGCAGCGCTTAACGACGTGTCATATGGCGAAGATAGTTTTCACGAATTTAAATTGCCAACATTTAAATTGATATACAGCCAGGCGATGTCGTTGTGTTATTTGCGATAACAGATGAAGATAATGGAGATTATTTGTATAGTGATTGTTAAATCAATTTACAGGACATTAACATCCAATTCGAAGACATTACCATTGGTAAAGCTCCATTTCAGCAGGAAATTGAATCATGATGTACAATAAAATCATGATTTATTCCCATGATTATATCATTATCGAAAGATCACAATTAAACAAGCCAGACATTGGTTTTATTTACTTCCGAGAATTGAAATCATTTGTTAAAACGAGAATATTCCAGCAAATCCAGTAATTTAAGGAAATGACTCACTAAGGTTGATATTGTTGCAAAAGTATATTATCAAAGTGTTGCATCATCTGTATTGCTTTGCACAAGACAGTTTTCTGTTATTGTGATGTTTATTCAATAAAAAAGAGCAGATTTGCTTATCAAATACATCTTTCCATCAACTAATCGAAAATATAATTGGTTGTATAACAACAATATAAATGATAAAGAATTATATGACATTTGGTACGATTATGTCATGTATATAGAAAGCTCTATAAATAGCTCATTCATGTGTACCAAGTAAACTTTGTATGGCATCGAAGTTAGTAACGCTGTTCTCATTTGGCGCCTTTATTCAAAACAGATTTTGTTACCTTTTCTTTTTTGCTTCTTTAGAGTTAAACAATCACATCTCAATATACAAACACCGGTCCTTTAATCATTTATTAAGTGATAGAAAAATCTAACTGCAAAATAATGGCGACGATGGAAGTATATATCTATTGGATGAAATTTAAACATTTCATCAAAAGTAGATGAACCACTAGAGAGATATATAAATAAATATCAGATGAACATATAGCGGAGGAATTAAAAAAATACATTGGTTTCAGTTTATCAAATTTAGGTTAATAGGACATTTATAATTATGTTAATGCTTAAACCCAATCAGCAATGATTTAACTACTTTGATTTCTATAATTTCTTTCTATCGTGCTGTCACGGCTACTCCTATAGCATACCCTATATACATATGCACCATCTAGATTGTTATTTGGCTTTCATTGTATCTTATTCAATTTCACATAATCGATTAAATCTAAATTAAGTATATCAAGCAATAAAATATAAAATATTATATATTTTATTATTAGTTTTCTTGTTATATTTTATACCAACATATAAATATCACATAATGTTGATAGGCATGAAGTCATCATTGCATGTAAGCCATGTTGCAATGTTAATGGGAATTGCAGCAAAATGCATAGTCATCATCTAAATGTGTATCAACGTTTCCAAGTGCATCCAGCCATTAATTGTATATTTTATAAGATATTAAAATTAGCAATGGACGAAAAAGTGTATTGCCATAATGGCGCTACCACATTTATCGCCACAGTATTGGAACCACATTTTTCCCATTTAAAGAAATGTATCTGCCGGTATTTATGTTTTTCAAACTTACATTTTCCTATTTAGATCTTTTCCGTCCCCCCGAACCTCCCCTCTCATTATGAACGGATCTTAAAATATGTAAGGACTAAAGTACATATTTATCTAATAAACTAGGATGTGCCGTAAAAAATGAATAAAAACGAACTACAAACAACAAAAAGTAGGCCCGAAGAATTAACTTTTGGAAGCGAACATACTTTCCAACATGAATCTAACAATGTGTCTATGGCGGACGTAACATGATCTCCTTGTTTTCGATATTTGTTGTCACCAATAGAGCACCTTCAGCAAACAGTATATTCTTTTATTGAAACCTGTTGATTAAATATAGTAATAAAATTGTTAATGTAGCGAAATTAGTTCACTGCACAATCACCATCATGTCTGAAAACGATGGAGAAACTGGTTATCGATAAGTGTTATGGGAAATTTAAATTAAGTGATAATCGAAAATTGGGTGCAGCGTATACTATAAAATGAGATCATAAACTTTCCAAGACCACAAAATTCACATTTTATTGCAAAGATTGTAAAATAAAGAACCAGTTTTAATGTTTAAACTTGTAATCATTAAAATCGTTTGTTTAAAGATATTATGCTCTTCTCTGCTTTTACTGTACCCAACCTAACAATGTTCACTGTTGCAATCTAAGCAATAAATGTTTTAATGAAAAACTAGTCTCCACATTCGCGTATAAAAATAGAGATTAATGTCTTAAATCTGACACAAAAATTGTAGAATTGCGAGCGGTCATTTTCCAAAACCTAATGTCACATTTTTGGATCTTCATTTTATCGATGTAGTAAAATTGAGCAGCAGAAGATTCGTCAAAGGAAGATGTGTGATATCTGAAAAAAATAAATCGTGATATTTGCAGAAAACAATACGATATAATCATATAAATGTGAACTCATTTTGTTGGAAATGAGAAAACAAACACTTACTAATAAGGTTCTTACCACCACAAAAGCAATAGAAGAAAAATAAAAGATATATTCACAACTCTTGGAAGAAAGTAAACACATTTTGCACAAAACTAATCTGGTCGCAAGTTAGACATTAACCCCAAGAGCCTTGTAGTATTGCTTAAAAGGTGATTAACATTAATTGGTAATAAATATTTCTCCCCTGGCAATCCATCAGAAAGTAAGCAAGATGAGAGGTTGTAATAGATGATTATTGTTATTATGAAAGCCCATATAGTTGATCCCTTTATGATAAGACAAAGTAGACAATCATGTTCGTGTCATATTCAAAAAGAAATGTGCCAAACCATTAGCTTTATGTCTTATCATAATTACCAGCCAGTAGTCAAGACAATCACTCGACGCTGTCTACTCACATATAAACAAGATTGTATAGGGTCTGCTGCATCACACAATGGTTTACATTAAACATAATATGAAATATAATTACCTAATGTAATTAATGTATAAATGTAATATATACATTTTCTAAAAATGTACGGTTTATTAAATCATAGATTTAAACAGCGAAATAGGAGAAGGTACACTTAAGAAGCCTAATTTACAAGATCATAATGGATGTTGTTTAGGTGATCACCTCCTTCAAAAAGATTGGTTGAACTCTTGGTCATATCAGCACAGCTTTACAATAGTTTAAAGCTATATCTGTTTTAATTTTATATCTAAGTCATATCATGGTTTCACCTACTTGTTTATCTAACATACGTTTGAATTTTCCTACAAATGAGACATATATTAAGAAGTATGTATCGCACTCAAGAGGTTCAGTTTGCTTAGTATCACTTGTCACAGGAGCGATTCACGAGTGACGGTGCCTGGAACCTAAGACCGAAAGTTACACTAGCTAGACCGTTAGTTGATACTAGCTCCGCTTGATGCCAAGAAATAATATAGCATCTACAAAATGTAAATCTGACAGTAGAAAACAGATCCTGCAGTGACACCCTGAAGCTCGAATCATAAACATCAGTTATAGACCCAGAAATGTCAAAAGATCAGGGTAAAACCAAACGTTGTTTCAATGAAATGCATTTTCATGAGGAGTCATGAAATATTTCTCATGACAAGAGCATAACAAACTAAGAAAAATGTAGAAAGGTGTGTGGCAACAAATGTAAAAGCACTTCGAGGAAAAGTACACTCGTATCACACACACACACACACACACACACACACACACACACACAAATAAACACATAGAGGTAACAGATTTACATACAGGTGCCGTCAAAGGAGACGTTTCCGTACCATACATTATTTTAAGGCTGATTACACCGAAAACGTATAGGCTGATCCGCATTTAGGTGACCCTGAATAAAGGAGGCAAATAGAAATTCAGTATTGCTAAATCTTGCAAATAAATGCATTATCATTCGATTTGGTTATGATTTTACTTGTATCGAATAATGATTTAAAAATTGTAAGCCACAATTATTCTTCAAACCTTTGAATAAGAAAAATGTCATACAAAACCAGTGGAAATGTGATGTGAACAAAGATGAATTATGCTGAGAGACACCGTTAAAGAAGCACAAAACATATACTAGTGCTAAAGATCAAGATACTTCATACTATGTACTGAATAGTTCATTTATAAATAAGTTGCCAGGGAAGATAACCAATCCACTCCGGCTAGTACCTTGACACCGAGATATGTATTTAACACATTAAGCCACTAGAAAATAAACTGCAACAAAACATAAATAAATGTTAGATTGTATGTGACAAACACGTAATACATTACAAATTAACGCGTTTCATACCAGGCCCAATGAAAAGAGTACATATAGAAAATATCTGACAAATAATGAAATAGAGAGAGTGAATCTGTTTTGAAATGATACAGAAATCATTACTGGAATTCAGTGGGAGCATATGTACACTAATATAATGTGATTTGGAGTTGGTAAAACACTATTTCACATCTCAACTCAGTGCATTACATTCAGGTAGAAAATAATTCTAACTCAAAAGAACAGTAAGATTAATGAAGTGACCAAAATTAACTCTACATCTATATTGAATTCCATACATTTAAGGAGAAGTTGTTAACTATTACTAAGGTAAAATATATAACCGTTCACATTTATATTAGGGATGCAAAATCGTGTTCAACAGAGAGTATATTATAAAACAACATTTCGATCTCTATCAAACGAAAACAATGTGATAATTGATCCAGGTAATACAAGGTAGTATCCCGCTCTAAATTTCCAACGGGCCGTTGTTTTTGTAATTCTTTACATCTTCATCTGTGTCTGCTCTAAATTACTCCCAAAATAATCCATTAGATTGCACTTTTTATTTCAACAACTAATGACACATTACCTATTGCTGAAATGCACATAGCTGTCATGGATATACATACCACTCCAACCCTCATATGCATCGGACGATTATTTAATTTTCCATAAAATTTATAGCTAATCTATTTTTGTTCTCCTTCTTTTACGTTACCTTACTGCCCTTTCTGCACTTTATAACATATCGTCCAGATAACGTTGCCAGTAGAAAATGAAATACAAGATTACAAAATTAAAGCAAATATTTTGTTCACAAGTATATTACATTGATTAAAGCTTGTTAAATTATATTGGAAACAAAATTAATTCCAATCGGTAAATAACAAAACTATTTGTACTTTTATTTGTATTCATTATAAATAGACTGGTTCTCTGACCGCAAAATAGTTAATGATCCAGTACATAAAAAGACTTGGTGTTTTGCTATCCTACTAGCATTTCTTTGTGTTAAATGTACACGAGCAACGTTTACATAACTGTTGTTTAATTTAGTATGTGCTACATAATCAAAAGTTGAGGATAACCTCAAGGTTGTCATTTTATGTTTAGTTGTTATTAAAGTTTGTTTAGTAAAACTTAACTTATATACTGCGAGGGCCCCGAGTGGCCGAGTGGTCTAAAGCGCTCTCCGTCACGATCACTGCCATTTCACCTCTGTCTGCGTGGGTTCGAGTCTCGATCTCGGCCAATGTGGATATGTGAGAAAGCTTGCCGGTAGCTTATCGTGGTTTGGTGGTACTTTCCGTGGTTTTCCCAGGTTCTTCCTCCACCATTAATACTGGCCGCCATGTATAGCCTATCTTGTGCTGAAAAATGGCGTTAAACCCTACAACAACATAATCTGCGACCCTTATACCTGTTTAAAGTGAAGCGTCTGTCACGGAATTGGAAAAGATTTCTTTTTTTGTTTGTTGTACGAGTGTGTGGACAACGATACCCCGAGGGTGATTTATGTATAATGGTGTTTTTTTTTCGAAATGGTGAGTTCGGTTCATCCTATGCCGCACGTGCGACGTGCTCTTGATGGGAAGAACAGAATGCCTTCAGTGCACAGACTATATCTGTGTATAAATACCTCACCGTAGGTAAAACTCTATACATTACGGATAGTCTTGTCAGTCAGCGGTCTACTTTAAGGACTTGCACATCTTCAGCTGTAGTGGTATTAAGTTTATTAATTTCTTGTATTAAGTTAGAACTATTGTACTACCACGTTTATTTTTGTATGTTTGCTATGTAGCTTTGATTTACGCAGTATAATGCACATATGTATATTCTTGTTTGCGACTTAGCAGGGGATTTATATTAGTAATATAAAGCTAAATGTTTAAGAAATGTTTAGTATAGTAGGATCCTTATCGAGTAGGGTTAGGTTTATTTCTGAACCTGTTGTTTTGTAATTATTGTGCCGGTAATGTAATATGTGTCCGGAGTGGGTAGAGCTGTGTAGAGCTGTCTAGAGTGTCTGGAGTGTCCAGAGTGGCTAGAGTGTCTGGAGTGTCCAGAATGGCTAGAGTTTCTAGAGTGACCAGATTGACCCGAGCGTTCAAAGTTATCGGAGTGATCGGGGTCGACGTGTTGCAAGCTGTAAAGCAAACTACAGGAATTAAAAGTAGCAGCTGTGAAGCTGAACTGTAGCAGCCGTGGAGCTGACATAAAGTGTGCTGAACTGTAGCAGCCGTGGAGCTGACATAAAGTGTGCTGATGACGGAGTGCATCTCCTTATGTATAATCTTGTAGCCGTGGGCTAATTTTGGGGTTCGTAAACCCCATTGTATATTTTGGGACTGTATAGATGATTTGTATATCTGTCCCTTTTTGTTCGCATACTTTCACTATCTGAGTGAATTCATTTTACTACATGAGTAAAATTCTACATTGTTTGCTAGTTGAGTAAACCACATCCATCTTTTCATTGTGAAATCTCTGTGAACCATTCAACCCTTTGTCTTTGTATTTTGTAAAGTAATTTATTTGTATTTTTCATTATTAAAGTCTGTGCGTTATTATGTTAAATTAATCCAATATTTGGATTATAAATACACGCATATATACATAATTAATTGCTCATTCAAGTCATGCATTATTAAACATTGTATTTAAATCATCGTCAAAAGTGTTCTGTTGTGAATCCGGAAAACCCACCCGGTTATCTTGTTACAACATTAATGGCAGCATCTACAACTGCCGCGATTGAAATTAATTTGGTTCCAGTTTTAGCTTCCCCATGGCAAACCACGCTACAATTAATATCTGGAAACCAAAACTTATTTGCTTTATGCTTGACGGTTGTGGCAAGTGTAATGACACGTCTTCTAATATATTTGACCTTCTAACAACTTCTTCGCGTACTAACAAAATTCTAGCCGTTAAAAACCAAATATATTGCCGTATTACCGCCATAATTATCTCCATTATCAAGAGGTATATGTGTATCACATGTTTTCCAAAATCGCTTTATGACGAACGGTAGACATGTCGGTGTCTTGTCCTGCAATATGCTAGCCTTCTTTGTCCATATTCGTAACTCTGGGAAGCTGTTACAGCAGCAGGGAAGTTGTACAGACCAGGTGGCTCAGATAAATTTAAGCCTCCCACACAAACTTTCTCCGTACAACCCTCAGATTTCAAAAATAAACCCTCCTGCGCAAATTAATCAGCGAAATTTCGACCCAGGATGCAATTTCAGGCATAAAAAAAAACAACAAAATTTAGGGGGGGGGTAGGAAATTTTATGTGCGATTGCAAGAAAAGGGCTGCTGATACTAATTTTACTTCACAATAAAACAATATCATTGAAAATAAGATGAGTCGAAAAACTAGCACAGTTGGAGAACCTCATTCTGCCAGATTAGCGCGAGAAGAATTAGCGGCAGTAAAGAAACTTATTCCAACAAAACAATTATTTAAGAAAAAAGTTCGTGAGTACGATGATTCACAATATCATATTGGTGAGGTATCGTCAAAATGGTTGAGTCCAGTCACCGGAGTTATCGAACAAGTCGCATATGGCAAACAAAAGAAAGATAAGGAACTTAGAGATCTTGGGCTTATTCCTATGACAAGAGATATTGAGCAACACACTCGGGAGGTTCCTGGTCGGCTTGTGCAAATTCATCGCGGACAAATACAAGCACATCAAGATCAAGCACAAGCACGTCAAGATCAAGCACAAGCACAAGTGCGAGCACAAACACAGAAGTTACAAGGACAAATACATCAAGCACGAAGAAAAGCACAAGTGCGAGCGCAAACACAAAAGTTACAAGATGAATTACAGAAAGCACAAGCACAAGCACAAGCACAAGCAAAACAAGAAGAAGAAGAACAAGATCAACCCCAGGAAGTAAGAGTAAGGTCAGGTGCCGATAAATTTACCGATGAAGCTGTCGCAATGATAAAATCAATGAGTCCGGATGATGTTGTAAAATTTACTTCAGAAAATTATGAGAAAGCAACACGAGAAAAATTTATGAAGCCCGGTGAAGCTGAAAATGTAACATTTGTGCAATGGACAAAGTGGATATATTATGTGTACAGAGATGTCAGATCGGTTAAACGCGATGATCCAGTATATTCTGAATTTTTCAATGCTATACATGAATATGAACGTGAGCGAAAAGTTGGTCAGGAACAAGCATTATTACCTTCATCTAGTAAAATTGAAACCGAACCAAAGGAATTTCCAAAAATTGGACAAAAACCATTTACATCATCAAATTTTTTTACTGACGATGCTCTTGAACAATTTAGTGACGAAGATAAATTAATTCAAATAGCTAGATTTGGTTTTACAGACCCGGAAAAATATTTGAAACCGCAGTATTCTCGTGCACATTTGTCAAGAAAAGAGTGGATCCCTATTGTGTATTTTGCTTCTGTGAATAAACCTATTAACCCAAACGACCCTGATTACATAAATTTTATGGAAAAAATAAATCAATTAGATTGGGGAGGTAGTCCAGAACCAAAAAAAGGAAGCGGATATTCGGTTTGCCCTGACAGCGTTGTCAATGATGTGTCTCGCCTCGAAGTATTAATCGGAGGAAAACGAGCTGGAAATAACTCTCGCGAAATAATCAACGAAGCTTCGGATATTTGTCAGCGATTATTTCGTGGTGGTGTAATTGATTCTCACGTTTACAAAAAACTTGTTGATGAACTCATTGATTAAAACAATACAATTGAAATAATATGATTGTTCATAAACATCAACGCAGATCTAAACAGGTCCGCGTAGTTAACTCTCGATTGCCAGTATACAAATATGTCCACGGCAATGGACTTGGCGATATTATTGGAAGTCTTGTCACGCGAGTAGCACCTAAAATTGGTCCCGCGATCAAACAATTAGGATTAAAAGCAATAGGAAAGATCGGCGAGACCGCTGTTTCTGGTATTGGCAATTTGGCCAGTAAAGGTTTCAATACTGTCAAAAGTAAAATATTAAATTTAATACGTAAAAAACGACCCGTCAAATTACCTATCACCAGCGAAATGCCACCCGAAATTAGCAAAACCATAAACGACGCAGCAAATAAGAAAATAAACGATCTAGCACAGGAAGTTGCTAAGGCAAATATAGTGCATGAAATTGCAAACACAAATCTAGCAAACACAAATCTAGCGCATGAAATTGCAAACACAAATCTGGCACATGAAATTGCAAACACAAATTTTGGAAACACAGGTTTCATTTCAGGAGATGGTCTTCGTTTTAGACGATATCATTAATAATAATGTTCGCAAGAGTGTCAAATGAAGTGTTTGACATGGACGAGCCTGTAGGTAGAGACACATCGGTACGAGATTTTCAGTATTTCTCATATGACGCAGTAACGCCAAATACTGATAATCGCCTGGAGATTCAAGTTCACGATACAACGAGATATTTTCTTCCATCTGAGGCATATATTGAAGTTGCCGGTGAAATTACTAGAGGTGACGGCGTTACTCTCTATGGCCAAGATTTTAGAGTCGGATTTGTCAATAACGGCATTATGGCATTATTCAAGAACGCCACTTACATGATTGATGGAAGAGAGATTGAGTCAATTACCAATGATGTTGACTTAGCAACAACGATAATAGGTCTAGCGAGATACTCGGATGATTTTACTAGATCAGCTGGTCCAGGTATGATGTTTGCCAAAGATAATTCTGATCGTCCCGATCATAGACCGCTTGATATCAGACAACCCAAAGATCGTGCCGCTCCCAATCCAGCCGATTTTCCAAATCTTCAGGATCTTCCTGTTGGCACTAATGGTGATTATAATCTTGGATTTGCCACGAGAAAATCTATGTTGCTGGGGCTACGTAGATATTTTTCTTGTGCTATTCCGTTATCTCATATATTCGGATTTTGTAGGCATTTTAGAAAAGTTATTTACGGAGCAAAACACACCGTAACGTTTATTAGAAAAGCAGATAGTAATGATGCTATTTGGCGACAAGGTGATATCGATTATACTACTAACGTGATAGGTGCAAATGATGACACGAATCATGGAGGTAGGGTAAAATTACTAAAATTTACCTTGTGGATGCCAGCGATAACTCCATCAATAATCGCGGAAGAAAAATTATTATCATTCATGAATCAAGGTGGCAAATCTATTATGTCGTGGCTAACAACATCAACAGATTCAACAACTACTGATATTGATGGTGATTTTACTTGGCGTATTGCATCGCAACAAGGTACCTCTGCTCCACGTCATATCTTTGTTGCTTTTTTGCATACACGAAGATATCATCAATTATATAGTCATATGATATTCGATAATCTCAACGCAACAAACGTTTCGTTGAGAATAAACGGTCAGCAAGAACCATCCGAGGAATTATCTATTAATTTTGCCAATTACTCCACGGCACGCGCGTATCATCAGTTACTAAGTTTTATGGGTCGCGATCAAAATATCGATACTGGATTGCAAATATCACAGTTGGATTTTAATAAACTTTATCCTATCTATTACTTTTCCCTGGAGCATCTCGATTTGGTAAAGCAATCAGTTGTTGATATTCATTTCAAAGCTAGAATTCGAACAGGAAATAATTTATATAAAGTAATTGCGGTGATCCTCAGCGATAGAACAATGATATTGGAAGGCATCAGTGGTAGAATGAGAATTATAGACGCGCCCGTAGAAAATATGTAATAAATTCTAAATTTAGATAAAGTGATTATTAATATGCCATACGAACACGTCAGCGTAACACTGACCCCAGGTCAGATAAAAAAACTTCAAGCAGCAACAACAGCACGGAGAGGTTTGAAATTAACCTTGAAAAATAATCAGATTCACGGTGGACCTAACAAACTATCGTTAACACGAGGTCAACATGGACGATTTACCAAAGCCAGATCAGTGAATTCCGGTGTTCATGTAACTCTCTCCATTGGCGCAGTGAAAGACATGGTCAAAGTAGGTGGTTTCCTTCCTTTCCTATTGCCTCTATTAGCTCCGTTAATAACAGGCGCATTATCAGCAACGGCTGGATTCGGAGTTAAAAAATTATTAGACAAAGTTACCGGAGGAAGATACGGTAAAAAAAAATATCATCACGGATCCGGCCTAAGACTAGGACGACCTCCAATGTACGGATCCGGCCTAAGATCATCACGCCATCATCGAATTTAGATTTAATCAATGAAGCAAAGAAAAAGAAAATAAGATTTTTCAGAGGAGTATTTATGCGAGATCAACTACCAGACAAACCAAACTCTACAGAGACAGGAATAATAAATCTCGATGAAAATTCTGGTCCTGGCACTCACTGGGTTGCCTACGCGATTAATCCTCGCGAAATCATTTACTTTGATTCATACGGACTAGCACCACCAAACGAATTTTTCAAATACATCTCCTCGTTGAAACTTCCAGTTTGGTATTCGACGCTTCCAACACAAACATTAACAGACCCACCAATATGCGGTCCAGAATCAATTAACGTTCTCGAGGTAATTTCAAAATCATCCCGCCCTTATCACAAAATTTTATTTGAATATACCGTAGATAAATATCATGGTTGACATTTACGGTAGATCTCTCTTTAGAAAGAAAAAAGAAACAGACGAAGAAGCAAATATCATCGACACATCAAAGTTTGCAACCAAGAAAGATATTAACAATCTTCTATCGTTGGCAGAGATAAATCCTGGTGAAATTGCTGTTTTTCAAAATACCGAAGGGCGATTACAAACCAGCAATGTCAAAGTAACTGATATGATTAGCCGAGACGAATATAACGAACGCATCAAGCAATTTACTCAGTTATCAGATTCAGTAACAAAATCTATAACTGACGTTACTAATCTTATCACAAGTTTACCATCGAAGGCAAATATCGCAGATGTAGAAAAATCTGATAAAGAACTATCAGCGACATTATTGTTAAAGTTGGATAAGACAGTCTACAATGAAGATCAGGAAAAACTTACAAAGCAATTAACCAAACTAACTAACGATCTTAAAAAACTCGATGAAACCTTAAAACAACTTAGCAAGAAAGTCGATGAGAATATAAAGAAAACAACTGATACTTCATTCGTCGCAGATCAACTAACAAAGAAAAAAGTTGATCAGGAATTGCATGATGACCTCATCGATAAGGTGAGTAAGATCAACGAAGATATTACTAATATTATCGCTGACGTTTCTGAAATAAAAACCACAATGGATAAGAAAGGCGATAAAGTGCTATACGATGATCTTAGCAAAACGACAAAGAAAATCAACGACGATATTGCCAAAATCAATAAACACATCGAAGCGGTACGTGGAGGTGATTACGATGATCTTACTGAAAAAACAAAATCCATCAACGATGATATTGCCAAGATAAACAAAGATATCGAAGCGGTACGTGCACTAACATTCCAAAAAGCTGATAAAACATCACACGATGATCTTAGCGATAAAACAAAGAAAATCAGTGCTGATATTGATGCGATGCGCGTGTTAGTGAATCAGAAAGACGAGAAAACAAAATCCATCAATGATGATATTGATCAGATTAGTAAAGACATTGAAACAGTCCGTGGATTAGTGCACCAAAAAGTTGATAAATCAGCACACGATGATCTCGGTGAAAAACTAACAAGAACAACCAGGGATGTTACTAACATTCTTGCCGATGTTACAAAGATAAATGCTGCAATAAGCGAAAAGATTGATAAAACATCACACGATGAGAAAACAAAATCCATCAATGATAATATCGATCAAATCAACAAAGACATTGAAACAGTTCGTGGATTAACTCATCAAAAAATTGATAAATCATCACACGATGATCTCAGCGAAAAACTAACAAGAACAACCAGGGATGTTACTGGTATTCTCGCAGGTATTAACTCAATACGTGAACAGAAAGTCGATAAATCATTATATGACGAGAAAACAAAATCCATCAATGATGATGTTGAAGCAGTTCGTGGATTAGCGAATCAAAAAATTGATAAATTATTATATGACGAGAAAACAAAATCCATCAATGATGACATTAACGCAGTTCGTGGATTAACGCAACAGAAAGTTGATAAATCATTATATGATGAGAAAACAAAATCCATCAGCGATGACATTACTAAAATCAGCAAGGACGTTGAAGCAGTTCGTGGATTAGCACAACAGAAGGTTGATAAATCATTACACGACGAGAAAACAAAATCCATCAATGATGATATTACTAAAGTTAGTAAAGACGTTGAAGCAGTTCGTGGATTAGCACAACAGAAAGTTGATAAATCATTATATGACGAGAAAACAAAATCCATCAGCGATGATATTAATGCAGTTCGTGGATTAGCACAACAGAAAGTTGATAAAACATTACACGACGAGAAAACAAAATCCATCAGCGATGATATTAACGCAGTACGTGAATTAGCGAATCAAAAAGTTGATAAATCATTATATGATGAGAAAACAAAATCTATCAGCGATGACATTACTAAGGTTAGTAAAGACATTGAAACGGTTCGTGGATTAGCGAATCAGAAAGTTGATAAATCAGCACACGATAATCTCGGTGAAAAACTAACAAGAACAACCAAGGATGTTACCGGCATTTTTGCCGATATTAACGCAGTTCGTGGATTAGCGATTCAAAAAATTGATAAATCATTACACGACGAGAAAATAAAATCCATCAATGATGATATTGAAGCAGTGCGTGAATTAGCAAATCAGAAAGTCGATAAATCATCACATGACGAGAAAACAAAATCCATCAGTGATGATATTACTAAGATTAGTAAAGACATTGAAGCAGTTCGTGGATTAGCGAATCAGAAAGTTGATAAATCATCACACGATGATCTCGGTGAAAAACTAACAAGAACCACTAGGGATGTTACTAACATTCTCGCCGATGTTACAAAGATAAATACTGCAATGAATGAAAAGGTTGATAAATCATTACACGACGAGAAAACAAAATCCATCAGCGATGATATTGAAACAGTACGTGAATTAGCGAATCAGAAAGTTGATAAATCATCACATGACGAGAAAACAAAATCCATCAGTGATGATATTGAAACAGTACGTGAATTAGCGAATCAGAAAGTTGATAAATCATCACACGATGACCTTCACAAGAAAATCAATGAAGATAATACTAAAATCAATGAAGATATTAACACGGTACGTCAAATCGCAAGTAAGAAAGTTGATAAAACATTACACGATAATATCCAAAAGAAACAAAAGAAAACCAACGATGATATTCTCGCAGATGTTACTAAGATAAATACCGCAATAGGAGAAAAAGTCGATAAAAAAACCGTCGATGATATCAATGAGAAAGTAAAATCTATCAACGAGGAAATTACCAAGATAAATACAGCAATGGGAGAAAAATTCGATACATCGAGTTTTGAACTATCTGCGCTAAGAATCACAGCGGGATTAAACGATCTTTCTGAAAAAATTAACCAAAAGGTTGATATATCGTTGTATGACAGAGAGATTCAAGGCATCAACACAAAACTATCACCGTTGAATATTCCAAAATTATCGCGTCTTTCAATACCAATGTTGGTAATAACAAAAAATCTTCCCGGCGATGTGACATTTGTGTTGAGGACACAAAATATTACCTGGACACCCGAGAATGATTCTTTTAACTTTACCCCGCCAATTCAGGGCGTATATCGAGTATATCTTATTACTGGGTCAACAAAATTTAACATAACAGCTGATCATCATGAAATTTATGAATACTATCCTGGATTTTTTGTTATTTCCATGGATGAAAATAACACTGAAACTTTCAAACTAACACCACCAGATAGAACCACCACGGGACCAGTGCATTATTTTGCAATTTTCGAATATTTATCGGTTTGGGCCGTAATCGGTCAACCCGAGCCTGTCATAGTTGCCAAGATAGGAAACCCCCAACCAGTTGAAGTTGAAGAACCAATCAAGTTTTTTCTTGGAATTGGTTAGATAAATTAATAATAAATGACCGCATCGGATTACCGATACAATCAGGCGCGATCATGGCAGGATTCATTAAGAAAATTACTTGACAATTATCAAATAAAGATAAAGAAATACCAGCGCAGATTAGTTACCATTGATATCGCTGTTTATGCTGTATCCGCTATAATCGCCGGTGCGGGAATAGTATTATCCGCGGTAACAACAATCGCGCCAATCGTAGCAACGATAATAATCTCGTCAACAACAACAATAGCCGGTGTTCTCAATATCATTGCAAGAAAAATATCTTCGTGCACAAATGAGAAACTATCATCGTACAAAAACAAACTAACTAAGATCAATGATGCGTATTCGAAATTATCATCGATGATTTCCGAAAGTCTTAATGACGGCGTTATATCCGATCTAGAATTTTATTCGATGATAAGTGTTTACTCGGAGATTGAACAAATGAATATTAATAATGTCCGAGTTAGTCCAGATCGTGACAAACACAACGCCGCCGACAACAACGTTAATATCACTAAGCTCAACTAATCCAGAATTTAGTATTAGTTTTCCAGCTTCAATTAGCGTCAAGGAAATAGCGCTGATACAACTTCGTGTTTATAACAGTTGGCCTAATATCAGATCGAAATCATTCGGTAAATTATTATCAAACAATTCACTTGTTGTTGCTGATAAGAAACACGCCGATGGAACTCCTAATTGGTTTGTCGTTAGTATACCAACAGGCAGTTATGAAATTGAACAGATCGATAAAGAGTTCAACACTAGAATATCGAATATTACTGGCGATGCTAGTCCAGGAATAAAAATATCAGCACACGAACCAACGCTATCATCAATCATTGAAGTAAAATCACCGTACATGGTGGATATTTACCGTTCATCAATAAGGACAGTATTGGGCTGGCCTGATATTCCGCCTGGTAAAATAACAACACCAGAACCGAAGAAGACGGACTTTATCAGCAATGAAAAAAACTACCACGGAATTGACTTGGACTATATTGATCAGTATGAAAAAACTAAGGAAAGTTTTGATTTTTCATCAGGATCAGTTTATATGCTGGATTTGTTTGAGGATAGCATTATAATATTATTCGTTAAAATTATCAACAAATACGAAGAACAAAAGAATCTACTGGAACATTATTTTCAGGAGTGCGTATTTAACGTACAAGCTTCGTGCAATGAAATTATAATAACAACAGAGCGGATAAATAAATTAGCCGCTGATATGGAACTTATTAACAACCTAGCAACGGGTTATATACAAAACAGCGCTGTCTTTGGTATGGGCTTTATTATTAACGCGTTTATGCAACGACATAATCTAACCGAGAGGACGTTGCCAAATTATAAGTTTCCCGGTTATAACGTTGATGAGATGAGGAAATTTGTCGCTGATACAACTGATAGGTTATTTCCTAAATTACACGACGCGTGGGTTAAGAAGAAATCACAAGCAGAATCAGTCTTGATGCATGATAATGATGGACTTGGACAAGGGCGTCATATTTCTCCTGGCATTGTTAATATAACGGAAGTTATCGCTGTTTATCTTCATGCGGATGTTGTAGAGGGAAGTTATAATGTTGATCCTGCAATATCAAGAGCGGAGCAGGGGTTTATATTATACACGTTTTCTCCTAACGTTTCTCCTGGTTATTTGATAATAAAAGAGCCAGTTAATCCGTTCTATCTGCGATGTCATAATCGATTATTATCAAGAATAAATTTCAAAATAACGAATCAAGATGGAAATTTACTTGATATTCGTGGAGAAACATTAAGTATTAGTTTGTTGGTGAAATCATAGATTTTCAAATCGTGAGTGATTCTTTCCCCCAGGAAAAAACAAACCAAAAAAAATGATAAAACCCAGGAGAACTTTCAAAAATTTAATCTTTTTTTTTATTTTGCAAAAAACAATCTAGAAGAATTTAGGAATTAGCAATTTCCTTTGTTCTGTTTTCATCAACAAGTCTTTTCAATTGTCTGACGCGAGAGCTTGTAATTTTCCTTGATTCGTATGCGTCAGATAAAATCAATCTAGCTTTTTCTACTAGCGTTGATAATTTAACAAAATCCTTGATGTGATCATCACTGACTGTTGCAAGTGATTGGTACATCGCAATTTGGATCTTCTTTATTAATTTATATTCGGATGGTAGAGTGTATTTGTATTCAAGTCTCCCTAGGATGATTGTTTCGAATTCTGATCGGATTTTATTCATGTCTAGATCCGATGGGAGATCTATCTTTCTTTTCAGACTGTTAATCTCTCCAATGATATCGTTTATAATTTGTTCGTCCATTATATTAATTTTGTAGTATTTAATTATTTTTTTTTTCTGAGTCTGGTATTATTGGGATATAATAAAACTCAATCCACTCGCCAAATCGATAGGAAAATGTTGCATGAATTATTCCCTCTGCTACATATCGCACCGATGCTTGATGAATACGAAAATATCTTCCAGCACCTCTCATCGACTCAAATGCAATCTCCTCGCCTGTTTCTTGATTTACTGACATGACCGATTTAGCTGATCGTGCACCACCTGCATTACCAAACCGACAATTTTCACTTTGAGTCACAGCTCGAAGGTTAGTTAATTCATTATTAAGTTTATTACCATCAATGTGATCAATTACAAGTCCAATTTCTATTGGTCCGCGATAACATTCGTATACGAATCGGTGATTGGAATAATTTATTGTTCTTCTTTTTTTCTCATTGATGGTAAACATGAGATAACCCGAATTACAAATATGACCAACACGTTTCTTCGTTCTGATATGTCTGACGGTACCATCGGTAGATGCTTCGTAACCCTCAATGGTTGGATGCGATCTATACTCGTTCATGATTTTCATTGTGGGAATCGCTGATTTCATTTCCATATACAATATTCTCTTTGTTTAAATTGTAATTTGCTTTGAATCGATTAATATAATCTTCTTCACATTTTATCACTGAGGAAGATCTTTTTTCATAGTATCTTCGTAACTCACGATAATTTTTCCCTCCACAGGAGAAACATAATCGTGTCTTTCCTCGAATGCCAACTTGGCAAACTAAACACCGTTGTGGTCCTTTACTGCCTCGTCGAATTGCATATATGTGAGCTCCACAATATTCACCTCTGCAGGATTTATCACATGATTTTGTTGATCCAACTATTATCCATGAACATTGATTCATTATAATTTAAACATTTGTCTAAAATATAATAATGGATTTATTTGATCTTGATGAGGCAGAATTTATTATTCCTGAAGTTGATCGTGCTAAGAAGGAATTCTTTGATGATGGAGCGATTCATGTTTGGTCAACGTGGAAAACTAACTTCGTTGATGCTACGATGAATCTGGAACGAGCAAAGAAGATAATCGAACATATAAAAACCGAACACAAAGAAGAACGATTTATCTTTGGAATAAAATTTATTGCACAAATGCCCGATGACACTTGGATCATTCGCGATAAACGAGATCCAGTACGCGGCGGTAAGAAAAACGTTGTTCTTGATAAGAATTCGAAACCAGGATTATTATTAGGGATTGATGGTCCTTATTATGCTAGGGCGTATCCATCTAGTGCTGTTGTTTATGGAATTTATCGGCTGAATAATAATCCTGATGCGAAAAATCTACCTGCGATGAAAGAATCACCGAAAATAAATTGTGTAGCTGAGCGAGTTATCGAACATATGAAAAACGCTCGTCGTGGATCTGGTCTGACCCAATTAAGATTGGATAAAATTAATTCATGGGCAAAGACAGTTACTGATGGTGCATCGATTGATGATGTTGCTGCGTTGAGTAAAAAACTTAAATTTCCTATCACGGTTAAAACACTATCGGGTGAAATATTATATTCATCGCCGTATAGTTCTCGAGGAACACCAATCGAAATTGTTGATCATAATTCACATGCGTGGTCGCAGTCAGTAATGATATTCCCGAAGGATCGTTCTGTTAAATTTTATCCTGTGGAATCCGGAAAAGACAACTCTGATGCAATGTTTAGGTATATCAAACTATTAGCCGCATCTGATCCAATATCGATTTGGTTATTCTCAAGTGAAGAAAAATACGATCAGTTTATATTGCCACGTGGAGATATTTACCGTGATGAAATATTACATGAATCGATGAGAAATATCGCGGTGAAGTATTCATCAAATCCTGATCAGTTATTAACGAACTGTTTTACTGTTCCATCTGTTGCTGCTCATGCTGCCAGAGAAAGAAATTCGTGGAAACCTACAAGGAACGAATTTCTTAATGATATTCAACTTAGTTGTATCGAATACGGCCATGGAGGATTATGGAATACCAAGTATTATTTCGAGGATATGATTTCCGTTGATATGAGCGCGTGCTATCCTGGAAGTTTCCTTGGATATGGTGATTGTGCAGATTACTTTGCTAAATTCGGCCATCCAACCAGTGAGATGACGAGAGTTGCAATTAACGGACCATTACCTGATTTTGTTATGACAGGATTCGCTCATGTTACTTCGTTCGAACTTGCTGAGAATTTGCATAAAATTTGTTATATTTGGTTTGGTCGGCATTTATCTCAACGCAGATGGGTCCCTACGGTATTGTTAAGATTTATGTTGGATTCGTCGATGTTAATATCATTGACGGTAAGTGAAGCAATTATATCCTATAGGAAACAAACTGAAGTGTGGTTACCCACGGATTGTGAAAACGCGAAAGATATTGGAAGAAAAATCATTGGTAAATTTACTCAAGGAGGATCAGTTGATCATAAACATCGCCACGCTAGGTTATTTATCAATGATGCCGAGATGGATTTTATTATTGCCGATACAGTATCGCGTGGAATATTCTGCAACAGAGAAAATATTATTATTGATGGAACAAAGTTGGGTACCGTGATTAGTTATCTCGATGGAGAATCAGCGCAATATACTCATTTAAGATCATCGATGCTCGCTTACGTTAGTATTAATTTACTGTCAATGATAAATAAATTTTCTGATATCGCGGTAAGAGTTGCAACGGATTCGTTTTATATCGATAAGAAATTCCAGTGCAGGTTGGAAAATTTAATCACCAGTGGCTCCTGGGGAACTTGGAGAATAAAAAACGAGGATATTCTAGATTATTGTGAGGACGCGGATGTAGAAGATTGTGATAAATTTCATAAAGATAAATGCGATGAAATATCAACAGCAGCATCCGCATTTGATCCAATTTCACGAAATAAATTCGTTTACCTAAATGGTCCTGGTGGTAGCGGTAAAACAACAAGAGCAATAAACTTATTTTCAAACTCTGATATGATCGTGTTAACTCCAACTCATAGATTAGCGCGAGAGATAAAACAACGCGGCGTTAATTCTTGTACGTATCATAGTTATTTCAAGTATAGCGGTGGATTATGGGATTCAGCTCGAATGGGAAACAAATACGTCAATAAGGTTATAATATTTGATGAAATTTGCACAGTAAATTTAGTTATGTTAAAATTGTTCCTGGGTTGGTTGGAGGAAAAAAACACCGCAGTAATAATGTGCGGAGATCACGGCCAACCTGATCCTATTGATGGTGAATCTCCTCACGGGTGGCTTAGAAACTTTGTAGATTATTATGAAGAGATTGATGCTGATTATAGATCCAATGATATTTTACTGACCGAGTTTAAAAAAATCATTCGGTTGCAACCTAATAAGTTTCAATGTGATGTGATGAGAAAAATAATTGACGAGACTTCGATGGATAATTTTCTAAATTTGTGGCGTCCTGATCATTTGATTGTTGCTAGTAGGAAAATTATTCGCGATGCTATTCAGGAAATGTTATTCAAACTTCATTGTGAGAAATTTCCAACATTGCAGGTACCGTTGTGCTATAGGCCCGCTGATACCAGGAAACAAAATATTAATGTTACTTTGCCATGCGGAGAAGAAAAAACATTAGTTTTGAATGATATTATTTTCGTTGATATTAATCTTGTCAATGATGCAATAAACGCGGAAAGATCGCCATGGAAACTTGGATACGCAACAACGATACATTCATCACAGGGATTAACAGTAGATGGCCAGGTCTGGATCGTCGATGATAGAATTTCCTGGTCGAATTTAGTTTATCTAGCTGTGTCTCGAGTAAGAAAATTATCTCAGTTAGGTAGAATTAAATTTCACATTAACGAAGCTGGCGGTAATTGAGTATCCCTCGGTATTATTTGTAATTCCTCTTTGGTAAATCCTCGTTGTGGTGCTAGTGAATCTAGAAAATAAATTGCTGGTCTTCCTGATGATCTTGTTACAGCTGATATTTTATGTGTTGTAACACTCCAAGTTGGATCGGTTGCTCTTTTTCTTCCTCCCTCGGCTTCTCCTTCCTTATATAAATATCTTACAATAACATTACCTAGCACAGGCGGAATTATGGAACTTCGCTTTAGTGGTATATTTGTCTTTGTAATTGCAATTGCAGGCTTCATTGCAATTGTTCGTGTTACCTCGTTATTCAGCGCATTAATCACGTGAGGTAATCTTGTTGCCCAATCGTGAGATCGATTATCTTGAATAAATTCTCTCGCGTACTGATATCCGAATAATCGTTCCGCTAGCGTTTTGTTGAATCTTTCAACGATAGCTTGATTGCGATGAACACCAACTATACCACGCCGGATTTTAACATTATTCTTTTTCATTAGCGCAGTAACCGCACCAAGAAATTCTCGTCCTGGATCAATCTGAAGAAGCTTCGGCCATGTCAGTGGAGATCGAGAGTAAATTTTCTCAAACGCCTTTGAAATTTCTGTTGCTGTTTTATTTGATAATGGTTCTGCTTCTTTATACCTACTAGCAATATCAACAATAGTTAAGACGTATTTGTATGTGACTCCGTCAACGGTATCATGAGGAAGAAACATTAAATCGGCCTGATGAACTTCGTTGGGTGCACTGACGGAGAAACTTGCATATGGTATTTTTTTAGGCGGAGGAAGATAAATTTGCCAAACTGCTTGCTTTGATAACCATAATGCAGCGGTGGATTGTTTTACTTTTGCTGCCTTGGCAAGTTTGGCTATTGCTGATTTTCCTCGCCAGAATCCTCGCGGAGAATAATATATTTGCTCCATTATTATCTACCCGCACCTAGTACTAATTTATCTTTCATTGCTCCCTTTACTAACCAAGTTGCCAATTTCTCTTTGAAACTTTTATTAGGAACTGCGTCTATTGCGTGAATTAATTTAATATCAGCGAGGTGTCTTTGTTCTAAATCCCCGCTGCGATATGCAAGATCGTGATAGTAGCATGCGTTATCAATGGCATTTACTGGTTCTTCACCAGGGTTTGGTTGATTATTATTGTTAAGTCTTATATCTAGTCTTGTACCAGGTCCGCAGTAGTTGTATCCTGGCAAATGTTTCTCTCCTGGATATTTCGCCCAAGGCAATCCAGGCAGATTTTTCATGGAGGCGGCGATATCTCCTCCGGTTCTTCTACCTTTTTTTTTTACAAATCTAAACTTGATTGTACCACAAACTGCGCATTCACCTCTGATTGCATTCCTGTTGTTGCGTGTAACGACTTCGATTGGATTTATCGTAGCAGTTCGAGTGCGACACTTAACACAATATGAATCCATAATATTCTAATAACATGAATGTAATTGATTTTTCAGCCACGAAGAAACGCGAGAAAATGAAACACACCGCGGCATTACCAAATTCGATAAGAATGATAATCATTGGACCGTCGGGATCTGGAAAAACACAACTATTACTAAATTTGATAGTGCGATGGTTGAAATGGGATAAATTGTATTTGGTTGCGCCATCTGTTGATGATCAGCGATGTTATCAAGTACTGAAGGAATTTAGTGATAATACTGAAGATGGCACAATAGAATTTATAACGGATATCAATGAAGCTCCATCAGTGGAAAATTTAGACGGTGATGTTAATAATCTTGTTGTTTTCGATGATGTGATGTTGGATAAGCAAACTAATCCAGCTAGGATATTCTCGCGTGGCCGACACAAGAACACCGATGTGATTTACGTGACGCAGCGATATACGCAAATTCCAAAGGTGATTAGAGATAATTGTAATATTTTATCAGTTTTCAATGGCGTTGATACTCACACGTTGAGAAACATTCATCAAACTTGGTGTAACGGCGATATGGATATAAATAAGTTTAAAAATTTCTTCAGTCACGCTCAGGCAACACCACACGGTTTTGTCACGATTAATCTTCATGATCCGCGTAGTAGGTATCGAATCGGTCTTGATCAGATTTACTCATAAATTTGCAGCCCTTCCTTGCAATCGCACATAAAATTTCCTACCCCCCCCCCCTAAATTTTGTTGTTTTTTTTTATGCCTGAAATTGCATCCTGGGTCGAAATTTCGCTGATTAATTTGCGCAGGAGGGTTTATTTTTGAAATCTGAGGGTTGTACGGAGAAAGTTTGTGTGGGAGGCTTAAATTTATCTGAGCCACCTGGTCTGTACAACTTCCCTGCTGCTCTGTTACATATACCGAATATTACCTTAACGATTTCAAAAACTATAATATACACCGGTAACATAATTACAAATACTTTACTTCCAATATACTCATATTGTTACATGTTATATAATTTGATTAAAATCAATAAAATTCACGAACGTTTATTGCATTTACAGCTTCTTTACTCCTGCATAGGACTTATCCTCCTTTATCAACTTGACTTGGAGCTTGGTAACATTTGATATTATTGCATTTTATTCCATATAATGTTAAGACTTATCAATTATCATTCACAGTCCTGAAAAATTAAACAATTCCTTGAAATTCCCAAATACGTTTTGACTATATTTTTGTATGGTTATTCCATCGTTCTATCCAATCATATCCAACATTTGTATGCAAAAAACTGTAATTGCCAACTAGTTTTCATTCTTAGAGTTTGCAAGAATCAATATATCAGTTACCAAAATAGGAGTCTTTATTTAGCATGCATGATTTATTGGGAACATGAAACTCATTATAACTTGTCAGTGTCTACCTCAGCTTCTAAACCACTATATTATTCTTTCCTGTGCCACGTTTTTTGAAAAACGTACTTTATACCACTTATGACGTTTACAACAGCAATATCTTGTTCTTGTACAGGAAAATCCACTGCTTACACACACGGTTTGTTTTTAGTGTCTTGTGATTCTAAATATTTCAGATATTTCTCCGTGTCCATATCAATCTGTATTTCAGTTGTTTAATGCGATTTATGAAGCTGCGTTGTTTTCTTTTGCTCCACTATACATTAACATTGTTCTTAATCTATCTTTGTCTGTAAAGCTCGATAATTGTTGACGTAAACAAAGAGATTTTTCCACGGTTAGCATTTATATTTTGTTTACCGGCAATATACAAATTGATTTAATATGTCAATAGTAACTTCCTTCTTTATCGAATAAAACTCCAGTATCAATACCTTTTAGTAAGATTAAAAATGTGTCAAAGTATTATTGCCGGTTGAATGTCTTGCACAGATGAGTAGTCTGCTGTTTGAACAATTTCTGCTCAAAGTAGCTTAGATTTTGTTACATATGGTTTACCGAGCAATATATATAACATTATATTTCTTTCATGTAAATCGACTTATTACATACCACAGTAGCATCTACCAGGTGTAGTAGTAGTAGTAGTAGTAAAAAAAACGTTCCAGACCGTTACGTATAAACTGTTATAATGCGCTATGTTTCTTTACAACTAATCAAGAGCAATGTAAACCACCGTCACACGCCGAACCTTAGGCTCTGTCCGATGAGCGTCTTCTGATTTGAAACTTTGTCTAAGAAACATTTACATTGTTTTAATATGAGATTGCATTGTCAAGCAAAAATTCTAACTCAAAGTCCTAATCAAAAGTCCGACTACCAGGTCTACGAGGATAACATTAAAAAAAACTAGTTGCTTTTCTTCACAATAGAAATATGCTTCTTAAAACAAACTATACATCTAGTGTTACTTTTATAAAATAAACGCAAAACGAGTTCTTTTCCTTTTCTTGTTTGAAAATATGCATGTTATAAGAATTTGCAGGAAATTTGTCTTAAATGAGAAAGTCATTTCACATGTATTTTGCCACTAATTAAACATAAGAGACATGAGGTTCAAGGGATTTAATTTATTCAGATAACATATGCGCCATAACCTAATTCCTTTAACCAAGTTTTCAAACATAATTAAAATTAAACCAAGATGATTGGGACTAATTGCTTGCTGATCTTTGTTCATGGCATAATGATAAACGATTTTTACCGCACTTTAAACTAACATAGTGAATTAGCAAACGTTGATAAACAATGGTACTGCGGCGACGTTTTCAAGACAGAGCATTGTGACACAAGCCATAAATCAATGTTGCTGATGCATGTTCAGGGCTGTGTATTGTGTGACACAATTCACAAACGTGGTGCAGTAGCACATTCGGGTATGTGTATTGTGTCACAATTCCTCACACTAATTATGAACAGTCAAAAGCTAAACTTTGATATTTTAGCTTTATTCATTCAGTGTTAAATTTCTCGAGAAGACGAAATGCAAACATTTCTGATGTTATTTAATTTGAAAAGTTGAATGTGTCAAACATTTTGATTTCCATACCTTCTCAGAAAATACTGAATACATGGTATTTAATTTTTTCAGTCTTATACATTGAATGTTTTCGTTCCTCAGTTTTACACGGAACTAATATAATTGAATGTGCAACAGTTTCAAAGCATTGCGCATCATCAAAGCATTTATTAACAGCAAACCTTTCTTTTGATTTTGCACCTGTAATTGTTGTCATTTCACTCTAGCATCAACACTTGATTCTGCTGAAGTCTTATATTGAAAAGCGTAGGAGATTAATCTTTATTGAAGTGTTTACCACAAGTTTTACACAGGTGTGTATTGGAAACTTTGCTTAATTAGACCTCAACCGTCACTGTAAAATCTTCACATATTCTTTTTCTGCCAAAGTAAATGATATCAAAAACACCTTTCAATGTTACATGAGGTTTGTTTAAAGAAAGAGAAAATTCACTTCAGCTATTCTTAAGCCATTCAGTCTTGCATAGATGAATAAATAAAGTCATGAAATTTCTTAAAGGAATCAAGGAGCCTCAATTAACATGTGAATAAAACAAACTTAAAAGAAGTAAGGAGTACGATACTTAAATGGTTGTTGAATACATCATACTCTCGTTCTGAATTATATTCATTACTGAAAAATATTCTCCAACCAAAGTTTATGTTCTACATGTAATATATAGATCGTCCAAAGAAAGGACAAAACAAAATGTTAATTCAGATAGAGGTAAATGAAAAGGTGATCGAATAGTATGGAACACACACACACACACACGCACACACACACACACACACACACACACACACACACACACACAAAGAGAAGAGAGACAGACAGACAGAACAGAACAGAACATGATGACAGGGGATTTGTCATAGTGGGAAGTTGATATGATTTGTTCCATGTTCAAATGTGCTCAGAGGTCATAAGTGATAGAGTAACGACATTTTTCTTATCATGTATAAGAAGGGGGAGATAAGTTTCTTTTGTGTTTAAACAAGCATCAAAACAAGAAATGAGTTATGCAGTAGAAAACGGAGCAAAGTGTCTTGACCAGGAATACATCGCGTCAGACAATCTGTCTGCTCCGGGCAGAAGTCGAAATCGTTCCTTCCTGGTTTGAGTGTCCGGCACGCTAACTATTTAACCACCATGACTCCCGCATCCAGAGCTAATTGATGCAAATCTCGACATCCGATTGGTAATTACCACCGAAAATTAAAGTTATTTAATCATATGAAATCCTGAATTTGTATTTAACATTTGTGTTTAGAAGGCTGGTGTACATAACTGCTTTTCTCCAAGTAAATAACGTTTTTTCGGAATTCATAAGTATTTATGACGTAAATTTGAACATTTAATTTTAAAATGTGGACTCTGATATGGTCATCAAAAAAGAGGGGTATGACTGATTATTAAACAGGTTAAACAATGTCTACAAATTTAAGATTCCTTATTGTTATTATCACCTAGTGTTTCATTCCTACGAGGTTTATCTCCCTTTTAGCACGTTCAAGTACAATAAAATAAAATAAAAGGCTTTGTATCACGTCTTGCTTCAATAGTTATGTGTGTGTGTGTGTGTGTGTGTGTGTGTGTGTGTGTGTGTGTGATATTGTGAAGAAATGACTAAAGGTTTTGGTACTACTTGTGTCCTATTTCCTACAAAAAAGTACCCGATAAAACTCAGAAGTGATATTGTGAAAAGAAAACTTTACAAAAAAAACAAACAATTCTTCACCTTTTCTTGACCGACATTGAAGTGACGTAGACCAATAGGGAGTTTGTATCCACTGAAACAAAATGTTGCCGACACTTATCATTACGCCACTGAGTGTCTGAAGTTATTAAAGAAAAACAAACAGAAATTAATATAAAGCTGTTTTTTTCTGCAGATAATGTTGCAACTTAAAATAATTTCATCCGGTCGTGAGAGGTTTACATGACTCACTTAAAATTCGAGAAGAACACAAGCCCGAAACACCTAGTTAACAAATATATTCTTATCGGTAATTACTAAATAAAAACGCTACAAAAGTCACACAATATCCTTAAGTTAAGTTAAGAAATTTAACAGGAACTAATTTACGAAATTATCCCCTGCCACCCTATTATGTGACCATCCAAAATGTATATACACCGGTTTTGAAATGTAGCATTTTTACTATCCTGATAGCTTCCAATTACACTGGATTGAAATGTGGTGTACAACCATCATGGTAATTTTCTCTTCAGTTTATATCTTAATCAGTTTCATCATATAATATGGTGGACATCGAATCTATTCACTATGATACAGTCTCTTGCTACACACAGTACTTGTATTGCTTGCCTAAATTTGCTATTAGGTTGACCACTAGTGGCATTAAATCACATCGTTAAACTCTTCTTTCTAAAATATGTAATGTATTTGCAAATGAATAGGCAAAAGTATAATAAACTGACTTACCAAAAGTCTTCAAATGCCACACACACAAATCAATTGTTAACACATCTATAATAAAAATGTAAATAAACACAAATAATATGTACGTATCTAAATTGACAATTAAGAGTTTAATCCTGTTTTTTCTGATTTCATCGTGGTATAAACTGTCAGTTGCCCAATCACACAGCAAATAATGCCTGACAGTTTATACCACGATAAACTCAGAAAAAAAAAATTCATATTCATGCAATTATTGATAATTTTATTTATTCTTATTATTTTGTTTATTTAAAAACATTTCATACCAGTTTAGAGCCTGTTTAAGCGTATGAATTCTAGCTGAGGCGTCTGCTATGCCAATATCAAACAAAAAATTTACCAATGGTAGGCGATCTAAGGTTTTGAACATTTCACAGCATGGTCGTAATCTTTTATCTTAATTGGCATATGTTTTCTGTGAGGACGTTCAATATTCAAAGCAAAGGATGTGTTGTTTTGTTTGACATATGAATGCCTCTTGGGTTTGATGCTATCATGAATTCATTGTTACTTGTGAATCGTTATTGTCCAGACATGTGAGTAACCAATTTTCGCATCTTTAGATCTATTTCAGTGCTGATTAGCATTTTAGGTTACATACAGGGGCTGCTTACAAATGAAATTAAGACTGTCGGTAAATGGTTAAAGTGATGAGGGTCCAATATTCAAACAGTGCAAGATATCGACACTAACAGTTACGATGGGGTGGGGGGGGGGGGGGCAGAGCTGATCTCCTACCCACCCAAAATTTTAACTATCAAGGTCGGGGTTTAACATTGTTGAATTGAATCCAATTGTTATAATGTTAGTCTTTGAACCCCTCTCCTCCTAATCCATAAATCCATTTTTAAATTCATTCGTAACTAACTGCAGTGACAGTGCTGTAGCCCCAATGTTCTTGGCAGTATTTGAGTTTCCCAGCTTTTCTTTATCAAATCTAGTCAAAGAAAGAATTATTCATATTCAGAAAAACAGCAAAGATGTGTTTTCTGATTCTGTCAAATCAATTTAATCAGTTTTTTAAATAAAACATTAACACATAGTTTTTATTTCGTTTTAAAGGCGTGCAGTGTGTGTGTTTGCCTTGCAGTTCTGTGTTACCTTAATTACTTTGCGCGTGACAATTTATAGAAGTTAGTATAGTAGTGTTGTTCCGATTATCAATTATAATCGATCATCAGTTGGTTGTGCGAACCAATAAGATAATCGATTGTGAAACTCCATAATCGATTATGTGTAAAGGGAGACTACTTTTTAGTTGTATGCAAAGCACAAAGGTTAGTAAAACTCCAAGCCACTAATGTTGACCTGAAATTTATTAATTCCCTTCACAACTACAAATATAAAACCATATGATATTTCATAGGTGCAAATTTTTGTAATTAGGAACATATAGCCATTATTACATGATAAAGTTGTTAAACAGTTGAGTTAATAAATTTAAACACATTTTGATGATTTGTTTCAGTTTTAAATGCAACATTATTTGTAGTATTTGTAAACAATGACAAACAAGAAAACCATGTCCTTCTGCACTTAAAGTTATAGACACATCACATATGAATGAAAGAATTTTGGGGGATTGTAGCAGTATTTCAGTTGCACATGACCTATCAGCCATAAAAAGTTGCGTTCATTTAACAAAGATGTAGAACAAAAATAACACACAACACAATCGACAAAAATGTAATATTATTATCAGGTTAAAGTACACATGTCATTAAAAGAGATTACTTCTGTTCATTTACTAACATCTTGAACTATTGATCAAAGATAAAACTGAATAACAAACAAAAATTAAAAGTTGCTCTTAGTAACCGATTATAATCAAGTATCATTTGTTTAAGTGGAACCGATTATCGATTATGAATTCCTGACCGATTTCCATCACTAAGTATAAAGTAGTTCTGCGTACAGTTTATACAGAAATAAATGCAACTGGGTCTGGTCAAATGATTATGCTCTAGTCAATGATGCTCTTCCCTTCATTTATCAACTGACGCAACTGCAATCATGTAGGTGAAAACTGCGCATGGCCTAATTGACCCGCCGCAGATCCCACCTTAAAAGAACACGCAAGCATCTACATTACATGTATACTCACCTCCTCTACCTTGTTACGTTACAGTTAGTTTGCAATCAACAATTAGTGTCATTCGTAACATCCAGTAGATAGAAAGGAACACTCTTGTTCTAAAGAATGCAACTTCTCATACATCGTACGTTAACAGTTGCAACTGTTCATATAATTAACGATTTTCTTCATTTGAACACCATTTTTTACCTTTCGGTACGTGTCTTTATTTCACAGACACAAGTGGAAACATATCGTACAGCTACTATAGTTCTCATAGTCGCAAAATAATTTGATATGTGTATCGTTTATTAAGAAATGAAATGTACCGATTATAGTAACTTATAAGTCGAGTCCAACTGTAAACTGCCCAGACCCAGATCTGTTGGCTCATTATGCGATGACAGATCTGAGTCTGTGCAGTTTGTAAGGAGTAATCAGTAGAATAAACACCATACAACTGGTCTGCAGTTACATTAAGGTATGGAAAAACAGGATCTTGGTTATTAGAAGTTTTACTCGACTTTTAAGTCTATGAAGATGGTATATTTAAATTTAGTTTTCGATATCTTTAGAGGGGTATTAAGAATTCTCGACTGATAATACAGATTGATTTCAGGTTTAGTGGATCAATATTCACAGAACTACATGTGGTGAAACCACAGCAAGTAAAATGTAAACAAAGGAATAATTTGGTTGATAACAGTTATTTCACATATGTTTCGGAATTATTTTCGTTATGAACAGTACGAATTACCGTGGTACATTCCATTTGGAAGCTTTTCGTTATGAACAGTACGAATTACAGTGGTACATTCCATTTGGAAACTTTTCTTCATGGACAGTACGAATTACAGTGGTACATTCCATTTGGAAACCTTCGGTTATGAACAGTACGAATTACAGTGGTACATTCCATTTGGAAACCTTTCGTTATGAACAGTACGAATTACAGTGGTACATTCCATTTGGAAACCTTTCGTTATGAACAGTACGAATTAGTGGTACATTCCATTTGGAAACCTTTCGTTATGAACAGTACGAATTACAGTGGTACATTCCATTTGGAAACTTTTCTTTATGAACAGTACGAAATACAGTGGTACATTCCATTTGGAAACCTTTCCTTATGAACAGTACGAATTACAGTGGTACATTCCATTTGGAAACCTTTCGTTATGAACAGTACGAATTACAGTGGTACATTCCATTTGGAAACCTTTCGTTATGAACAGCACGAATTAGAGTGGTACATTCCATTTGGAAACTTTTCTTTATGAACAGTACGAATTACAGTGGTACATTCCATCTGGAAACCTTTCGTTATGAACAGTACGAATTACAGTGGTATATTCCATTTGGAAACTGTTCGTTATGGACAGTACGAATTACAGTGGTACATTCCATTTGGAAACTGTTCGTTATGGACAGTACGAATTACAGTGGTACATTCCAATTGGAAACGTTTCGTTATGGACAGTACGAATTACAGTGGTACATTGCAGCTGGAAACTTTTCGTTATGGACAGTACGAATTACAGTGGTACATTCCATTTGGAAACTTTGATAACTTTCATATTACAGGTATGCGTGTATTATGATTCTCAGTCATGGGGCTGTACTGACTTGGAAGAAGAGTAAGATGGCAGCCTCCATTACATTGAATTGAGATGTTTGCCACGTGCGGTACACGAAAGGATTCAGGCTATACTCACATTAAAACGCTCTTTGCACTTTGTTTCGTCATATCTAACACAGTAAGTTAAGTGAAACCCTTCAATTATAGTTATATGCTGTTTTGCCTCAGCCATCTGCCTGCTGGTAATGGTTAAACACACTGTTCTTTTGTGGAAAAGATCATGATGTTAAAATAAATATCATACTTAAAGGGAGTATTGCCCACTCCTTTGTTTTGGCTCACTATATAACTGTATACTTATTAAATGTTTGCTTTTAATTTCCAATCTAGAAAGACAGGCGAGCTAGCTTATTCCCTAAGCAAAAACGTCACCTTGAGATCATCAGCAAAAGAGAAATATGACTAATACAAAGGCTGCATATATGAGATCATCAGAAAGAGATGAATAAGTGAAAAGGCTGCATATATGAGATCATCAGTACGAGATGCATATGATTATTTGAAATGCTGCATATAGGAGATCATCAGCAAGAGATGAATATAATTAATGGAAAGGCTGCATATGCACGTATGAGATATCACTACGAGATCAATGAAAGGCTGCATATATGAGATCATCAGCAAGAGATAAATAAGATTAATAGAAAGGCTGCATATAGGAGATCATCAGCAAGAGATGGATATAATTAATGGGAAGTCTTCGTATATGAGGTCCACAGTCTAGTATGTAAATGTTAAGTTGTTTCAAGAGTTACTTAAATATCTCTCAACTACAGTATTTTGTCGAACACTTGTGATTTGCACATTGACACGTGTTCACAAAGTATTTTACATTGCTGGTGAAATACACCTACCAATCGAATGATTTGTAATCTTAATTTTTATTGATTAAATGTATTCTTATAAAAGTAAAGCGTTAATTTTATCGAAATAACTTGTACCGTTTAAACTTTCTACGAAATAATTGTTTCTAACGCATTACATTTTTGAACAACGAGTCAGTTGGTTAACTAACACTTTTATTTTGCAATTTTTTTTAATGAACAGCCGCTCATATTGTGGTTCTAGCAAAGAAACGCAAGTATTGGTTGGTCTGACTTGCGCAGCATTTCTTAGACATCGCCAAGAAAGGTCAGACTGGATAATAAAGGAATTACATATTGTCATTAAGCTTTAGCTTCATGGCCTTTTAACCATGCAGTGCTTGATGCGAAAACTGACGACGGGAGTTTTTGAAAGCGTAGCTAAATAATATTTCAATACCGACGTTTCATTATGAAATATGGTGACTAGAAAGCTGATGGCAAGTAAAAAATCAACGAATCAGAACTCAGGCTCCATGAGTGTTGCGTCAATTGTGAGTAGAGCGACTTTCAGTGGGATATTAAACACATATTCAGATATATCAACTGTTGCCAAGAATGGGGGAGGGGGAACAAATTGTGTAGATTTGACTATGTTAGGTGGAGTGTTTTGCACTTTGGTTTGTATCTAAGCAATACATATATAAAATTTACACAATTTACCATTTATAGAGCAATAATAGTAAGCAATATGATATTTCCTAGCAGTGTTTTGAAACAATGTTTCAGATATGATCACTTAGGTCTATTCCACCATGCTTAATGGCGATGACCTCTCATGACTTTGTATCCCACTAATTTCTTTAAGTGAATGTTTTGAAAGCTCATATTGGGCTTATGTCTAATTACTTTAGTTTTACATTATATGTCTTCTGGGAGTAAATTTATGTAAATCTCTTTTTCTGTGATAATAAATGTACATATAGTTGGTCACCTTGACCTTTTACTCATTAATTACATAATATGACAAGACTGGTAATATATTTCTGTATTAAATTGAAGAGCGATAAATGGCAATATTAAAAAAGTTGATTCTTGTTAGACAGCATTGTTTTAATATTTTTGTCTGATTTTCTTAAATAACGCTCAAATAGTTAAATGTTGCCTGAGTAGTGAATGGGGGCACTTTAGCGACAATGGGAATTAGCATTAAAAACCACCCTGGGTCACTTTAGCGACAATGGGAAATTTAACATTACGAAAACCCCTGGGTCACTTTAGAGACCATGGGAAATTAACATGGGGAATAAATCGTGGGTCTGTTGAGCGACAAGGGAAATTTAACATGGGAGAAAAAAAAGCAATTCTAGGGACAAGGGGAATTTAACATGGGATTTTCTTTTGTTTTTTTAAAAAATAAAAAATATAAAATGGGGTAGGCAATTGAAAGTCGATCTCTTTTCGAGAGATGTGGGTGGCCCTGAAAAGGGCCTTTGGGTTTATATATGCCCTTAACATGAAGGGCATCTGTGACTTCTTCTTGTCCTTAGGCTTCGTCTCACTGTAGGACCGTAAATCAGGACTCTTTTGAGGCATCCTTGCCTCTCCACGTAAATCCTACGTATCCATAAGTTGCTGGCGGTCCTATGGACAACTGTCCGTTCGGATCGGACATACATCGGTATGACCGTCCTGAACATCATTGTTGACACAAGGGTGGAAGATTCAACGTCAGTCCACATGCTGAGGCGACGAGAACAGGTAAATCAATGCAGTGAACTGCGCTTATTTATAGGTAGAGTAAGGATTGAAACGGATTGAGTTCATTGACCAATCCAAACACGCGTTACAAAATTCAGTCAGCTCGCATCCAATCCGAAGAGAACAGTCTGTGACGTCACGTGGTCTATATAGATTCAATACCGCCTGTGTGCAGTCAATCGATGCGAAACAGTGATTCAACATGACGGAAACTCAGAAAACGATCCATTGGGGTGCACCAGCAGTGGAGACTACACAAGGGAACCCGGACTTACTTTCAGAAGAGGTGAATTGGGATTTTGTGGATTTTCTTACCTCGCAAGAATTTGTTCCTGAACCTTCGTCACCTTCATTATCACACGTGGAGAATTTTAGACAGAGACAGAAAGAAGAATTGGAGAAATTTATACAAGGACAAAAGGAAGCGGAACAAGCTTTTCTTTTACAGCAACAACAGCAAGAAGAGGTAAGAAAACAACAACAACAACAACAACAAGAATCAGCAGCAAAGAAACAAGAGGGTGAAAATCAAACGGTCACGGTACTGTTAGACATTTTAGCGGAGTTAAGAAGTCTGAAACAAATGTATCAGACTTCTTTATCACGACCGAAGAGAATACGACCTTCCCGAGCTAACCACGCCAACCCTGTGACTAAGCCTACCGTACCACTCTTAGTGATTTCAACCAAATCATCATCATCAGAAGTAGGCCTCGGCCGTGGGAAAGGCTTAAGGCAGTTAAAGTTGATTTCTTTAACTCACCCCTACACCAAAAACCAAAGGCCCTTTTCAGGGCCACCCACTTCTCTCGAAAAGAGATCGACTTTCAATTGCCAATAACTCAAAAGAAAAAAACAACCCATTTTACCCCCATAGTACGTGTATATGAGTGCGTGAGTGTAGCTTCTTATTTAAAATCAAAACTCAAAGACACTTACCTTTTCATACCTAATTTATTCTTTTATAAATAGTTACAATCCAAACAATTCACAACAGAGCACTTTAAAAAGTACATTCACTTCTTCTGTCTCACTGTTTAGTCTCTCTGTTTTTTAAATTTCTTCACCGTCACAGTCTTTTCCTCCTCTTCCTCCTCACTTTCTTCCCTTCTTCTTTTCTTCTCCTGTTTCTTTTTCTTCACCTGTCTGCTATCTTCCTCCTCTTCTTCCTCTGAAAAATCCCTCTCTTCTTCTGACTCCTCTTGTTTCTTTTTTGGGCAATCTGGAGACCAATGTCCTTTTTCTTGACAATAATAACAGGTATCTTGACTTTTGTCTCTTTTAACCCCTGTTTTTCTTTTTTGACGGTCTGGACACTCTGAAGACCAATGCCCTTTCTTCTGATAGATATAGCAAGTATCTTCACTTTTATCTCGAAAGGAAGGAGAGTATCCCGAAGGCTGGTCTAAAGAAAATTTTCTAATGACCCCTCGCAAAGCTCTGATGAAACGTTCGATTTGGCTAGTCTCTTCCATCGTTGTGCTCGGTTTGAGAGTGAAATGAATAGTGAAAGGACAAGACACACACCCTTTTATATACGCTGGTCTGCCATGACTATAAATTAGTTCATGCTGTTTAAACTTTAGTCATTTGACGTTTTGCACTCAAGATGAAACGATCCAATTCATTTGAGAAGAAAGACGGAGAAAGTAAGAGGCAGAAACGTGATCTATCGCCTCGTACCAGGGCTGAAGTCTTGGCACAAATTCATGTCAGTGATTTTGAAGAGAACATGAGTGAACCAGAATCCGAACCCTCTAAACAAAGTTCATCACCCTCAGTCAACCCTGAAAAGTACTATTCCATTCGAGAGACGGAAAAGCGCTCCTCTAGAAAATTTAGAACCACGGCTTACAAATGCACGGTGCAGTTTAAAGATTTCAAGGCTGAAGTACCGTTAGAGAAAGCAGAAGGGTTCATCACCGGGGTGTGGGATTCTTTGCTCACCACACTCAAGCGACAATGTCAACCCAAAGAAGACGATCGCTTGAGACTTTCCATACAACACGACGGTTTGAAATCCCCTGTTTGGATCGAGTTTAGCAGCCCTGCAGAATTGACTGCTTCCAAAGTCATGGACAAGATTCAACACGTACAACAATCCAATGACCAGTTTGACATCACCGATGGAAAAGTCACACTGGACATGACCCACGTCTCTCCTCCTCAAGGGACTGGCCGCAAAAACGTCTTATTGGTGAACGACCTTCGCAGCACCAAAAAGAGTCTCGTCCGAATTCACAACCCTCAAGACCAGATGTGTTTAGCCAGGGCTATCGTGGTGGGACGAACCTGTGCTAACAAGAATGGCACGGTAGAATGGAAAAGAGCCTGGAAAACTATTCAACGATCCGACCGAGCCAAACAACGAAGTGAAGCAGAACTCCTGTTGCAACAAGCCGGCCTGTCCAAAGACACACCATGTGGCATTCCTGAAATGCAAACATTCCAAGATGTCCTAGCTCCACGCTACACCTTGAAAGTGCACCCTCAAGAAATGCGTGGGCCTCTGTTGTTTCGAGGAAAAGACTTTTAGGATGGAAAATACATTCATGTCTATTATCACGATGACCATTTCGATACCATTACCAGTATCACCGGATTCCTGGGATATGCTTATTACTGTGAGAAATGTGACCATGGCTATAACAATCGAGAACAATACAAACATTGCGGATCGAAATGCTCAGGATGTTTGGCCTCTCCACCCTGTCTGAACGAAGGACGAGTGCATTGTCCAGCTTGTCTGCGCACGTTTGTCAGCCCTACCTGTTACCAACAACATCTGAAGACGCAAGGTTCACAGCAGAAATGTGCTTGTCAACTGCTGAGATTGTGCCCTACGTGTGGACAAGGCATACGTACCAACAGTGCCAAGGCACACGTATGTACAGGAAAGAAAAAATGTCACATTTGTCACCACATCGTGGACTTGGAACACCAATGCTACGTGCAAAAATACCAACCCCCACCACAGAAAGAGGACGGTCACAAGAAGAAAGGCAATTTCATCATTTTCGATTTCGAATGCATGCAAGAGACTGGCATTCACGTTCCTAATTTCTGCGTGGCTCATCGAGCGTGCGAGAAGTGCATTCAAGAACCTATCTTCAGTCATTGCCCTCACTGCAGCAAGATTCCTGGAGGACGTGAAAAAATCTTTCGGGGACCGAACACGTTAGCCGATTTTGCACAATGGGTCTTAGACCCCATCGACAAGACGTGGAGCCAAGAGGACATCGAACGTTACGGAGATTGTCATCGTCATGCCACGGTGATGGCTCACAATTTCTCCGGATACAATGGACAGTTTCTTTTGAGATACTATACGGAACAAGGCACCGAGCGTCCTAAAGTCACTTTGAACGGAGCCAAAATCATTTTCATGCAAGTGGGACAAGTACAGTTTAAAGATTCGATGAGTTACTTGGCCATGCCTTTGAGCCGAATGCCTAAAACGTTTGGAATGACAGAAATGGCTAAAGGGTACTTTCCACACTTTTTCAATACGGAAGCCAATCAACACGCCGTTCTACCCCATTTGCCTGAGGCTCACTATTACGACCCCAACAACATGCGTACCGAACAACGAGAAACTTTCTACGTTTTGGTACCAGGCTCACGCCTCGGACCCTATCGACTTACAGGAAGAAATGTTAAAGTATTGTCGTTCCGACGTGGACATTTTACGACGTTGCTGTGGAAAATTTCGAGAACTGTTCATGGAACACGGAGGGGTCGATCCTTTGAAAGAAGCTTGCACCATTGCCAAAGCGTGTTCCTTAGTGTATCGACAACGATTCATGCCTGAAAACACTGTGGCTGTCATCAGTCCTCAAACGACCAACTATGTCAAACGTCAATACTCGGTCAAAGCCCTACGCTGGTTACATTACTTGTGCGACAAGGAAGACAAATGGATTCAGCATGCCCGCAACGGAGGGGGCGAAAAGACCATCGGAACGCATTCGGTCGATGGCTGGGACTTAAAAAACCCCAAGATCGTGTACGAGTTTAACGGTTACTTATTTCACGGATGTCCCATCTGTTACCCTGACCGTGGCACTAAAAATCAGTTTTTACAACGAACCATGGAAGACTTGTACCAGGACACTTGTCAGCGACGCCTAAAGTTAGAACAGGAAGGATACCAAGTGGTGGAAATGTGGGAACACGGATACGATCACCGTTTGAAAACCGATCCCGAGTTTAAACGCCTCGTGGAAAGTTACCAGTTCATGGACCCGCTGAACGGGAGGGATAGTTTGTACGGAGGAAGGACCAATGCCACCTGTTTGCTGTACCAAGCCGACGAAGAGAAAGGAGAAGAAATCAAATACTTGGACGTGTGTTCGCTGTATCCCTACGTGTGCAAATATTGTCGCTTTCCTGCAGGGCACCCACAATTGTTCACGGAACACATCGACCTGAAAAACATTCGACAATACGAAGGCTTGATCAAGTGCAAAGTTTTGCCTCCCAAGGACTTGTACCATCCCGTCTTACCTCACCATTGCCAAGGCAAACTGATGTTTCCTTTGTGCCGTACTTGTGTCGAAACGTGCAACCAAGATCAGCCTTGTCAGCACACCCAGGAAAAACGGGCTTTGACGGGAACCTGGGTCAGCGTAGAATTGTTCAAAGCTCTGGACATGGGATATCAACTGTTAGAAGTGTACGAAATTTGTCACTTTCCCAAGACACAACAATACCACAAGGGTGACCCCACGAAGAAAGGCATTTTCGCCGACTACGTGGATGCCTTTTTGAAACTGAAACAAGAAGCCAGTGGCTATCCTTCCTGGTGTCACACTCCCGAAGACCAAAAGACATTCAAAGAGAAAAACTGGGCACAAGAAGGCATTACTTTAGATCACATCGAGAAAAACGAAGGCAGGCGATCGTTTGCCAAAGTGATGTTAAATTGCTTGTGGGGTAAAATGGCACAACGTCCGTGTTTACCCAAAACGGAGTATTTGACAGAACCTTTCCGCTACTTTCATATGATACACGACAAAACCAAATTCATGAAACACGTGGACGTCGTTCGCGAGTGTTTGATCTTGGTCAATTACGAAGAAGATCTGGACTTTGTACAAGACGACCCTTTTGGAAATGTCATCATTGCGGCTTACGTGACAGCTCATGCTCGCTTAAAATTGTACGAAGCTTTAAAACTGTTAGGGGAACGCGTCCTGTACTTTGACACGGACAGTTGCATTTACATCCATCACCCGAGTCAACAGCACCCTGACATCGAAAGAGACCGTTTAGGAGCCTGGACAGACGAGCATCCCGACGACAAGATTCTAAGTTTCGTCAGTGGCGGTCCAAAAAATTACGGCTACGAATACCGGGACCCACAAGGAGAAGTGCACACGAAGTGTAAAGTGAAAGGATTGACTCTGAATTATCGTACCAGTCGTGTGGTCAACTTTGGGGTATTGAAAGAAGCCTTGCAATCTGGAGAGGATGAACACTTTAAAGTGACCACCTATCAACCCAACAAGATTGTACGTTTACCCACTCACCACATCGTCAGTCGACCCTTGGAAAAAGTCTATCAAATCGTGTACCAGAAGCGAGTGCGACTTCCCAATCATTTCACCTTACCGTATGGACACGCCGGTATTGGTCTGTATATAAAAAGGAACCCTAGGCAAGATCGATAGTCCATTGTGACTACCAAGACCAAGTGAACAAGATGAATACTTTCAGAGAAACACAAAACAAGTTTAGAAAGGCACAATTCAAGTTTGGGGCTTCTGAAGTGGAATGCGATTTTGAGCATTGCGACTTTTCAACCTGTGTTACTGACAGTACCAGAAGAACCCGTCACCCAGGACAGGACTGTCGTGGACATCCCTGAAAGACCCTTTCGGGAGGACACTTGTGTGACCTTACCCCCTATAGAACTGGTCAGAACATTACCTAAAACATGTTGTACAGACACTTGTTTCTATTCCAGGTTGATGGTTATCATGTGCCTTTTATCGTTGTACTTCAGCCTTTGGCTTATATGTATTTTTGTATTTCGTATTCATGTTTAAATCATTCAATAAACGTGTCCTGAAAAAAGTATATAAACTCTCGTCTTGTTTGTTTTCGTATCATAAGTGACATTCCTCACACTATGCCTACCTCTGCTGTCTCTGCTCCCTCTTCCTCCACTGTCAAAGTCATCGACGAACACTTAGATCGTGCCAGTTGGGAGGCTTTGTATCTTCGCCATCCCTTTAGCATGCTGATTGCTGGACCTAGCGGTCCAGACAAAACCGAATTCGTCAAACGCTTGATCGAACATAAACATCATTTGATCGATCGACCACCTCAGCGCATCGTATGGTGTTACAAAGAGTGCCAATCGGCGTACAGCCTCTTGCGAGAAAGTCAAGGCGATTCCATCGTGTTTGTGGAAGGCATTCCTAAAGAAGACGACGGCATCGTCTCTGACTCCCGTCAAACCCATTTGGTCATTTTCGACGACATGTTAGGAGAAGACGAAGAAGAAATTAAACTGTGGTTCACGCGCAAAAGGCATCATCGTAATGCCAGTGTCGTTTACATCACTCAAAATTTGTTTCAACAAAGTAAAGCCCATCGCACCATCAGTCTCAATGCGCATTACGTGGTCTTGTTTAAAAGCCCTCGAGATAAATCGCAAGTGCAAGTCTTAGCCAAACAGTTAGGGACGCCTTGGCTGACTCAGGCGTACGACGATGCCACTCAAACTCCACACGCTTACTTACTCGTCGATTTGAAACCTACAACCCACGATGATTTGCGATTTCGTACCCACTTGTTTCACCACTGGTGCCAAGACGGAGGGCCTGTCCTGTACACGTCTCCGTCCTCGACTTAACTTCATTCCACAAAAAAATCTATAAAAGCCTCAGACCCTTTTCGTCTGTCTCACACAACGTCAACATGACGTCCCTTCAGTCGCATCTTCCCGTCAAATTGATTCGTGCCTTGTATGGCATCAGTCGAGAAAAAAATCCACAAACACGAGCTCGTGTCTTAGAAGCTAGTCTCAAAGAAGTCTTACAATGGTTCACGGTGACGGCACGTCAATTACTCCAAGGGATCATTCAGATTCCTCATCAAACCAAACGCTTTTATGATCGAAACAAAGTCGCTTTGACCCAACTGGCCGATCCCCGCATCGACACTCAAACCAAAAAACAAATCATTTTGAAACCTGGAGGGAGCGGTACTCTAGGAGGGGTCATCATTCGCTCTCTCTTAAGATTGGATCCTAATGCCCCCAAAGTTCTCCCCAAGAAAAATGTCAAACGAAGCTCCAAGAAGAAGAAAAAGACCAGGTCCCCAAGGAGAACTTCTCCAGTGGCGGGACCCTCCTCTTACCAGACACCACCCCGGAAAAAGAAAAGAAGCACCCAGAAAAAGAAACAGAGAAAAAGTCCCCAGAAAACGAAAAGTCCACAGAAGAAAACTAGTCGCAAGAGAGGCACTTCGGCCAGGACGCAACCTTACACTCGCAAACCACGACCTGCCACGGCGGTGACCGCGTCTCCGGCAGCCTCAAGTTCATCCACTTCTCGGTTGATGACACCAAGAACTGAAGAGTACTTGGAGACGTTGATCACACCAAGAACTTCTCCGTTGATGACCCCAAAAACTTCTCCAGTGTTAGGACCCTCCAATTTAGTGGCAGTGACTGCTGCTCACAAAGTACCTTCTCCCAAAATCAAAGTCCAAGAAAGATCGGGCATGTTACAAAGTTTACTGGATTTGTCCAAGCAAGAACTGACTCGATTTAGTCCGTTGCTTACCCCTGCACGACGTGTCATGCCTGTCCTGAAGTTGATACGACGTAAAGACAATCAGTGGCGACGCGTTCCAGTATAAAAAAGGTCTGTGACCAAGTAGGGGTATCAGTGTTTTTGGTGCTCCTGAAGATGTCACCCTCCAGATAACATCCCTCTTCCAAACAACCCCAAGAAAGGAAAAGGAAAGGACTGCCTCCTTGTTTAGTCAAACAGGGGACATGGTATCTGTCCTGTCCAAAGCTTCTCCGCCCCTACGAAGAAAACTCATTCAAACAGCCTCCAAAGAGGTCATAGATACCGTGTGCGAATGTTGTTTGAACGTCTTGAAAGGTACGATCCCTTTGTCCAAACACCAAAAACAATGCTTAGGCAAACATCGTCACGTTCTTCGCCAAATGGTTCAAAAGAAAATCCCCCTTCGTCAAAAGAAGATGATGTTGGTCCAACGTGTAGGCATTTTACCCCTCTTGTTATGCCTATTGTTGAAAGGAGTCATGGGAACCATGTTGGGAGGACTGGTGGGAGCAAGATAAAAAGGCCCTCTGAAGTCCCAAGATCTCAGAATCGACCCTTGACAACCCCATGGGAGGACGAAAACTAGCTTTAGTGCCTTACAAACGATGGATGGAATACCATCGCTGGCAAGAACAACACACCCCGCATTTACCTCCCAATCCCCATTTGAGCGAAATGTCCCAGTTACAACACGAATTGCAGTCCTTGATGGATCGCCAAGATTTGTCCGAAACAGCAAAATCGCAAAAGTACGGTGAACTCATGCAACGACAACTCTTTCACCAGAAAGCTTTAGACGAAACAGCTCTACCCACTCTGAAAGATTTTAAGACCTTGATGAAAAGTTACGCACCATCACCAGTACCACCACCACCACTACCAGTGACCATGACAGAAAAAGAAGGGTTTCAAACTCCACCAGAAAAAGTACGCAAGTTAACAACACCACCTACCTCCAGAATTGGATGGATTAAAAAGATGATGACCACCCCTTCTTCATCACAAGAGAAAAAGAAAGTGAAGACAGAAGTGAAGACAGAAGTGAAAGAAGAAACGATATCCCCTGTTCGGACATCCTCCTCTGCGACACCTATTGCTGGTCGCACACGCAAAGCATTGCAATCCAAGAAAGTACCCCAAGAGAAAAAGAGTAGCATCTTCCAAGAGTGGGTGCCTTATTAACACACAAACACAAAATGGAAAAAGTGTTAGCCAGCATTTACTACGATCCCTCGCATCCTGCAGGTTACGCAGGAGTTCAAAAATTGTATCGTGCTGCCAAAATGCGACTGAAAAGTCTCCGTTTACCGCAAGTGCAACGATGGTTACAAGAACAAGCTACCTACACTTTACACAAACCCATTCGACGCAAGTTTTCCAGAAGTCGCACCCAAGTGGAAGGCATCGAACATCAATGGCAAGCCGATTTAGCCGATGTCTCTCATTTGGCCAGCTACAATCGTGGCTACAAATATTTGTTTTGTGTCATCGAGTCTTTTCCAAATTTGCCTGGGTCGTACCCTTGACTTCCAAATCCAGCAGCGAGTTAGTGCGAGCCCTGCAACGAGTGTTGAAACAAAGCGGTCGTCACGCTCTTCGATGGCAAACGGACAAAGGCACCGAATTTCTGAACAAAGCTTTCCAAAAAGAATTAAAGAAACGTGACATTCATTTTTTTACCACCGAGAATCCAGAAACCAAAGCCAGCATCGTGGAACGTTTTCAACGCACTTTGAAAGAACGTATGTGGAAATATTTTACGCATCACCACACTCTGAAGTACATCGACATCTTACCGCACCTGGTGCAAGCGTACAACCAATCTTACCATTGAAGCATCGGACGTGCCCCGCAAGAAGTGACTCCCGAAAACGAAGTGCTGGTGTTTGAGCGCCTGTTTGGTACGTCCCCGACGAGGGCTGCCCCCAAGAAAAGTGGAGTGTTGACCGTAGGAGATTGGGTACGCATTGGCAAAACCAAATGCACTTTCGACAAAGGTTACTTACCTAACTGGACGACCGAATTGTTTCGTGTCACTGGACGAGTGCATGGCCGTGATCCTGCCGTCTATAAATTGGAAGACATGAACGGAGAAGTGTTCAAGGGAACGTTTTACTTACCCGAGTTACAACGTGTCACCAAAAAAGAAGACGACGTGTACGACATCGAAAGCATTCTCGAACGCAGAACCCGTAAAGTGGGCAAACGATGTTTCAAAGAAGTCAAAGTACGTTGGAAAGGATATCCACCCAGTTTTGATTCTTGGATCGACGCTTCGCAAGTCATCGACTATAAAAAGAAGTGACCATCATGCCCTTTCACACAGACGCAGCTACGTCGACCACTCCTTCACCTAGTTCTTCTCTGCAAGATTTACAAAAACAACCCTTGTGGGTGTGGTGTGGAGAACGTGTGCCTACAAAGCAAATCGTCTTTTTCTGCCAAATCTTCGTGGTGTATTGTGTCATCGGGGCAGCTATTGCCAATTTGAGTTTGCAACAAGGAGACAAACAGTTGTGGACCATTTTATTGAGCAGTTGCATCGGTTACCTGCTTCCCAATCCCTCCCTGAAATTCTCCTCGAACGGGAACCACGGGAACCTTGTGTCCAGTGCCAGTGCCAGTCACCACTCCAACAACAACAATAACCCCATTTTGAGCGGAGACATTCCTCTGACGTCCAGTAAGCCCTCGGACAGCCACAGAACTCTGGAATTATGAGTCACCAAAACCAATTTTACTTAACCTTACCCAGTGACAGTTCAATGGAGGTGTTTCCCAACAACACTGTGCCAAATTACCTCAGACCATCCCATTAGATCACGAAGCCCATTGGGAAGTGGCTTTAGTAGGAATCATTCACCCGATCCAAGTCCTCAATGTCCTTCCCAATCAAAAATTTTTTGATGTGGAAGTTCATGACGAACAATTTCAACAGTACTTAGATACCCATGGCAAATATGACAAGAAAACCCCTGACACAGAAAATCAAAAGTACACCACCTATCACTTGTTCGTTCCCCCAGGCTATTATTTTAGTGGTCAACATTTGGTGAGTACCATAGCCTCCAGATTTAATGTCGTGTTTCTGAAAGCTTTGGAAAGTGTCAAAAAAGTGTCACCATGGAATACCACAAAGCAGCTCGTCGCTTCTTGATGAAATTTGACGAGAGCAAAATCGTGTCCATTTCATTTTGTCGTGAATTGTTTGACATGTTGGGCGGAGACATGGACATGAGAATGGCCATGATGAAGAAAAACGAATTGCCAGTCATTTACGACAAGGAGTCTTTTAGCAAGTTATTTCGTGCCCCGGTAGAACTGAACCAAGGACTGAATTTGATGTTTGTGTACTCCGATGTGGTGGAGTATAACGTGGTGGGACACACCTCTGTGCCGTTACTGCGTGTCATTCCTTTCAAAGTGGATTCTGCCATGGTCACTGACGAGGAAGGTGGAAACACTTACCACGTTCACCGCGAATTTGTACATCCTCACTATTTGCCTGTCAGTAAGTCTTACTTGGACACGGTCAACAATGCTATAAAAGGAGATCTGGGACAAAATATTCCATTCACCAAAGGAAAAGTCACGGTGAAACTCCATTTTCGAAAACGGTTCTCTCACGATTCGTAAGTCATGTATCCAGTGTACCGAGGGGTTGCTCGACGGCGAGGACACGGTTTAGGAGATATGTTAAAATTGGCCTTTCGTTCGGTGGCCCCGGTGTTGAAACCGATGGTGACACGCGGATTGCACGCCTTGAAAGATGCGGCACTGACACAAGGCAAAGAATTTCTCCAAAATGTCATCATCGACAAACAAAATCCCAAAGAAGCCTTCATGAGGGCAGGCTAAAATATCTTGCTGCAAACGGGCAAAGACCTTTTGGGGCGACGAGACACACCTATAAATACCCTGTACGCTACCGAGTCAAGCATTCAGCAAGGACAAGGCAGAAAGAGACGACGAAGAAAACACCCTTTCACCAGACTTCACACGTCTAAAGCTAGAAAGGCAAAGAAAAGAAGAATCGTTCGAGACTTAGACGTTTTCGATTATTGAGAAAGAGAAAAAAATGATGCACCGAGAGTCTTGCGCCTGTTCCAAGTCGGAACTGGATCTATTTGCCATGCCCCCCACCATGATGACCATGCAAGAATCCCAGTGGGTGGAATTTCATCCCGTCTCCTCTTTGACGGATTCCGCTCCCATCGAGTTTGAAATCAAAGGACAACCCGAAGATTACATCGATCTGAATAGCAGTGACCTGTATTTGAAAGTGAAAGTGATCAAAACGGACAACACCAATCCAGGAGGCGATGCTAGAGTAGCTCCTGTCAACAATTTCATGCATTTCTTGTTCAGCGAAGTGGACTTGTACTTGAATAACAAACTGGTCAGCAGCAGCATGGATACTTACCCATATCGTGCCTACCTGGAAAATCTCTTGACGTACGGAAAAGAAGCCAAGAATACTCATCTGGATGCTTGCGTGGTATGGAAACTTGACACGGCAGGTGTAGGCACGTTTAGCGACACAATCCTGACAGAAGATGACAATCTTCACAATGTGGGGTTTAACGACCGTCGTAAGAAAATTCTGCAAGGGCGAAGTTTAGAACTGATGGATCGTTTGCATTTGGACATGTGGTTACAAGAAAAGTATTTGCTGAACGGGGTGGATATCCGTCTGATACTGAATCGTAGCAGTGCCGCTTTCCATTTGATGGCCCATGCCAATGAATACAAAACTATCATTCAAGAAGCCCGACTTTACGTGCGTCGTGTGGAAGTGTTACCTAAAGTGGGAAATGACGTCAGTCAGACGTTGAGCAGAACGACCGCCAAGTATCCGATACGACGCGTAGAAGTGAAAACGTTCACCATTCCCGCTGGACAGCGATCTATGATCGAAGATCATCTGTTCCAAGGACAGTTACCCAAGCGTTTGATTGTTGGTATCGTCAGGAATTCAGCCTTCAACGGAACACACGATCAAAATCCTTTTGAGTTTCAACATTACAATGTGTCCAAGATCGAAGTCACTCGCGACGGCAAGACCTTGTGTACCCGACCCTTTGAGCCCAACTTTGGTGTCGCGAAGAATTATTTGAGATCGTACTTGTCCCTGTACGAAGGCACGGGACAGTTAGGAACCAACACCAGTCACGGTATTTCGTACGACGATTATGCAGGAGGCTATGCTTTGTGGGGTTTTGATTTCACTCCAGACCAAGGTAGTGACGAGGGACATTTCCACCCTATAAAATCCGGCCAGATTCGTGTGGAACTTCAGTTTGCAAATCCACCTCCAGATCAAACAGTGAACGTCCTCCTGTATGCAGAATTTGACAATACCATAGAAATCAACAGTTTGAGACAAGTCATTCTAGACTATTAGAAGCCATGGAAGACTGTTATCCCTCTTTGCCTAGTGGAGAAACTTTGAAGATGGAATGTGAGGAGACCGGGGAAGAAGAATCTCAAGACAAAGACGAAGAAGATATCATGATGAAGTCAAGATGGCCAGAACAAGAAACCCATTTAGTCTCCTGTTTTGCCAAACACTTGGTCGAAAAAATGACGGAACTGATCAAGAAAGATTGCTATGGATGTCAAAACGATCATCCCAGTCAAATTCAACACGATAAATGCCTAATGCTGAGTCAAGAAGAAAAATTGAACGAGTATCTGGACGAAGCTTGGAGTCTCATCTCGGACGAAGTCGTGTTGCATCAGTGGTATAAAGGCTTGCGTGAACATTCTTGTCCACCATTAACCACTCAAGAGATCCATCGTATCGAAGCTCTCCTGAATCAGAGTGGGGAGACGAAGCGAAGAAACGGTTATTTGTCAGACATTTTCAAGCAAAAAGTCAGGATCGAATTGATGACTTATTATTACCTGTGAAGAAGAAGAAAAAAAACACACACAAAACATGGATACCTGGGAACTTTATTACCTTTTGAACCACAGTTCGTACACGGTTTCTTGGAATCCTGTCGTCTGTGCTAAAGATGAACTCCCTGATCGCAAACCTCAAGACCATCCAGCTTATGTGATAAACACGGACGACAGTCATCTCGCAGGAACCCACTGGGTAGCCGTCTACTTTCCTCAAGAAGGATGTGTGGAATATTTCGATTCGTATGGATTGCCCCCTTTGGAAGACGATATCATTGACTTTATGAGAAGAAATGCTCAGACCACCCGATTCAATAATGTGAAATTACAAGGCCCAGATTCCTTGGTGTGTGAAAATATTGTGTGTATTTTCTGCATCAACGCAGCCTGGGCTATTCCTTAGAACATTTAGTGACTCATTTTGATCCTCGTTCTTCTTCTAGAAACGATGTGAAAGTAGATCAATGGTTTTGTGACCATTATGCTTATCTTTTGTCTCAAGCTAGGAAACGTAGTGTCCATCAATGGCCTAATGACTTCCAACAGTGGAAATCACAATTTCATTCACAACGTTGTCAGCCCTGCCCAAAATAATGTGTGAGTTGGAAAAAATGTTTGTCATTTGAAACAAAATGTTTGATGTTATATTGTTGGATTATTGTTAAAAATGTTAGAGTTGTTGTTAGTGTTAAGTGATTTTGAATAAAAAATGTTGTGTTTTGAAAAAATGCCTTTGTGGTTTGTTTGACTATAGAAATCTTGATTCATGCTCTTTGACTTCTTACTATCATGTCACTCATTGAACGTTGCGGCTCGAAAACCGTGGAGGGATGTTTTCCTTCACGTCCGCGCTTTGACTTTAAAGCCGGGGTAGCCTCCAGTCTAACCATCCATTGTCGACTCATCCTCCTACGAAGATGTGCTCCAAACTAGCTAAGCTAAACGAAGCCTACGTGAATTTGCACAGGGTCAGACACAGTCTGGTACCGAAGCCAGAAGAGATAGAGAATGTGAGAATGCTAAAAGTCACTGAAGACCTGATAGAAGAGCTCTTCAGAGAAGAAGTGAACAGGGAGAAAGAAGAATGGACAGAGAAGTACAGACTTCAGAAACAGCAGAGAGAGCAGCAACAGCAGCAACAGCATCAGCAACCTGAACCTGACAGAGGCTTTGTCGATTGTCGTATCGACACCAAAGAGTTCTTCTTCTCTTTCTGAAGAAGTAGACCTATCGTCAGAAAGTCTATCGTCAGAGGACATCGCATTCTTAGAAACTAAAAGATTGCAATAGCAAACAAAAGAAACAGCCCTTTTCAGGGCTACCCCATACTCTAGAAAAGAAATAGTAATCCATTTGCCAATGTGTGTAGGTAGACTAGTGTGAATATAAACACTGACTCTTTTGTGGTGTGAGTGTATGTGCTTGTGTATATGATTGTGTGTTTGTAAGTGCTCACGTACGTTTGTGTGGATAGTAGATTATGATGATGTTTTTTTTTGCTGTTTGACGTGTGGGGAGAGTAGATTTGGGGTTTGATTGGATTGCTTTGCGTATGTAGATAGTATATTATTTGTTTAATAAAATTTTTTAGAATAGTGATGGATAGTATAAAAAGTGAGTGAGTGTTTCTTTTAGGTCGGCGCGTTTGTTTGGTTATGATCTAGGTAACATCAATTTTGTTTTAGGGGATGTTTTCCTTCACGTCCGCGCTTTTAGTATAAATTGAAACTCGCTCGGCAGTCTAGCTACCCTTGTTGATTGATCAACACTTGAGAATGAGCAGAAGGCTAGCAAAACTGTTGGAACTTCATGTGCACCTGGAATATGCCAGGCACATACTAAATGAACTGGCCGCGGAAGCCATTGCAGAAGAGGGAAGGATGAAAGAGGAGGAGAGAAGAAACAAAGAAGAGGAGGAGAGAAGAAAAAAAGAAGAGGAGGAAAAGGAGAGAGGAATGGCTGTACCACAACCACAAGAAGAAAATTTCAGAATCCCAGAGACAGAAAATTGGATTCTGAAGCCACTTATCCCGCCTCTGCTCTCCCCCAAAAAAGAGTGAAAAGAGACTGGGGAAGAAGATGTGTGTGTGGTGCCAGGCCTGGAAGGTGCCATCATTAACCAGGTGCCATGGAGTTCAAAACAACAGCCCTTTTCAGGGCAACCCAAACCTTTAGAAAAGAAATAGTAATCGATTTGCCAATGTGTGTAGGTAGAGTAGTGTGAATATAAACACTGACTCTTTTTTCCTTGTGTGTGTGTGTGTGTGTGTGTGTGTGTGTGTGTGTGTGTGTGTGTGTTTGTAAATGCTCACGTACGTTTGTATGGATAGTATATTTGGGGTTTGTTTATTGCTGCTACACGTATGTGAATAGTAGATCATATGAAATGAGAAAAGTAGGGGATGTTTTCCTTCACGTCCGCGCGTTTTAAGTGATAATCGAGGTAATATGAATTTTATGTTTTAGGGGGATGTTTACCATCACGTCCGCGCTTTCACTATAAGAACCCACAGTATTCGTGGTTCAAACCATTCTACAAAGAATAAAAAAGAAGATGGCTTCAAACCAACTTGATAAAATGAAAACATTGCAAGACGTCCTGGATAATTTGGGTATGATGGAGCAAATGTTAGTTAGTTAGGTTAAACGAGGATCACTATTCTTATAGTCCCCATCGAGTGAAGATGGAGATCAACAAATTAAGAAAAGTAAAGGAAATGATCAGTGATCTGATGAAAGAAATAAAAGAGGAGAAGGAGGATGAAGAGGAAAGGATAAGGATGAGAGTATGGAACGAAAAAATTGAAAAGGAAGAAGAAAATGAGAAGAGGAAGAAAGAAGAGGAGGAGAAGAAGAAAGAAGAGAAAAAGAAGGAAGAAAAGAAAGAAAAGAAGAGAAAGAGTGTAGGACAGAAAATAAGAAGCTGGTGGAGAAATAGAAGAAATTAAAAGAAGATGAAACCCAAAGGCCCTTTTCAGGGTCACCCACATCTCTCGAAAAGAGATCGACTTTCAATTGCCTACCCCATTTTATATTTTTTTATTTTTTAAAAAAACAAAAAAAAAATCCCATGTTAAATTCCCCTTGTCCCTAGAATTGCTTTTTTTCTCCCATGTTAAATTTCCCTTGTCGCTCAACAGACCCACGATTTATTCCCCATGTTAATTTCCCTTGTCTCTCAACAGACCCAAAATATATTCCCATGTTAATTTCCCATTGTCGCTAAAGTGACCCAGAGGTTTTCGTAATGTTAAATTTCCCATTGTCGCTAAAGTGACCCAGGGTGGTTTTTAATGATAATTCCCATTATCGCTAAAGTGCCCCCATTCGCTACTTGCCTGAAGTGCACCATTACTCTTTAGGTGAACATGCACTTGTCATTTAATTTGATATTAACTAATGTAATCTTTGACAAGCGAAACTATGCACATTGCTTTCTTATGTACTGAACTACTATTCCTAGGGCTGTCAAGAACATCAAGGTTGGATATAGGACACAAGGTACAAATGGTTTGAAACAATGGGAACCAGCCTGGAAATGGGCAAACATAAAATAGAGTATATATGGTTTGGGCTGACTAGGATTGGTTAATACTGTAAGTTATGTTGTAGGAAAAAGAATCTTTTGAGAGCTTATCCTAGTTGTAAGTGAGAGAAAAAGTTAGAGACATTGTTTTATTGATGGAATTTCAGTCCTTTAACAGTGCTGAGTTTGGAACGCTCATTACTAAAATTAGCACCTGACTCTTTAATGCGGAATTAAAGGCACGTGTTTCAAACACATGCAGGTCCAGAAAATGATGTGGTTCATATCCTTTCCTCTACACAGAAGCTGACATCCAGGTTTCATCTATACTGATAAATATAGATTTGATCATGAGAACTCAAAAATGTTTAGTTATTGAATTTTTAATATCATGGTGTTTGCATAGGTTTACTATGGGAACTAATTTAGTACCGTGAGTTCTAGATTATTTGCGAACCAGGCCAGGAATCTTTCTTTTGCAATGGAGGTGTGTCAGACGTGATTCAAAACTATCAAGGCACAATTACTGTGAATTTTTACGATGAAATGCTTCAAGATATTATTGATTTTGGCCAGCCTTCAACATTTTATTTGTTTTGTTTGGTCTCTAATATTTTGAGGAATTATGGATACAAATACGGAGCTATGGAAAACCGGACCCTTTGGGACGTATATAAACATTACCTATTCCGTTACACTGTTGTAGGATAGAGGAAAGGATATTAAATAATAGCAAATAATTTTCATCCTTTTTTAACTTTTCCACTCATTTAGCGGATGATGTAGGCTTGCTTTGCATGTCGTATCACAAAAGGAGAGTAATCTATCCAAAGGATGCCCATTAAGGTTTATAAGAAGTTAAATACCGGTCTTTGTTAAAAAAGGATGAAAATTATTTGCTGCGAGATTTAATTTTTGAAGCATTTGCCCCAGAAAGACCTCCTTGTTTACATCAAGTAGAACATGTACGGTGACAGTGATACAATAAAGGTAAGAAGTGAAATCCTACTATTGGTATAATGTACCTGTACCTAGGCGTCTACTATAATTGACCTATGCATAGGCTTCTTCTGCGAAGAAATACGTTCTTATGTTACACACACACACACACACACACACACACACACACACACATATCTATATATCTATATATTGGATTAAGGATAGTTATGATATGTGAAATCCCCCAGTCTTTAAGGTTTTGGGTTGTCATTATTTAGATGATATGATCGAGAGACTGATTGAACTCATATTGCTAATAAGACAGCATCACCTTTTGCTTCCGGCCTTTCCCAATTCACTTCTGGTAATAGATCGGCCTCTCTCTCTCTCTCTCTCTCTCTCTCTCTCTCTCTCCTTTACGAGTCATTAACATCTTGGTCTCAGACTTTGCTCTTTCCACTGTTCAGTACAGGTGTGGAGATATTTCCTTTTTTAAATACAAAGCGTAACACCCAACTTTAATAACTGAAGTAAAATCGAACGTTTCTACTGGGACCAACTAATAATCCCACCCATTCGTCAGCATTAATGTTTACGTGTCACGCTGACCACGACATATAGTACTATGAAATTATCTCTATAAAATTAATAGACACAATTTAGCATCATTGTTTGTTTTAGATACCGTATTTAATATGCCATTATGCATAGGCTAGTTCCGTTGTTCAGAAACTATTTATTGTTTTTAAGCTAAATTCGTTACCACTACCTTCTGGGAACAAAATATTTATTAAATACAAAAATAATTCAGTTTGGTATTGAAACTTGACCAATCAGTAAGATTACGATCCAAGGCTATTTAAATAGTGGTCTATGTTAAACAAGAAAGTCATACACAATAATTTGACAGTACGCGTTTTTTTTACGCTTTAAACGATGAACCATCCAATTTTTTTAGAATGGAAGTCCTAACACGCCTCTGAAATTTGACAGTACGCGTTTTTTTTCTTTCGGGGGTGGGTGTTGTATTTTCGAGTTCCTTTAGTCGTTATTTAGAAATCTGTTCATGTTATCATTTCAAAGATTACATCTATCCCTATATATATATATATATATATATATATATATATATATATATATATATATATATATATATATATATATATATATATATATATATATATATATATATATACGCTTTAAACGTTGAACCATCCAAATCTTTTAGAATGGTAGTACTGACACGCCTCTGAAAATTACTTCAAGGTTTGTGCTAGACAATGCGTTGTGATTTGAGCAAAGAATTTTCTTTCTGTCCCTTATTCGCAGTTTAAATGTTCAGCCGATCTGCTTTATCTCATACTCGACCAATTGTCGTTCATATGTAAATTCACTTCCCAATTTATTACAGATGTGTATGAAAACACATTTATGTGAACAACAAAAAACTATACACATATATATCACTCACTCTATGACACGCATACTAACTGATCTGGATGCACACAAATCTTGACAAAGTTGTAGGAACCACATTTGAAGGTCGTCAATAGAAATACATTTGTGGAATTTACAGCTGTATAAACTATATTATCTTCAATAGTATTGTGTTTGTAACTCTTTCTTTTGCGATTCACAAACCAAAAAATGTGTATGGGGTATCTGTTTATACACATAATCGAGCGTTCTTCTGTGTAGTCCTGTCATGATTGTTACTCATTCTACCGACATAAAACATGATATCAATAATTATACACTTTTAAATCAATATGAAACAATGTCAGATCGTTGATATTTGGAAAATACTCTTCTTTTTTAGAGGTGTGGTGGGGGCTCTAATGGGGTATCAACAAGATCGCCACCAAACTTTCGAACGCTTATATCATGTCACAAGGTTAGGTATTTTGCACCTAAAACTAAATGGAACTGACCTAACATAAATTCACAAGGTTTGATAAATCTACATATAAATGTAGTCAATTTGTCGAACAGACAGATACACGGACTGACAGACGAACTAGCAGCGAGACTGAAAAACACACAAATATGAATTATATATATATATATATATATATATATATATATATATATATATATATATATATATATATATATATATATATATATATATATATATATATATATATATATATATATATATATATATAATGTATAGATCCATAAAGTTGCCTATTTGATTTTCTTCCTCATTTCTCTTTATCTATATGCATGTCAATGCAGATGAAAAACTCCAAAGTTGAACATATGTTGTAGTGATGAATAATGTGACATAGCTAATAATACTTAATGAAGCTGGAAGCGGAATGTGTCTTTCATACAGGAATCATTGGTAAATTTATTACCGTTGGGTATTAAAGCATTCAAAGAGTAAATTGGAACGTTAAGTTACGAGATGTTTTGGCACTCATTTAATTAGATGTGGAGCGCAAAACTGTGGCATTTACGTAGGCAATGTATTTGTCGATTCATATATTTGTGTCAAAATATGAATAAAAGAATACCGAAATAGAAACATATCGACCATTGGCACGAAAGTCTATTACTATTTTCATGGTTGGAGTTCATTTATAAATCATCTCTTTTGCAGTAGATTTCATATATTTGACGTTGAGTAGATATGCTTGTCAAACAAACGAAACACGTACCGTATTTTGTAGATTTGATGTGTTTCCAGTGCTAAATAACTTAAATGTTCGCATGCTTCGATGTCATGAAGACAACTCTTAAATTCATATAACAGTTTAAATTTAGCTTAATATTATTACGTCAACCATTTGTAACGTTTTCATAATTTGATTTAACGAATATTTATATGGGGTATTTGATCAGGTAGGTATTTGATGTGGCCAAAAGAAAAGATCCATTGAAAGGCACCCAAGTATAATCGATAACAACACGCTTGAATGTCGATCGTTCTGATGCAATCCTGACACCATAAAGGCACCAAGAAAGTTCGAAGTAAAAAGAACATTTAAATATTTCAAGCTTTTAGGGTAAGACGGGGATTCCACCAACTTTAAACTTCAGCATTTCTTCCTGTGAGAAAAAAAATAAGATCAATTTACTGACGCTAAATGTTTCCAAACGTTCAATCTAAACAGAGTATAATGCATTGGATATATATATATATATATATATATATATATATATATATATATATATATATATATATATATATATATATATATATATATATATATATATATATATATATATATATATATATATGCGGGTGTATGGGAGGGGGTTTGCACGAGCGCATGTTTGTGTGTGTGTGTTTCTGACCCCCAAATCATCACTCACCCAGCACAAAAAATATCAGTCTTTTACAAAATCTACACGTTTAGCAGCTTCGAACTGCTTATTTGAAATACACTCTTAAAGTCTTCTTCAAATTGTATAACAGCGCTCAACATTCATTGCAATAACGGCCAGTAAAAGTATGTGCATAGGATTCTCTAATGATTTTAGTCCATGTACAAAACGTTTCTCAAGGATAGAATGCAATGGCAACATGACATTAGTCAGTGACATGTTATTGAACTATTGTCGGTTGCATCATAGCAGAATATTTTCTGAATGGTTTGATTGAATAGATCAAAATAAATTGCGGTTTTAAAATAAACTTTCATTGAAATAGAAATATTCATAAAGAGTACCGTGTCATCAGAGGACCGAACTGCAGGCTACATGTGAAGAAAACGCGAAGACAAAATGTACACAACAGCACTTATTTGAACTAAGGCATATGCCTTACAGTATGGTGAAGAACACTTTAAGGAATTGCCCAGAAAAATATCCGTCTTTAATTTTCATTCTTGTTAGGAAACCTGGCTTAGAGGGAAACTTTTATCGCGCTCTTGTTTACTAGAAACATTGTCTGGCACTGTAATTGAACGAACTTACAACAGATTTAATTGTAAACGTAAATCTCTACTGCCAGATCATTGGTTGTTGGGAGAATATCAAGATGAACGTTAATCCTCACCTATAAATACAATGAGTCTTTTAAGGCCTCCGTCGTTCAAGGACAAAATCTTTTGACTTTTTTTGCAATAGTCCTCAGACACGCGTTACATTAAACATTCAATACATACTAGGAATGACAACATTGTTTTTGAATTATATTGATTAAGAAATGCATGTTGGTTTGGAAAATAGAAGCATGAAATCGAATAGAGAGCATTTCTAAAAACAATATATGGATTGCAGTAAGTTATATTTCGTTTCAATTTTATGGCATGTTTATATGGGTGTACAAATAATTAAACATTAGCCAAGCGAATCATGTGTGTGTGTGTGTGTGTGTGTGTGTGTGTGTGTGTTTTAACGTAGCTTTACACATTCTCAGTCACATCGCTAAGACGTCTGCAATGTGGCAGTTTATACTGATGACTTGCACTGGGCATCATGTTGCAGACATATGGCAACATGTCCCACACAGACACCAGACCAACCAGTTCTAACACTAACCTCTGCTAGTACAATTTTTAGAAGTCTTGGTATGACTCGGCCGGTGTTTGAAACCTCGACCTCCTGTATCTAACCACTTAGGCCAATGGAGCTGTCCAAAGTGAATCATACTGTGGCTGTCTCCTAGAGTAATCGAGCCTTCGCAACAAAATATATGTGACATGAAAAGGAAAAAATGTTAGCATATCAGCTGTTAATGTTTACTTATTTATTTGCATTCAACATTAGAGGTAAATGGTACCAACAGCCCATAAGAACCATTAAGAACCATTAAGAACCAATAAGGTTGGCAATATTTTTTATTTGTATGTCCGTATACCCCGTTGGCAATGGGTCTATGTTGAATTAAATGTTATACGATTTGGCACGATTATTAAATTTCGAACAAATAAAATGAAAGTTGTTACATTCTTGTCAAAATACATTGATACAGATCCATCTTTTTAATGTATATATTCATTCCAATGTTTTCATTTTACTCTACGTACACGAAGTATCGATAGTGACTCAACAAAATGAAAGCCAAACAAGGAAATTAAATATTTTACGCTCTACTAGCCCGTTATACTTTATATGAAAAAATACATATTTTCTTCTCTATTCCAGTATTGATTATCGATTAGATATAACAGTATTTTTGCGATAATAACAAAGCAACTTCATCCCTTTTGGAATAAAAATGACGCACAAGATTTCTTGAATAACAAAAAATATTTCAGGATATTTTCCTTTCTCATGTTTGATTCAATTCTTGAACTCAATTATTTATTTCTATTTTTAAAAAAAAGATATTATATTTATCTCCTTTGAAGAGTACGCAAATGGAATTAATATATTCATTATTTGTATTTCAAAGATACGCATATATGTTATTGTATAAATGGATCAATAGTATGGTATGTCACTACATAAGTCTGATTCAGATTTGGTCATACTTTTTCTGTGGTGGTCAGAAACGTTAATTCTTTGTGTTTAAAGCGTCCTTTTTGAAATGAAGGAAAAACATTTCATGCTGCTAAAGCTTTTAACTTTCATTTAATTGATATTGATTCGAGATGAACTCATTCTTTATCATGAAAAACAAACATCTGTGTTAATTATAAATAAAGTTATTATAGACAAATCTGAATGGCATATCTCTCAATCCATTAATGTTCTGACCATTATTCGCTCTCTTGAGCTATTTGATGGTACAGAAGCAACATTAATATTTAGAATAGGAATCTTCTACCTTGGATGGCATCAAGCTCTCGCCATTAGTAACCAGCAAATATATCCTGCTACAATGCACAAAATAAACTCCATTCGTCACGAAAATATTCATCGTTGGTCGTATATCAACGCGTTTAACGTTTGGCTGAAGAGGTTGTTAACCCTGATAATATTTGATTTCATTCCAATTTCACGTTAGTGTTGATCAAATGCAGTTTCCGCACGAAATATTGATAGTGTCAAAGAGACAATGTGTTCATGGCGCGAGAATCGGAGCAATGATAGGTCAATGGCTAAGGAATGGAATGTCCCTTTCAATCAGAAATTAAACTGGAGTGTCAGATGTGATAGGAATATGTATCCATTTAAGTACTATGGATTTCAAGTATTTCCCCTGAGACAATTACTTGCTTTATTACTGTATTAGATCTTTAGTGTTGCAAAAGGCAAGTACCATAATGATATTTCTACTTTTATTTTACTTGATTCATACTGAGCATTCGTAGTTTCTTCATTTTGCAATAACGGTGATCAAGCCTAGTTCGAATAAATTCCAATACATATCAATGGCAAACGCTGATCCGGTCTGTAATAACCAATCTCTACTGCCTGCATTCATGAATATCGCTACCCTGCAGTAATATCTTGGAGATGTGTCAATCACTGATGTGCCTATTTGAGCCTACGAAATATTCAGTTACCGCTAATATCTTGTTCTTGTGTCAAGCATTGATCTGCCCGTTTGGGCCAACGAAAGATTCAGTTTCCGCTAATATCTTGTCCTTGTGTCAAGCATTGATCTGCCCGTTTGGGCCAACGAAATATTCAGTTACCGCTAATATCTTGTCCTTGTGTCAAGCATTGATCTGCCCGTTTGGGCCAACGAAAGATTCAGTTACCGCTAATATCTTGTTCTTGTGTCAGAGTATCTGCAAAGTGAACTAATTAAATGACGTATCCACTCTACATTGATCAAAATATAATAGGACATTCTTGGATATTCTGTCAGCTTCTTATGTTATAAATGTATTCAAAACAACTTGGAAAGACAACCGTGTTTTATTTAAAACCACGTAGCTCCACTAAACCTACCTCACCAATTTAAACAGATTCTTGAGCAGTAAACGTGACGACGTGGAGAAAAATGGGACCCTATGTCGTCAAGGGGAATTCAACATTGCTCCGCAATTTAAAAGTCATGGGACATTAAATATGCTTACTGTGGTCTAGTTGAATGTTAAAATAAAAAGTGTCAATATGTTTAACACTAGTATGTAATCTGAGGTCAACGGGAAAAAGGTAGTGTGCCAACAAAACACTGACACTGGCTGACCAACATATAGACAGACTGACAAGCATCCAAACCTAGTGTCTAGTACCCAAACCTGCTTAACAATACCTAGATATGGTCACAAGCACCTATAATAACTACTGACCAGAACCAGTACGGAACAGCATTTCCGCCTACTAAGAGTCATAAGTGCAGTACTGAAGAAACGTAACGCAAATTAAGGAAACACGAGTAGAGAAAGTGAGAGCAACACCTAAACAGGCATAATTACATTTTTCACTCATACCTTTATAAATACAACTCCAAAGTTTAACAAAAGGGGAAAGGTGTAGGGATGTTCTCATATTAACCAGCTGTATTACTTATATACTATCACGGCTGAAAAAGACAAAAGAGATGAGAGAGAATTTACGTTTGGTGTCGAAGATAAAACAAAAAACAAAGCCCAACAGACATGAAATGATATACTGACAAATACTGAGTATTTTGTGCTTCTGAAAGATCTAGGTTGCCCTGAAAAGGACCGTTGGTTTGATAAAAATATTGTTTACATTGGTGTCACAGCTCATCATCAATGCAAGCCTATACACTAACACTCTGTTTCAACAAACTTCCCTTCTTTTCCACAGAGAAGTATTAATGATAGTTATGACGTTTCACGATGACCTGGCATATTTGAGATAGTCTTGATCAAACAACGTTCTGTAAATGATAGTAGACAACTCGACGTTGGTCCACATGTTGATTGGTGTTAAGAATGCATGAAACAATGAGTCTAGCAACATATTAAAGTTCATTTTGAGCTTCCACTGCTGTTGCTGATGTGTCCAATATTATTCCAAAAGAAGGACTTTGAAATATTTTTGTGATTTTTTTATCGTACATGTACCACCATTTCCCGACCTACTACAATTATTGCCAGATTATGCCGATGTAAGAAAACAAGCAGAAAGAAGGATTAGATGCATATTTACAGCTATAAAAAAGGAGAAGAACATACGTTTGAACAAAAGCAAGACGATGCAATGAGAAAGCATCAGCAAATGAAAACAAGAAGTTGTGTACAGAGGGGGATTTACCCAGTGCTAAAGAAACGATAAATGTGTTACTGTACATTTTGACAGAACTAAAAGTCTTTAATGCAAAAAAAAAAAAAGAAATCTCAAGGTATATTCTCTTCATTTAGAACCACAATGGCATTTTAAACATAACAAAAACGTTGTTTTAGCTTCCTTGGATTGTCTTGATTTATTTTGGCTAGAATTGTTTCTTCTGCTGCTTTTTCTGCTTCTTAAATGACTTCGTTTTCTCTTTATTTAGCACTTTCTTTGGTCGCTCTGGACACTGAAAACCAATGTCATTTCTCTTGACAATGGCAAATATCTATACTTTCGTCTCTATACAATAAGTCTCCTTTCATAACAGTTTTGTTTCTTTGAAGTTGTGGACATTATATAAAAAAGTGTACTTTCTTTTGATACACATAACAGGCATCTTAACTTTTATCTCGAGAGGAGTAATGTTGAATCCCTCCATATTTCTTGTGGATTGTGTAGTTTCATTCTGTAAATCGTTACCTAGAAGCGTGGTTTCTGGCTCTTCGTGTGTTTTGAACATGGAATTAAATGAAAGTATCCTTTTACGTAGGGAGTTCAAATGTTATCAAATAGTTCACAATCATAAAACGATCGCACTATTATAAGAAGAAACGTGAAAAAAGCGACGACGATATTCTGTTTTGCACAACACTCACCAAAGTGTTTTGATAGACGTTCGCCTTTGCGATGTTGAAGAAAAAATGTTTGATTCATATTCAAAACCTCCATTCCCCACCCCTACTTAAACTAACACTATCATATTTAAAGAGTACAAGTACACCAGAGTAGACACGATTACGAGTATGACAAGATAATTTATGACCCGTTTACCCTTTCTAATTTTTCTCAGAGGATTTTTAACCCCACTAACTACAGTTGGGATGGAGATGGTGTGAATCGCTACTGCCAACAGCAAATTACGGTGAGAGTCCACAACTTCTCAGGATAGGACGGTCCGATTGTTTTGATAAAAAGAGACCAAAAAGAGCCACGATGATTTCCGCCAGATGCGACACATACAGCCCAGTCTGAAGAAATTCATGAGTTAATTTTCCATGCATGTCAGTATGGGATGACGTAAATGGCAAAATGATATTTTTTTCTTTTTATCCAACCAAAACGAAAATCAATACTTTCCTGTCACCTGACAATAGCAACAAGACAACTCATCAGCGGAAGGAATTTTTAAGCTACGTCAACATTTTTTATTTAGACATAAACAAGAAGTAAGCAGCTGTTACTTCGGTTATTACACTCTGAAGAAATGTAGCAAGTCAAGGAATGGTACTAATCACTAAGCGGCATTCATTTGAAGCAAGTGGAACAGAGCGAAAAATGACTACCATTTACTAAACTTATTCGTTGGGAAATCTCGTAAAACGTCATTTGAGCCTAAGACGAAATACTTGTTGAATCAAAGTCAATACTTTCAGCTCATCGCCGATGAAGGAAAACTCTTCAAGTACGTAGAAGAAGAGCTAATATTGGTACATTATGGTGTGATCATGAAGCTCTTTCTTAAATGTCATCATAGCTGCTAACGTGACTCTCAATGTGTCATAGTATTCAAATAGTACCAGTCATTTATCAGCTCCCAACATCTTGTACGACTTTTGATGCTACGACTTCTACATACAGTTTTGTAGTGATAAACTAAATTCAATGTAAGGAAGGTAATGAAAAAGATTGACAAATTTTCTATGTTACAAACTACCTTTGAAAGAAATATTTTCTCAAGACAATGATCCCTTTGGACGTGTACTTATTTGAATTTATAATTGAATTTCTTCACAATGGTTGACTCTCAGAATATCTTTATGAATATTCCATCCAATTAACCGTTTAGAAGAGTACATTCAGATACTACCTTTGGAGCTGAGAGGATGCATTTACTTTGAACGTATTCAAGTAAATCTAAAAATATAATATCTATTTCAATGATATAAGAAGATTGATTTTCTGGAAAATCCATGATGAACTCGAGACTCGTCGTGTTCATAAGGTTATCGATACCACGACCTGTGCAATCAGTCATTGAAACCATTAAAGAGTATAAGGATAACGAAGCGCTCTAAAAGAATTCATTCGGGGCGTGTTTGTGTGTGTGTGTGTGTGTGTGTGTGTGTGTGTGTGTGTTAATGCCGATATTAAATAAAAATGTCAGTCTCAACGAAGTGTTGCGATGAATTTATTTAACACCATCTCATTTACTTCAAGGATTTATTCCCATTCCTCATGAACACAAAATTTGTTTGAAAGCGTAAAGTAGCAACTGGCCGATCCAAGAATCAATACTCAAACAATGAAATAAATTGTTCTCCGAATGGAAAATGGTCCCCACTTCAGGGACAGGGATTATTTTGCTCCTTTTACGACGAGAATCTAATTGGCTAAGACAGTAAAACACACAGAAACAAATTAAAAGTTTCTAAGGGAGAAAGGAAGATAGCAGTAGTGACTTCACAGCCAAATTCATATACCTCGAATGGAAAACCAAATACACTACCACATCACTCTAAAGAAAGATAACAATAACTTGATCAGAGAAACCTCGATTTGTTGACACTGCATCAACACTTGTTCCTGTCGCTTTCTCTTGTCTAAACAAGAACTGGCACTATTTAGACTAAACTGACAACACTTCTGTGTCTAGTGGTACACAAAGTTACATTGGTGTGACGTCTTGAACTCCAGAGGACTTATTTTAAAAGGGAGAAGTGCTACACCTCAGCTCCTCTAAAATAGATTTCTTTACCACTGAGTTCATAGTAACACCACAGCCGACAAAGCCTAAAGATATATCATAGAAAACAAACTATACCTTTCAAGTTCTTGCAGGTAATGCCCCGATGCAAACCCATGTAATTAAAAAAACAACATAAATAGCTATGTGAAGCTCTTAAAATGTATAGATATGTATGGTTTCATTCATCCTTCCCTACTTTTCCAATAAAAAATACAAATACATATTAGGACAACATCATTACTTTCTTCGACAAACGGATAAAAACAATTCAATCATTCCAAAGAATAAAGAATCATCCGTTCAACGAAGAGAATTTCATCCATTGCTGATTATTTGGTTGTTAAAAGTCTATGATCCCATGTTAGGGTCAATAGCCTGAATATTTTGAGGAAGTGTATTGTGGTGGATATAAAAAGGTCTGTACGTTTTAAAGGGACATCGAACTTGTAGACACATGTGCCTTATGGAAGGATGGACATTCTTTAGTTCCCACAAACAATGGATCGAATTCCACCGTTGGTACGAACATATGTCCCGCTTACGAAAAGATTTACACTCGTTAAAGAATCAAACATATTGTCTAAAATGGAAACAATCAAACGGACAATTATTACAACATATATAGCTGATTCACCTGAATGCATTAGACGAAGCTGCTTTACCTACTTTGAGACATTCGAAAATGTGAAAACGAGGAAAGTAAACAACCAGGAGCTACTAAGGCCACAAAAATGGTCACGTATATGGAAAGAAAGAAGCGAATAATGTCAAGCGTAATCTACATAAAAACCTTTAACCCCAAATGGGACAGCCCTTTGAAACTTTGAAGACAGAGCAAAACCAAGAATTGCAGAAACAAGAACTTATACTCTTTCTGGAACATTCCTTAACTATTCATATTGCTCGTTGGATACGTCAGACATCGCAATTCAAATTACCACACAACCCTAGAGCATCGAACATTAGACTTCTCGTTGGTCATACGTTTGGGCAACATTTGCTACAATCCTGCTTTTATGGCTGGCTAAAAATGTATTCAAAAAATGTATTATGTAACTAAATTCAAACTTGAAAGCATACACTTGCCAGATGTACGACATTTTTTACAAGAACAATGGTTGTATGTATATAAATTTGAAGTCGTTTTCCCAAGGGACAAAATGAACGTAGCTTGAATCGATTACAACGGCAAGCCGATGGAGCAAATGTCTCTTATTTAGTTTCGTACACTCTAGGTTACAAATATTTGATTCGACTCACTGATGAGTTTTTAAAATCGGCTTGAATGGTGATATAAACATCCAACCATGTTCAGAGTTTGTACGAAGTTTAAACTTTGTTTTGAAACAAAGTGATCGACTCACTTCGTGCTGTAATTTGACAAAGACATTTACTTTCGCATCAAACCAAGCCACATACTTGGAACATTTTTAAATGATCCTTGGAATATTTTACACATCAAAATATTCTCGAATGCATTGACGAGTTTGATCATTTACTTGGTACGTCATCCAGAAAACAATATCAAACAAAGACCATGGCCTTTGCATCAGAAAAACAAGATGCACATTTGACAATGTATAAATGATACGCATGTGACAGTAAATAACTGTGAGACATTGCATAACTTCACAAGATCTACATAGTAATGTAACAGTAGCTTACGCTATCTTCAACGTTAGAGCAGCAGTAATAATACTGTCAGCATTGAAACGGTTTTTTGCGTGGCGGTAAGCAGTAATTAGGCAGTCCTCGATCACTTGAAAATCGTGACACAAGGCTTCTGGTTCCCATCAGTTGTTTGTTGTCTTTTCCTTGTAAAGATTGTTTTTCTGGGAGAAATGTATTATATGGAAAATTGATTGGCTCTGTTTATGAGTACACAGCAGCTAATAGTGCAACATATTATGATGTAGCTTGTTATGCAACAATAAATGAAAGTACTGCAATAGATAATGACCATGCTAGCTAATTGTTATGCAAGAACAAATGAAAGTATTGGAACTGATTATGACACAGCTTTCTAATAGTTATGCAACGACAAATGAAAGTATTGGAACAGATTATGATATAGCTTGCTAATAGTTATGCAACGACAAATAAAAGTATTGAGATAGATTATGACATAGCTAGCTAATTGTTATGCAAGAACAAATGAAAGTATTGGAACTGATTATGACATAGCTTTCTAATAGTTATGCAACAACAAATGAAAGTATTGGAACAGATTATGACATGGCTTGCTAATAGTTATGCAACGACAAATGAAAGTATTAAATAGATTAGGACATATCTTGCTAATAGTTATGCAACGACAAATGAAAGTATTGGAATAGATTCTGACATAACTTGCTAATATTTATGCAACAACAAATGAAAGTATTGGAATAGATTATGACATAGATTGCTAATTGTTATGCAACACATGACAGTATTGGAAGAGGTGACTGTGTGACTGAATGGCGCACTGTGAAAAAATTATTTCAAGAGCCAAGAAAATAATGCTAATTAGTGCTGTATTTATATGGCAAATAACAATTTATTATGGAAGGCACTTTTCGCACCTCTAAGACCAGAGAACGCAGTTATTCTCCAGAGCTCAAAGAAATCTTTATCTTTAACACATTTCACAAATACCAATCTTACAATGTTCAGGATAGTTTTATATTTATCATGAAATTTGTTCCATGCTTTGTCAGCGTTTATTTCCTAAATGCATCTTAACCAATAATAAAGGCAGAAGTATCGATTAGTGACTGAATGTACAGTTGGTACGTCTTAGACATTCACAGACAAGAATCTCTGTCTATGGCTATTAGGTCAGCTGACATTTTCAGTTTTTAAAGCACTAAGAGTAAATTTAATCCATTTAACATGCTGTTTACGCTTGGTATTGTTTGTAAACAATTTTATTGCAACACTTTTTCAGGATTAATGTGTAAGAGAATCGCATCAGCAGACAAGGCTTTACTTTCATTGAATAAAACAATTTAACAATGACGTATACGTAACAAGAACACAATTGTATTCTGGGGAACATTAAAAGAACTAATTCTTCGTTGATGGAAATTGAAGACGTAAGAGATGATGATAATGAAGTTGATGATGGTGATAATGGTGATGATGGTGATGATGATGATGATGATCATGAACACAACACGATGATGAAGACAACGATACGTTGATGGTGATAAGAACCTATAAATTAATTGGTCATAGTATTTTGCCTGAAGCAAATGTAGATTGATGATCTTGGTGCATATTGCCATGCCTAATATTTCCTATAAAATAATCATATTAAGTTCATAAAACTAATTCATTTTATAGAAAATCACACCAATGTTGGCACTTGGTCTCTTGATAAGATCCATTTAATCTGCAAAGCCCAGGAGATGTGTCTTGCTGTTGGTGAAATAGTAATGCTTTGAAAACCCATCGCAAGATTAACGAGGCATATGTAGTGGCGAATTAAAGAGATAACGTGCTTTGTTGTGAAGAGAAATGTATGCCATCATCTCAAAGTAATGGATAGATTATGAGTAACTGTGCAGAGAACAAACACGCTGCACTTCATCATGGTCCCTGGATCATGTTCATTTGTATTTCCCAATTTCACCTGCTGATTTTCAGTTCAAGCATCCAATTAGAGTGTACATCCAGGAAATGCGTGTACATTGGACCTAACAGCGTAAGGTGTGATTGCTGCAAAAGTACAATGCCATAGTATCACACACACACACACACACACACACACACACACACACACACACCGGGTCAGACCTTATTTAAGGTTCTTAAATTGAACAGTCCATGGTAATATTTAGATCTGGTATTGTCATCGAAGGTATTACACGAATAAAAAAATGTATTTATGAAAAAGGGCATGTTTAAATGTTTAAAGATGATATATATATTACATGAAGTATATGAGTATTAGAGCACAATTATTAATTTACCAGTTGCTGTGATTGACAAAATGTGCATAACAAATTCATAATAAAAGATATGATATTTTAAATCGTATTGCCATTGCAGTGGCATAAATACAATATATGTATCAAACGATCGAATTCTGGAGAAATGTAAATAAATAAACATGTTCACTTTAAACCACGTATTCTTAATAGCTATGTCTACGTCATTTAAGATATAAAACTCCACGTAAGTGCAATTTATGTTTTGGAGATTTTTGTGTTCCTAGGTAACCCACGGTCTACTGCCTGTAATGATTTTAATTCCGTCCGTCTAAGGAGATGGCTTTAAACTTTACTGATAATTGCATTAATCAAAAACGCTTAAATGCACTCTTTATTTTTCACATGTACATTATTTCTTTTTCTGACCTCCTATCTGTTTTGAGTACTAGAAAGAGTGCATATATTAGATCACGTAGCAAACTAAGATCAAAAACTAAAACTACTGAGAGACATCCAAAGTTATTGAAGTACCCCAAAACCACATAACTATTAATATAGCTGTAAACGGCCAAACAGACCGCTTTCGTATTCTAAATGCAACCGTAGTTCATGAATCGGATATAGTAGGCCATGCAATTTTAGAGCAAGCTCTTTGGTTATCATACTCAAACCTTATTATATATTAGCGAACAAATGATATTTCCTTCTACTGTTCAACGATGCAACCGATAACACCGTTAATGTTGTCGATGCTATTATCCTTCTCATAATCATCATCAGAATCATTGTTATCATTTGATGATATTTCTGAATGTTTGAGTCCCTGATAAAACAGGTTAGTTAGGAGTAAAAGTAATATAATTGTTCAAAGAGCTTCGACTGGTCCAAAATCAATTAACCTGCCAATCTAAATCTTTCTAACCATCATTGAAGTAAATTGGGGTTTGTCTTGTATGCATGCAAATTTATTCTTAGATAAGCACATACAATGAAACTGTCCAGCGCGATCAACGTTTCATAATTACACGTGGTCAAAACGTGACAATTAGATGCCAGGAAACAGAAAACATTTAACAAATAACATTCATCACAACAATCTGAGGGATGTAAATTATGAATACCAATAAAGACTTTAAAAGAGTTCAGTTAAGCTGCAAGAACATTTTACAGTATATTGTTATTCATCCTTCACACCTCTTAGAATTAGTTATCTGTTATCCTAACAGTTCTCAGCTTGGCTGAGTCATGCTGCCCACTAGACTATGGAAACCTCTTCTGACTCAGATAACAAAGCTATTGTACAAATGAATAAGAACAAAGCGACCGAAATGAGAACTATAAAAGTGTTGCCCACTATGGCTGGTATTTGGTAGGGTTCCTCTCATCGAATAAAATGTGTTGTTCATACTAAGATCGGTAAGTTTAGAATAAAATATTTTTAGTTTTAGTCGATTTATTGATTTGTAAACAATTAAGAATATTAACTACTCACTTTTAACTACGTGGCGGAATTTTCATAGCAGAGTGTCAAACTTACTGCATATTATATGGTTACTTTCATGAGCACGAACGTTTAAACTAATCTCGCAACAGCTAGCGCTGTTTCATTAGGTGTAAATTGGCATATTCAATGGTAATGTAGTGGTATGTTGATCAGTTTGGGGAGTGACTCATTTTTAGTAAATATGCGTTCGTGTTTGAAGGTTGGCAGAGCGTCTCTAATGGAGTACTAACATGAAAGATCATGACGTGTATCATGTCTTACTTTACCTTATGTTCAAGCATAGTATATGAGAAAAAGTCATTACATTATGTGCTGTAATGGTGCTAAATTCTGAAGATAAGTCCGCAGTTCATTATGTAGTGGCCAGCGTGACAGGCTATCATTAAGATTCACGTATGGGCTAGACTCGTAATAACTTGGAAGAATATTACCCTCTGTCATAAGCGCTCAATCCACTGGAATTACACAACTATATTTAAGGAATAATAACGGACTAATATACTCGTTCAAAATAAGAAAGGCATTTCATTCTGATGCTATTACCATTGTACTATTCGTCTAACTTGTTCTGAGCCATAGGTGCGATTTTAAGAATTGTGGATCGATTTCGTCGACAATTTGACCAAGCCTCATTTTGTTTACATATCCTCGAGAGATGCACATACTTGGTAGTTGGTTTCAGCAAATGTTTGTTTTATTCATTATCACAGATATTCTAGATATGTAAAGACAGGATGGTACAAATGCCTATCTGGTTCATCAATAATCGAAGAAACTTTGCGATAAAAACACATAAAAAGTATCAATTAAAGGGGTTGCCATATCCGGGTGTCCAGGGCCGTAGAAAGCGATCACGAGCCTATTTCCTTCTACTTTAACATGGAATGCGAGCCTAGGGTAAGAAACATACTGGCATCGCCTAGTTCTTGGTCAAACAAAAAATTTCTTTTGAAAAATTGAAATGTGTTGTTCAGCCCGGGCACAGGATATATATTCCCGGTTGCCTTCCACCGTCTTATCGGCCCTGCGGGTGTCAAAATAACGTCTAGTTTTGGAATGTAGTTTTGGGGAGCAGGGAGTCTCAATGGTTTGGTTTTCAAACGCTTCGGTAAAAATGATTTATAAAACATTATTGTAAAATGGAACTGTGTTTATCTTACAGCTTACTGTATACATCAATTTGAAATACGAGAAATGACATACACACAACAGAGATCATACTAACTTAAGTACTTGACAGAATCAGCACGCACGTTTGCGAGAGAAAAAAAAAAAGAAATAATGAACTTTAACTCGAATATTGTTTGCACCTTGCAAGATTTTATTTTACATATCACATTCTCAGACAGCCTGATTTTGTCAAAACTATTTCATGCAAGCATTAAACGCGACACGTTTTGTATGAATCATTTGGATGACCCTAAATCCTCGGCTGAATTAAACTGTATGCTAATGCAAGGGCATACGCGTTTGCAATGAAGTACGGGATAACCGTCTGTACCTCTTGCCTCTAGAATACCTTATGTTTCCGAACCATGTTTTGAATCTGAAATTATGACCAGCATAGAGTTATTTTTACAGCAGTGAGCACAAAATTCACATGTCAAACTATGGCGAAACGATAACAACACTTTTCCATTCAAGTACCCCAGAAACCCCTTATGTATTGTATATGAATTGGTGATGTGGAGAGAAAATGATTAAGCACTCACTATTTACTCCAACAACTCTTCTGATTTGCTAACAGTTTCCATCCCAACATCAAATCTATGTTCAAGTTATCAGAAAACTCCTAGTATATTCTTGCATATGCGGTCCGAAACAGAAATCGACATGTATTACCAATCGTTGGACTGTAGTCCATATCTCTTATATGACAGAAGTCATCCCAAACGTGTAATTAAAAGCGTCATAGGCTATAAACTCACTCCTCTCTCTCTCTCTCTCTCTCTCTCTCTCTCTCTCTCAGTGCGGAAAACAATGCTCCGAGACCTGACATGCAGTTGACTTCATGGCTAGAGTTTCCTTAATAGCAAGCGAGAAAGCTTCACGCTACATTATTAACCCAAACAACTATATTTTCTCGACCAATGAGAGCATTCGATTCTACTCAGCATTAATTTTGCCGTGGCATGTTGTAAACTTCCGTTCAACAATGTCCTTCACATATAACATATAATATATTATGTTGTATTCTTAAAGTATAAAGTAACATTTGACGAATGTTTCCTTTCCACATAATAAATTAATGAAATGGGTGCACTATTTAGTCAGTTCTTTAAGGTTTCGCTCTATGGTTTCGTACTTTGTACAGGAGTGAATTTTGTAAAGAAAAACAATCCTATGTACACCTCACTAGTTATCCTGGCTATTTATAAAGGCCTTGAATATCTTAGGTATTGTTAAAATAACTTTAAATTATTTTCTTTGTGTATGCTTGATGGGCGTAATCTGGATTATCGTCAGTACATATTGGCTTTAACATGGAATGCGAGCCGAACAACTCATTTACTTTCACGCTATTGGAACCATTTATAGGTACTTATTTATACATAAGACGGTCAATAATTTTCCTTCTGCGTTACTGCTATATAAAAACACAGCTTATATGACGTTCCTCACTAGTGCTTACTTTTATTTTTAATTTTAGGATTTTATTCATAAACGTAGACGTCGAGTAAGTGTTGTAAATTTTTTGATGCAATGGTGTACTCGCATTATTAGGATTATTTACATTTTTAACACGATTTTTAAATGTCCGAGTACATACGCATGTCAGATTTTGCTGCAGTTGGTAAGTGTTCGTAAGTGTTCGTCCATATTTTGCATAAGACTTAAACTAAATTTGCGGCATCCATTTTGTGCAATTTTCTAATTTCTAATATTACAATAAACAAGGTCTGCCGGATGCAAGTCGCTTATCAGGAACCAAAGACCATAGTCAGCAAGTAATCAACACCTCATCAATTTTAGCTACAAATTATAGCAGCCTTGTTTCCGATAATTCTTCATTTGATGAATGCTGAGTAAAACTAAAGCTCGATGCATTAGGACTTGGGGCTCTCATGTTGCTATGGAAACGTTTGGATTCATAATAAAGCGGATGTTTGTTTGGCTGATTGAGGCGGCGAAAAAGATTGTCTGTGCAAGGTCGGATGTATTCGGATTCTTCTAAACACAACAGAGACAATAGCATGGTTTCAGATGAAGTTTTTTGTTGAAACTGCGGCATAGAGAGACGAATTACATGTAAATGTATTTGCCTTGCGTTTCTTTACATTTACTGTGAAAGACATATGGATATTCTGCTCTATTTTCACCTTACACTGCATTAACTGGGGTAAGTTGGGTTTTTTAATTATTTTCATGGTAGATTATATATTCATGTACCTGCAACATATGGGTTTTAATTTAGACCACATCATTCGTGGTTACTAAAACGGTCAGTTCATACTGTTTTATCGTGCATATTTCATAACTCCGTTCCTGCACAATAATTCTTTCTTAATCAATATAAAAAATAAACAATGATAACTTCATTGGAGAATGTTAATTATGTAATTTTTAATGAGTCTTTTGAACATTTCAAATTGGCTTCACGATTGGTTATGTTTTTAGTGATGAAGATGTAGCAATCGCTCATGCCAGTCTTGCAGTAAGTCTAAACTTCACATTTATTTCAAAGGTCAACACGAACATTCTTGATAATAATTCTTTCAATTTTCTGATATAAGTACATGAATAATAAATAGACAAAACAATATATGGGTTGTGTTCTGATAGGACGGAAAGAACGATACAGCGTTGGAATGTCGAGGCGATCAGGCCGAAACTATGTGTATACGCCGTATGGAGCGAGTTTGTGTGCCCCTCCTCACCCTCACACACACCCCACCCCCACCCCACCCCCACCCCCGCCAGGCTCGGAACAAAATACTTATGTGGTTTTCTTTTTATTACATGTCCTTTTTTATTAATATATTGTTTTAATAATTTTAATGTATACTTTTTAAAAATGAATTAGGCATTTCGAGTTTTATTAAAGGTATTTTAGAATGAAATTTCTAAACTGATTTGTTTTCGTCTTTATTTTTTACTTGAACAGTCGCCAGCATTTAAAATGTAAATATACATTTCCATTATTATGTGCATCAACGATCTCATTGACACTGTGCATAATGATGCAATATTTCTAATTTCGGTCACAATCAAAACACATGCTGCTCTCTTTGATTTGTGAACCTTTTTTGCGATGCTTGTTGGTTGTATCCTCAGATTTAATAAGCAAATTCGACTCATCTGTCAAATTCGATTCATCCCTCCATTCAAACTTGCTCCTTAAAATAATTATAATGCAGCAGACCATAGTTTTATAATTCTGAAGCTGACATAGATTTTAGGATTGCTTGCTGGTTTAGATGACTTATATTGTGGAATGTCTCATTAAACATGGGGTAAAGTTTTGTACAAACGTGGGCATTCTAACCATTCAATGCCAACAACCCACGTCACGGGAGGTGATGCACTGCGGGAAATTTGGACCGACATTTACGACCGAACAGTCGATTCGAGGTAAGTTTATTTAATGTATGTGTATTTTGGAGAGCTATTGAACAAAAGTACCTACTGCACCAAAAGTCAGCAGGTCCTCAAAGTATTATCTTTGCTAAATATTTGTCTTAAGTGCTGCTGATAACTTCGTGTGCTTCAAGCTTCAAACGCGTATGCATATTTACTAAAATCGTTTGAGGTGTTTGAAGAAATTACGCGATATAATACCCAAAGATAACAGATTAGCGGATAATCTGTTGTATTTGGTACACGTCATCATTAACCGGAAAGGTTTGATTAGTACGGGATTTTAAAGAACAAAACGTAAATTGAATCCATCATGACGTTTTGCAATTCCCAGAATGCATCACTTCAGATGATGTAGGTTGTAGGGGGTGTCCAAGAATCTTTATTACATACAAGATTTCAGCGGCAAAGTACTCTCTCTCTCTCTCTCTCTCTCTCGTTTAATGCCACTTCGCGCACCAGCTTCATATCGAGAACTCTAGATGCTGTGAAATGAAAATATTCTGTCCTTTGCTTCTTACAGTACTCTCCCATTTATCCCCAGAGCCAAAAGCGGCCATTTTCACTAAATATAACTGTATTTCTTAAAATTAAAAAGGGTATTGACATTTTTGAATGATATAAACTTTATTTAAACTTTAATGCCAAAAATCATAACATTAACTGTTTAAAAGCAGTTTCATGGTAGGTGTGCGATAATGAATGTGCGAAGTAAGAAAGACTTTTCCGGAGACAGGTGTCCATTAAACATAACAGAGCATTACACGTCGATAAAGATGCATCATCGAGGATTGTTTTCTTGCTTTTTAATTATATTTGTTGAATTATTTTATGACTTTCGTGGTGTGGGCGGCGGCAAATAAAAGAAGACAAAAGTTATCGGCGGAAATATGTCTAGTAATTTTACTGTATGCTGTCGTCTGGACTTAAACCCTATGAGCATGGCGCATAACGAGTCAGTAAATATACAGATCACCTGAATCAACTAGAGTTTACTGGAAACTTGCTTCCTGTCGGACATGATCAGAAACGTATTTTATTTTTGTGGTTATATTCTATAAACTTAATTCTTTACAGCATCACAATTGGTGCCGTTCGAAAGCCACATTTTACTGAAAACAGTAACTGATTTTTGTACAAATATCAAAGTACAAGGAATTCGTCGACGATCTCAAATAAAATCGCACTTAAAGAAATTCCTGTGCTATTGATTTGCCATTATTGGGCACACTTTTGTTTTGTAAAATGTTTGCTGCTATTTAATGACACTTTCACTTTTATTTGGGTCTATCATGCCGCCAAAATGGGAGCAATGTGCCTCTCCCTTGGACGCGCTAAGGGAGGCAACTCGGTCATGTTTAGGTGGGTATGGATTTCAGGACCCTTGGATTTATATGTGTACAGTTACCAGTGGTAGACGTCTGTGTGACGGAACTTCCAGTAGGGGTCCAGGGAGGAGAAAGCCCTAAAAGTTCGTGTATTTCAGGCGTTCCAAGGGCATACTTTTAGCCATCTGACTGTATTGTGCCCCTAATTTTAATAGGAGTTTCTGAGGAGTGCCATCTCTGCCCTTGATTACTTTTAGGATAAGGAGTCTAGCTTTAGAAGTATACATATAACTGTCATCTCCAAAAGCCACAGTTTTCGTATACATGACGTGAAATATTCTGAAGAACTTTTAAGCTATAAATAAGTGAGCAAAAAGGAAAAAGTCTTTACTTCTTCTAATAATATTTGGTTTATAATTCTTTATTGATGCAGTAAAGGTTTTCCAAAATTCTTCAATCACTGGAGAATCATCAAATATGTGTTAATATTTTTACATATTTAGAAAAAAGATACATTTATCGTAATCAATGAATTTTTTAAAAATTGATTTGTTACAATAATTATGTGTATGAATTTAAACTGGAAGACAATTAAGTCTGTATCTCAGATGCACTTCTTTGCAAAAGTTAGAGATATTTTTCTTGTTTGCTCACTTACGTTGCACATTAATTGTCTTGACCATACCTCAAGGTTCCTTTACTCTTTATGAAATCTTTCTATACAGATTTTAGATCAGTATTTATTAAGATCAACGTTTTAAACATTTACATTTGTAAGAGTGCTTCACTTGTTAATATAATTGTTTAATAGTTCTTTCAAGAGACAATTTTTTTTTAATAATTGAGAAATATTTTATGAAATTATTAGTTCTAGCCTTTGACGTAATACTTCAAAACTTAATAATGTTCCTTTATTAAGAAAAAGGTTATTGATACATGTTATTCTGTTTAATAGACATTTTGTATAGGAATGAAAGTTATTGATATAAACAAAATTTAGAATATCCTGAGACAAGTATTCTTCCACAGACGAGGCCCAATTTTTCCAGCTTGCCAAAGCCAGGGTAACATCTTTCTAAAAATGAATTACTCATACATTTACTAATACCTATTATTTTCGTGTCCCCTAATTTTCTTAGAACTTGTTTTACAACCATATTCTGCCACAGTTCTTCTTCATTTACAATTAGGCGTTTAATCCAAGTGGTCTTGTTATATGGAATAGAAGAGTGAACGTGAACGATGCCTAGACCGCCGTCTATAGCTTGTACCATACGTATATCTCTTTTAACCCTTTTGGTTTTGCCGCTCAAAAAATTTCAAATATTTTATTCAATTCTTTCTCTGTATATAATGGAGGAATGTTGACTGTTGAATGCCGAGAATAAATTAATACACTTTGGCACGGTCAATCATTTGATCAAAAGTATTGATCCGAAAAGGAGCAACTTTTCCTCATCAATCAATCCATCACTTCTTTTTTAATTTATTTTAATTTCTTCACATAATTGACCTCTAGCATATCGTCTAGGTTTTAAAGGTCGAAAGGAAGAAGTAGAACAAATGATTTCAGTGATTATGTAAACTGTTTCTTCCGTTCCTTCCTATCCAAATGGTTTCTGATTTTAGTACGTTTGCAATGATGCAACATCATTAAGCATTTCGATGTCTAACTTTAAAAACTGTGTAGAGTCATCCAATAGAAAGTCAAGGCATAATCCGCGTACTGGCCCAGTTTAAACTGCCATCATTATAAAAGAGACGGACAAGATTGCTTTTATTCCTGGGATGAATAGAGAGAAGATATATTACTATAATAAATGAGTGTGGTGTTAATGAGTCTCCTTGACGGTGCCCTCACTCTACATGATATAACTGAGAAAGATAACAATGATAATGACACTGCATTTTGACTTGTTCATCATTTCTTTTAAATTTTGGTAAATACTGATTTAGTTTGTGATACGGTTTCTCGCAAATCCTCACAAATCTCACAAAACCTTCAGCAAGGAAATAACACAAAACATTAACTGCCGCACAACTTTAAGAGCGGGCGTCAATCCTAACCAGCTATTACCGACTAATCACGACGTTATCTACCTATATCACTCGTTTTGTATTTTGCCCGAAGTGTTTGAGAAGTGTGTAAAAAAATATCTGCATGCTTATAGTGTTCAACATAATTTGAAAAATATATTATTCAACATTTTAATAATACCAAATTAATCGAGTTATACGTCCGGTAACTCTAATCAGTTTCTAGATAACCGTAATAATATGTGCTTGGCTCAGGATCAGGGAAAAGGAAGTTATAACTATTCTCTTCGATATATGCAAAGCCTTTGACTTGCCTCGGCACTCAGAATTACTTGTTACACTTACAAATATTGACATCCGTAACGGGGTCCCTCTGAGTCCATCAAAGGTATATATATATCGTTTATTCATCGACAATGCTTACAAGACAAAAACGCTATCCGAATAGCAGTCATATACTCCAGATGCCTAGCAAAGATATTCAACAAGTATTCCGACATAAGCAGTTAGGGAATATGCTGTCATACTGACGTTGCTTGGCATGCACATTTCAAAAAGTGTTCTGAAAATGCTTTAGAGAATGTTACCATTTTGAAGATTTTTAAATACAGATTGGAACTCATAACTTTGAAAAAACACATCTATAAATCTTATATATTTCTCTTGCACTGGCGGCTACAAATTATCGTTTGGGGATGGGTAGGGGGTTATATACAAGTAGGCGGAAAGTCATTTGGACGGAATGCAAAAAGGGTGGGCCCAGAGAGCTCCACCACTGATCCCCAACCACGCCCATTTGCCCATGCCTTGTTTGACTATGCTGATTGTATCTGCTATGACTGTGTTATACAAGTAAAGGAATAATCGCAAGCAATACATTTGGAGGAAATACTAATACCGAGAGTACGTTTCGGACATTACACTATATTTACACTATGTGAAAAACCGGGTGGGACAACCCGAATTATCGACATTACATGCATAATTAAGTCAGTTCTTTTTCAAATATACCATTGTCGTATTCCAAACCATTTACAAATTGTAACTGGACTGTCTGCTATTATGAATAAGACCTACACCGCTCAATTATGAAATAATATTCTGATCCTTTGCTGCATAACTCTATTGATAAATATTTATATATGCCTTCTACAACACAACTGTGGAACGGTTAGCAATATAAATAATAGTAACCCATCTATTCAGAATGTCAAATCTTACATCATCATTCATCATCATTATCATCATCATTGGAGTTCAGTTTTGAGAGAAAATGCGAGTAGCGCCCTTGGAGTTTCGTCTGTCTCTGGGATTTTGACATCGTCTGCCGTGGCTGTGCAGGCCTATGCGCGAATGACAGTCTCTATTGCAGCTGGTGCAGACGTATTGGAGTGTCTAATTTTCTGAGGTTGCTGCCACAGTCTTCTTTCTGTCACGTTTCTCTGTTGTCAGCTGACCTCTCCTCACATCAGCGACTGCTGTGTCCTTGCGGACAGTGAGTCTCCAGGTGCCTCGATCCTTGGCCTGCACTTCCCAGCCGTCGGGTGAAATGTCACATGCCTTCATGTCCCTCTTGCACACATCTTTGAAACGGAGTGAGGGGTGGCCGACTCTTCTGGTAATAGTGGCCAGCTGTCCATATAGGATGTCTTTTGGCAGCTTCTCATCCTCCATGCGTCTAACGTGTCCCAGCCATTGAAGACGGAGTTTGCTCAGAAAGGAGTACATACTGAGGATAACTGTACGCTGCAGTATCTCACTGTGTGGGGAGCGGACTTGCCAACTGAATTTCAGGATGCGTTTTAGGCACCGTATATTGAAGGAGATTGATCCGGCGCTCTTGCCTCATGTAGGTGCTCCAGGTCTCCCTTATATATAGGAGGGTGCTGAGAACGCAGGCCTGGTAGACTTGGATCTTGGTGTGCTCTGTCGGAACGTTGTTTTCCCATACCTTCTTCATCAGCTCTATATCTGGCGAGAGAGTGTTGCTGATGATTGACCCCAGGTAAGTAAATTTGTTGACTGCTTCTAGTGGGACACCGTCGATTTTGATGGATGGGGCAGTGGCGGCATCTTGCGTTTGTCATTTTCAGGTTTGTGGTGAGACCGAACCGCTTTCAGGCATCAATGAAACGGTCTCCCAGTCTCTGTAGCGTATCCTCGGTGTGGGTTGCAAGAGCCGCGTCATCAGCAAAGAGCAAGTCCCTGAGGAGCGCCCACCTCACTTTGGTCCTCGAGCGCAGTCGTACCAGGTTAAACAGCCTCCCGTCAGACCTGATGTGCAGATATACGTCATCAGTGGATGAGTCAAAAACACAGGACAGGAGCAGAGAGAAGAAAATACTTCTTGATGGGGTTGGAGTCGGAGAACAAAAAATCATACATCGAGATAAACACATAATTCTTTCGTATTATTTGGTTCTGGGTCGGGTGAATCATGACAAGCCAAATGAAGAAGTTTAAATACATGTTTATTCGTAGATGTTGTTCCAACAATAGGCACTGCCTGTGCGGACATATAGAAACAGATGAACACTTTCTATCATTATTTAAAGATAACAGAAAAAAGTATACAGTTTTAAGACAGTTTTCTTCCCACGTTACTATATATTCTTACTGGGCATTTCAGACTACTCTGATGCAATTGTTATACTCATTTTTGTGGCAGTGCACATATAATTATCAAAACGTTTTTCAGATTAATGCATGGATCACAATCACACATTCCATGGTTTCTCGTAGTCCTATGATCTCTGAAATAGTTATATATACTAGAAATTACTTTGACTCTGTACTAAAGCAGCATTTTGGGGATTATTGTGAATTCATTTAAAAGTGTTTTGAACAATGTCCTTGTGATACATCAAAGCTGTTGGCACTTCACCATATTCAAGGATACTGGTACATCAGCACATTATAGGCTTTTAATTCATTTGGAATACTCTATTCTTACGGACCTGTGATAGAACATTTAAGAATAATTTGGATTTAATTCATAATACTATACGTTCCTCCTAAATTTTCATTTCATAACTTCTTATTTAAAAACCATAGAGTCGTAAAAATTGTGATAATTTATTTGTATTAGGAGAAAGAGTTTTAGTAAGTGTCCCAGATATTGCATTGCTTTGAAATATATGTGACTATTTTTTCTTCTTGAATAAATAAACTAAATTGCAAACTGTAACAGGTTCCCATCAACCATTTGGCAGATTGAATAGCCGTTCTTTATCCATAATTTGCAATTGACAAACTGTAAATTGGTCTTGAAAGTTCGCCAACTGGCATCCTCTAAGTTATATTTTCTCAATAAATCAAGTGCCGACTTTAACGAAACCAGCAGCAATGCAATATAAAATTTTACTTTGCAACTTTCTGCTTACAAATCTAATTTAAAGTTTATTCAATTTCTGCCATTTGACTGTAATATATGTTAATATTCCATCCATAACCATTATAAAAGTATAAAAGACACAATCATTAATTCATTCATTCATTCATATATATATATATATATATATATATATATATATATATATATATATATATATATATATATATATATATATATATATATATATATATATATATATATATATATATATATATATATATATATATATATATATATATAAAGAGAGACAGAGAGACAAAGAATTATACCTAAGAGAAGCGGAAAATAGTCATACAAGAGAATGCTTGACAACAGTAACACAATTGTTAAATACGAATAAGGATAATTATCATAGAGGTTGGAAATTTTTCAATGCATAGTCTGCGGACTCTAGAACCCTGGCTTTGAATTAACGCATCCATCATCTAGCCTGCACGCACCAATACTAACCATCTCGACAGTGCAACACACTTTCATTTGAGTGTGTTTGCAAGTACGTCTTAGCACATATAAATGCAAGTACTATTACAACACACAGTACAAATAAACAATTAGATATAACAGAATACAAAACGTGATGTCATATCGACAAAATAAAATGGCTCTGTCATATTTTGACACTATGCGGCCATTCAATTTAACTCATTACCTCAAAAACATTTCCAACTTAGAAATATAGACATTTAAATCTGAGATTCCTCTTTAACGTTTATTCCAATAATTATATTTGGAACAAAACGCATGTTACATACCCATTTGACGGAAAATCCTCCGATATTGTTGCTAAAATACGTGTGTTGAAAGTTAACCCCCTTGCCATAAAATCTATAATGAATTTAAGGACTTTTAATTTTGCAGAAATTCGTTTGCGTCCGTGACCAGAAATATCAATTTTTATTTGAATTATTTTGATGACGGCGCAACGACGCTTGAAATGGTAATAATCTAATTTCATGTTGATATTATATAAATTTTCTGTTTTAGTAGTTTGTATTCTGATTTATTCCTACTGAAAGTTATTCTCCGATGGACTGGATGAACGCTATGAATCACTTTCCATGGTTTCTACGTGTACTGACAATCTCTTGAAACCAACGCTGGTGATTTCTGTATGTAGCCTCATTAATTTCAATCCTTTTTCCGTTATTCGGCTGTTATTCATCTAGATTCAGTATTCCATTACTTTGATTAAATATTGTTGGCATCGATCTATTCTGTTCTTTGCTGTTCGTTATTCCCCGGAAGTGCATCACATGATCGCCGCACGGCACAGCTCGTTGAAGAAATGATCATAACGTACTTACGAAAAATACTTTTTGCGTCTTTTGGTAATATTTATATATCAAATGAGGTGATATTAGCTGTTATTTTTTAGAGATTACATACACAATTGTAACAACAAATTCAGTTTATTTTACACGCAATGCTCTGCGAATTGCCTGAAAAGTAGTACCAGAGGGTGGGGGTAAAATGAAATAAAAGTTATGGGTTAGTATAGATGTAATCCAAAGAAATTCAAAAGGATATAACCAATCCGATTCTTGGAAATCGTGATAAGAAAGGAAAAAATAATATTGTTACAGATTAAAAGTGACGAATAGCGAATACACGGTGTATAGAAGGGTATAATTGTGTTCCCGAAGAAGGTATAAAGTAGAAAACAATAATTTTAAACTAATCGAACACTATTCTCCAGATGGATATTTCAGTCGGAATGTAAGAACATTTATATTGTAACACCCGAGTGTTTCATTGAATGGAACCTTATTCTGGGCTGCCGTTTAATACCAGAACAAATAATACATGAGAATGTTGTCCGCGAAATATCCTAGAAGAGCAGACATTGTACAGCCTTAAAATTCAGGATCATTCAGGAGTTTTACATTCTATCTTACATTAATATGGAGCTTCTATCTAACATAGTTTTATTATGAGTGACTGCAGCAAGTACACCTTGTACCGTCTTACTATTTTTTTGGTGTATATTTCAGCAAGCACTCCTTGTATTGTCGTACTATTTGGAATTTCCGCAAGTACTCGTTGTACCGTCATACTATTTTTGTGTAAATTTCAGCAAGTACTGCTTGTACTGTCGTACTATTTGGAATTTCCGCAAGTACTCGTTGTACCGTCATACTATTTTTGTGTCAATTTCAGCAAGTACACCTTGTACAGTCGTACTATTCTGCTGCAAATTTCAAAACGTTCTCCTTGTACTGTCATACAATTCTGGTGCAAATGTTTGAATGAGATTCGTGCTTCGTGTAATTGTAATTGAATTAGGAGATATTTGATGTATCAAGGATATCATGTTGGAAAACCACATATATGTTTCATTAGTTCCTTTTGCCTTTTACCCACATACAAATTTGCATTTTTGTGCCTGATGTTTAATATCATTGATTTGTTTATTATTATTTTTTTGCTTTTTGTTTGCTGGTTGATTCGGTTGTCTTAATTTTGTCATATATGAAGAGGACAATGTAAGGCCCAGGAGACACTCAGATGGTACATACTGCAGTGAAACGGAATTGCAGGATACAATGCGTAGAAAACCGTATACATTGGTATATTCGACTGGTTGAATGATATATCATCTACTCTGGGAATCTCTGCAGAGCGTAGTATATTATAATATCGTGTATGAGGAAAATTCATTCATATTTTATATTGTCTGTAGTAAGTGTCAAATGCAAACGTTATGTAGAGTGTTCTCTTTTTTATCAAAAGAAAGCATGCTTTCGTGAAATATTAAAACCGAAATGATCTAGCCTGCAAGGTGCTGATGACTCAAAACATATATAATCGTATGTTTCAAAGGAACACCTTAATATAAGAGTAGTATGCCCTTTCTATTTTATGTAAGTAAGACTGACCATCATGGGCTATTTGCTCCGTAGAACACGTGGTAGCAGAATACATTGTGTGAACAATATACACAAGGATGTATAATGCTAAATGTTGGAATGTCTATGCTTGAAATGGGTTCAATCTGGTTTTCCAATCGGTCTCAGTTTCTAAACTCCTCAATGCAAATCACAAATTCTCACCAAATTATCACAGTAGGTAAGCAATAATATAACACGGGTATAAAAAATTACGATCAAATAATCTCATTTCTGGTATTATCATTGTGAACAGGAATAATTTCATCAGTAGATTTATTATTTACAATCAAGAAATAGTTCTAACATAAGTTAGACTATTATTTGATAATGTCGGCGGAAATATTAATTTGATTTAATTGGGAATCATTAGTTTTCACATAGCCTTTTCCTTTTAACAACGTATTCTCGAGTTTTTTAAAAACCAAATCGCCATCCTTTGATCCGAAATTCAAAGCTAAATAAGCTTTGTTATGTCCTTACTTTCTTTTCTGTAAGCTTAATGATGATTGGTCAGTCGGGCCCTTATAATTCAACTTTAAAATGAAGGTCGCATATCTAAGAAAAACATTAAAAATACCAGTTAAGAGAAATTCAGCTGATTAAGATCGTTCAATCAATTAGTCTATCGATTTCTACTCAATTTAAGTGCAGATGTCCGAATACGATTGATTCAAATTAAATTTATCTGCTTTAAGAACGGACATTTTCTTTGACTAAGTGTAACTTTAATCGAAAGTGCCTGTAAAATCTTGATAACCACATGTACGGATTACGCACATTATCCATATATTTAGTCCTTGTAGCGAACATACGGCTGGATGAACCAAATTGCTGATGATATGTTTTTCATGATCGCAATTCCATTTATAGCTAATAATTTGTTTAAAATACATGGATGTATTGTTGTAGCTTTGTCTCATGTTGTTATAGTTTTATTTTTTATTTCACAGTTTATTCTTTAGGAATGGTTTCTCTTCTTTTGTGTTGCTATTCGTTTCCTGTTTTGGATGATTTATGTATTTAATAAGTAGGCTGCGCTGAGGTGTTTGGAATAGCACGTTGACCTTGCAGTCTTCGCAACAGTCACTACATGTTTTCCATAAGTTAAGAAAAAACATCCAAACTGAAAAGGAATACGTGAGGAAATCGGTAAGACATAGCACAAATAAATTATACTCATTATATGCCTTTTATTGTACTATCGAAGGGTCTTAACAAAATATGATAACCGCCATTAACCCGGAAAGCGGACACAAGATGCACACACTTTGGGTCGCTGTTTTTGAATTCAGCTTCCCTAGATAGCAGTCGCTACAACTGGATTTATTTTCATTTTGTTTACTTACAACTAACACTTTGTTGACTGTTTTTAAAATAGCAATTATTCAAGCCTTCTGTAAAGAAAATAAAATATCATGTTTCTTGAGACTATACTAAGGCTTCGTATAATAAACCCTATTTCCCCATGAACCAAGGTTAGATAATTTCACTCGTCTTGCTGTCTTCTTACCAACGGAACCTATTTTCGCATCTTGAGAATAAGATAACCCATGAGATCTCTAAAAAATCAAACTGGCATTGAGCTGTTTACTGCCAACAAAATTCTTCCGATAAAATGAAACCCAGACATTGTTTTTCTGGCACAAATAGAACATGTCTACGCTGGACATTTTATTCGTTTTCCTAATAACATATAATGCTTCTATAATGTTCTGTCAGAATGTATTATTTTGTCAGAATAAATGGTAAAAATGGTATTATTTGCGGTGTACGTTCCATATTTTGTCCTTAACTATAGTTACACTTTTGAAAGAGGATAACACTATTATTATAGTCGAAGCAGACATCTCATAGCAGACAGAACACAATAAATGCATTTGAAGAATATTATCAGCAATTAAAGATAATGATAAATATCGATAAAACTAAGAAGTGGATTTTTTGGCAAGGTATCTTCATTACCAACGATTGGTGAATTTAATTTTTAGGTATTATATTCTCATAATTGGCTTAGTTTTCAAAATAAATGTGCATCGCATTATTTACGTTACCTGAACATTTGAAAATAGCTTCAACAAGAATTCAGCTTTTCACGTCAATTGAGAAAGCTTTGGAGATAATGGCTACATCGATCTTATTACATGTTTTTGAGGTTTTGTGTTATGGAACATTGAATATGATGAAATGAATATGTCTTAAATTAAAAAGAACTCCAAATGTTATGGTATCGAGAATTATGAGCACGATTTTGTCTTACACCACCAAAATAAAAATATCAAAGATACCGAGTCTTCAGAAATGTTGGGCACACAGTCATGTTAAAATTCCAAAATGACACATGAGTTCAGTCAGATAGAAATATGAGATCAGACTATTAAAGACTGGTTTAGCAGTTAAGTGATTTCCGGGGGGGGGGGGGGGGGGAATGCGTTTAAAAGTTTTTGAAAATGACTTTTTGATTTGAAACAATATTTATCTGCCGATGCAGATTACAACAATTCTTTAATGGCACTTAGAACTGGCGGTCATAAGATACTTATTAAAACAGGGAAACGGAAAAAGTCTGAACATGAGGACTGTGTTTTCCATTTGTGTGCCCAACACATTGGAGATAAATATCATTCTCGTTTTCAATATAAAATATTTAGTAATATTACAACTGTGTATCTAAAACTTATATCACAATCCACATCATCGTAAGCATACGTTTGTAGAACTGATACATGCTTAGAATCTAAGACAACTTATAAAATACATTGCCTCATCGCTCTTATTAATATCTAATTAGAAATTTTTATATTCGAATTAAATTTAAGTAAGCATTGTACCCTGAATCATGGTATTGATACCTTTCATCATTCCATCTGTTTATCTTATTAATCTAGTTTACATTCTTTCTTTTCACTCCGCAATGATTTCTTTATTGCATAATTTGTCATATTATATCTGCTATGTAGTCTCAGTGAAATGTTTCATTGACCACCCATAGAAACTGCTGGAATATTCTAGTCATACTTTGATCACCAAGTTATCCTGGGATTAACCATCATCAACCATTCACAGTTTCTAATCGATACTTCTATGATATTAACAACATTATCGCGATACCAAACATCGACCATTTAAAGTTTCTAATCGATAATTCAAAGATATTAACAATAGTATCGTGATAAAACAACCTCATCACACCTCTGTTTTGTTCTTGCTGTAACTGGGTGTTTTTCAGATAAATTTATTATATATATATATATATATATATATATATATATATATATATATATATATATATATATATATATATATATATATGCATTAACATGAAAACTGACAAATGAAATTTGATAGTTGATTATATTCAAATATGTGTATATGTGGCTTGTCTAACCTAGCATTGGTCTCAAACAAGTTGGACATTGGCGTTAACAAACATGTGGTATTCCTTTAAATGGATCAGCAGTAATTGCTTAAATGCAAGGTGTCATGAATAGCGCAGTAAGAAAATTATTCCAGTTAAGAAGACAAAGAATCGGCAGCTAAGAAAGCAATGTGAGAGTTCAAAATCATGGCTTTATGTCATCATTTTTGTATGATTTTAATGAGTTAAACACTATTTTAATTGATTTGCGAAAGTAAAATATAACTTTGACAACTTTATTTTTGATCAAATTGACTGCCATAAAATTAATTGTAGATAAATTTGAAAGGGAACAAACAAGAATAAAATTATCGTTGCAATTTAAAGACTTACTGATGTGAAAATAATTCAATATGTAAATGAGTAAATAATCCATCGAAAAATTATATCGTTGTTTAAGTTTCTCGCCCTTCACCATTTTAGTTCGAGATTAGTTTGTAGATTCATAAACTTTTTAAATAAAACATTTTCTTGCGTTGGAGCTCAATGAATGCCATGATAGTGAATAAATTAGTGAAGGAATGTCCAGTTCAGCCACCATGAATGATAAGGTAAAAAATAAACTTCTGCAACGAAAATAAAATAACAAGTGAAACATTCTTTCAGTACTGTCACATATTTCGTCCCAATGTTTGTCACCATAAGGATGTTGATATCGTCCAATTATTTCCATGCTATTTTATGTTTAAATTACGTCCCTTGAACATCAAAGTATATTCCAAAGTTGCTAGTTGCTAAGAAACTCTATATTTTTACAAACATATACCTAAAACAATTTTCAAAATAAGGGCACGGTTTTAACATAATTGAATTAGTATATGTATTCAGACTCAAAGAACTTAAAAGGACACAGTTTTAACATAGCTGAATTTGTATATGTATTCAGGCTCAAGAACTTAAAAATATAGCCATAGCTTCTTACTTAAATGGAAGCAAAACGACATTACGTCACACCTAACCAAGTTTAATATCCCAGTGAATGTACAATTTTGATTTGGTCAACCCCAGCTAAAGCCAATGAGCTGGTCTTTAAGTACACAACATGGGTAAGTATATGTGGTTATAGTGTTGCACGCGTTATCACGTTTTCCTTGGCTGATTCACTCCAATCACAAGGCATGTCATTCCGTTGCCGCTTTACTGTTGAGAAATGTTTTTATTTCACTCGATTTCGTCGTCCGTACAATGTGCCAATTCTACGAGAAATGAAGCAGCATAGCCAGACGTGCAAAATAATTGAATTTTCCGTTCATTTGGTAGATTAAACAAGAGCCTGAAATGTGAAAGGAATATTTAACCATTTTGCTTCCAAAGACCTCACTTATTTGACTATTGACGATGAAATGAATAATGCAAGGAACAGTTTGGAGTAACAGCGAAAGGAATAAACAGAGTGTATTGCTACTTTTCACAAAACAGCCACTTTAATAGCAAAAACAAGGCAAGGTAATACGTTGGACTGATGACTTGGTGAAGCAAATACTTAATCAATTGCAGCAATAGAAAATGTTTCTTAGAATTCACTAACGATTTAATTCCATCCAACCATTACAGCATGAAAGATGTTTTGTCATTCATCTTACAGAATGGTGTTTTGTTGTTTATTTTGCTTTGTTTGCTTTTGGGGAGGTTGGGTCTCTGGAGAACTGGTTATTGCGTTACGTCTTCTGTACATTTCCATAAGTATAAAGTACTTCATATAAATGTGACTCTTAAGAGAGAAAACATTATAATCAATACGATAAACAGTCTTCAAAAATCATGGCAGTATATGTTTTGATGGCCATGATAATTCGCTGACAAAGCCATATGAACAATTTTGTAACCATTTTTTACAGCCATTAGTGTGAACACAAATTATTAATTATGTTTATGTTACTGTCTTTATTTATTAAGGTTGTTTATGTTGTTTTGTTCTTGATGAATCCTTTGTGTGATGAACAAGCCCCTCAGCATCTGCTTACTAAATTGTAATTCATGCATCAGATTTTTTTTATAATGCTCGGGAAATTCGTGCAGCATTACAATTTCGTCCTAAGTCTGGATAAGAATAACGTGTTGAAAGATTTTCCATTTAAAAAAAAATTCTGTTCCATTACAATGGCTCCTCTCTGTCGTCAGTTTTTGGCGCTCAAGAAAGAAACAAATTGAATATAGCAAAATATTAAGTGATGCTAAGGTCGTGTCACAAAAGGTAATTAATGTAAGACTTTGAAAAATGGTATATCCATTTTGAAAACATTAACAACAAGACCGTATCAATAATGTATATGAACGTGCATTTGGCCCTTAATGTTAAACTACAAACCATGATCTGTGTGACATTCAACGTCCTGAATATTTATATTGCCCATAGAAAAGGATCGATGAAACAAAGGGACACACATTTTACACGCGATCATAATTTCCTTTTTTTCTTTTATTTTCTTCCAACGGTCAAACTAAACCAGTCGTGTTACCCCAGTTGCTTGTTGATTCTGGAACTAAATTCTGAGTTGGGTTTAATAGCTCTAACTCTCTTACAACAATGAATTTCACTTAGTTGTAAGAACTACGATAATATCTTGATGCGGATATGCTACTAGTATACGTATTGCACTACGATCATGACTTCGTGTAGTATGTACTGCTGTGAATATAGTCACTGTTCCAAAAGTAAATAAACTTGATTTGTAATCTTGCTTGAAAGCTATCGGGATACACACTTATGATATATTTATAGTTCGTTCTTTATAGACTTTAAAACATAATTCCTTCCGTAAATCCAAATAAGTTTCCTTAAAGCCCCAATGTCACAGTTATGTACAAAACGTCATATATGACAAATCATTTGAATAACACTGAACCTTGAAATATATTGGTCCAAAACATCGCTGGGATTCATTAAAACCAGATAATATTGAAGTTTCATCACATTATCAGCCATGTCATTTCTTCCTCGAACTGAGATACCCTGCCATTTTTGACACGTGTACCAATTAATCCGTTGCCTCGTACCCTAGCTTCTCATGTGCGGAGCATCATGGGCTGCTAGAGTACCAAGCTAGTTAATCCGATGTTAATCAGTGACATCGGTAGGTCAGCCCGATCTCTGTCGAAAGCAGGAACACAAAATTTGTTGACGTCACCGTTAAAAACATGAGAAGCCAACACCATACTATACTGGATTGTCTTCAGCCCAATTTCGCACTTCAAAAGTATTCCATCCCACTAGCTGATCACCAATATTCACCTGAGTCTCCTTTTTATCTAATGCACGCTTTTTCTTCTCAGAGCTGCATTAAATAGAAGGTTTCTGCCTCTTTTCATTCTCTCTCGAATTAATGTGAGCGTCACGTGCGAATGTTGTTTTTGTTATTAGATTAGTCACCAATGGAATTTGTTGAATGCATCACATCACAGTTTTTGGAGCAATCCCGAAAACGAATGAAACTACAAGCGACTTCGTCAACTGAATTAAGGGGTGGCACATCTTAATTGTAAATTGATTATTTGAACTTCGTCTAAACCTAACATCTTAATCATATCAAAGAAAGATTTATGTCTGATAGCTTTATTAACAAATCATTCCTTTCCTTCCAAACTTTAGTTACACATGAAGTATTGTGAAATGTATGATAAACGTCGGCATTGGGGCTTAAAATATCAAAGAATAGTTTCTTTTTCTACCATTTTTGATCTCGTGGGAAATTCTCTTGCAAAACCTAACTATCCAGAACTATATCGTTATGTAAAACTGTGTTGTCGTTGCTTTACGACGGCTGATCACTATAACACTAAGCGACCACAGGTTCTATAAAATACGGATTGCATAGAAGTTAAAACCGCGTTGATATTTTTGTCCTTGATTCCACTTTTCTTCTTATTACGATCCAACTGTCACAATTATTTGTGTTAGTAAGAGTAAACGGTTGATCAAGGAGATATAACGTAGTTACAATAATGGATATCGCTGTTCTGACAATGCTCATCTTTATTACACACCCATTTAATTCGTATACGCTTGATCGGACGTTTGATACATCTGTTCAGTCCCTATTTCCGTATCACATACCCAGATTCGAACTACTTATGTGCCTTCTTTGAGGTCCGTGCGTAGATATGTTAGACACAGTGAATCAAACTTTTATTAATCATAATTTGTTTGAATTGTGTTCATACAGTAAAGACACAATTATTTAGACAGCGTAAAGAAAGAAGTATGTGATAAATACAAAACCGCATTCTTGTTTTGTACTTAGTCGAGGGTAGAACTCGTTTGAATGGCTTATGAATACGAATCGGCATAACAGTGTTCACGTATCGCTAAGCCATATCAATTTCGTCATTTCTGCCGACTCGGAACAAAAACACGCGTGCAGTTTTCTGATGTATAGTCCATTTTACGCTTTTAGCCTAGATAGCTGTGCGATAGAATTGAGTTATTCATCACATTCATCAAAACAATAATTTCTTAAAGAGATGCAAGAAAAATAGTAATAATATGTCTTTATGTACCTAATGACCATTTTATTCGAATTCTGAAATATATATCTTGAAAAGATATAATCTAGCTTCCTTTTGTTCATTAGCGTTTAGAGCAAATACTTGTACGAAGTCTTTAGAATGAATTTTCCGTTTCGTGCCTTTCCCAACAAAATACCATGAAGACTGCTCAGACGAACCAAACGAAGTCCTATTTGTGCGTTTCTTACTCCCAACAACAACCACAAGCAAATAATAACATAGATCGGCCAAAGCGGTTTACACCTTTTATCCCATTCTCACAGCACACAGTAACAACATGTGAATGTGTGATTGTGTGGTTACTGGGTAAAGCATTCCCATCCACTCTGTAAAAGATTTGTATCCATACAGTCAGATAATACTCCACACCAGATGCAAACGTTTACAGCCTTTAAAGGCTATTATTATTTAGATGATGTAAACTTCTGAACTGAATTGATTTGATTCTAATAAAAAGACAAGCGCGGACGCAACAGAGAGCGCTAAAAATAACAATGTTAGCCGATGTGAAGCATGCGGTGTTTAAGAATTTCTCTAAAGTAAAATGCAAGGCCTAAATGATATTTTAGACAAGCTTTTATGGTGCAAATGGGTGCGATTGAAATCATAAGGTTTATTTTCCGCCTTTTATTTCAGTCATGAAACTATACAGTTTAAAGTAGCGGCTGGACCTGTGCCGACAGGTAGAAATTTCGGATTCGGTTGACAATAACAAGATTATTAATATGGGTTAATATGTATATCCTGCCGTAAAATCTAATCCCTCTTCTGTCTATCCGTGGATCATACAAGGCTAAATAACAACCCGTCGTGGAATCGACCACCTTTTGAGCGATACGCTGCATGTAGTCTTCAGAAGTATATTTTTTCTTCGGTATTGTTTAGGTATGTACCGCAAAAAGTTGCAGATGTAATTATGAGTGATGGATACACGCATTTAGGACTACCTCGGCCATTTCTGCGAAGCAAAGATAAGCACCGGATGTACGTCTGCGTAATAATTTGTAGAAAAATCATGCAAGTTGTTCGCCTGAAAATTTGCCGCAAAGGAAAAACCGCAATCTATTGATTGGAAAGTTTCTAACAAAAATAAATAGTTCTTTGCATTCGCAACTCCTCGGTTAAACCTTGTTTGTGAATAACCTAGGTGGTCCCAGAGGCGGATTAAGGTTTGTGGGCGGGTTGGGGATCTTCAGCTTTCGTGGGCCAGGGTACTTAAGATATTTATCTGCAAATACACACTGAAAGCTGTCCTTAAACTGTCCTTTATATGTTATGTATATATGTATGTATTGCATTCTTAATCTTTTTTGTCAGTGATTGAGGGCTGTGGAGTTTTTGCATATCTGACATTTAACATGCTGCTAATTATTGCACAAGATGTTTACTAAAATTGGTTTTTGATTTCAGTCTTATTTAAAGTTAAACTAAGTTTTTTTTTCTATTGGAAATGTGTTGTGTCCTCGGTTAACATGGGTATTTGCTTTCAGATATAATTTTAGAAGAATTATTTATTTAAATCATTCATTGGAATTACTAAGTGCTCATTGGATTAGCACAATATTTAATGATGCTTGTGAATTCATTTAAACACATTCTGGATTCCATCATTCTATATATCAGAATATACAAGACTATTGGCACATCAGTACATTATAAACTATTGGAATTCATTCTGAACATTCTGTACTTTTAGACTTATGGTAGTAGTTTTGAATTTAATTTGGAATTTAATTCACAATGCTGTACGTGACTTTGTATTGTAGGGGAGTAAATTTTTGTTTAATTTTTAACAAATTTGATTTCGCTTCTTTCCGTTAGATAATTTAATACCATGCTTGTGTTTTATCATTATAGCTATGTTAGACGAAGAATGAAACGATGTAGACCTTTATATGGTTTATTTAAATACATGCAATTTTTCCCATGGCAAACAAATGGGCCCCCAGGACTTGCTGGCCCAGTGCACGTGCCCCTTTACGCGCCCACGTTCATCCTGCACTGAATGATTGGAACTGCATCTATTGGCATACATTCAATGTGCGAGCCGTTGAACTGACCATGATGTTTTACAGTGATATTCTCCGTCTATTTGTGATGATATAGGAGGGTGATTAGCCAAACAAATTTCGAGCTGTTTTTGTAAATGGGGACAAAGACAGTTATCAGGGGCTTAAATATCACTCTGGACATATGCATAGACTGTTGCTAAAGCCTACCTTGTTCAGCGTCTGAACGAATGAACGAGTCCACTCGCCATATCTGACATTTAGTGGACGGCATAGCTTTCCAGGGACATATCATTTCTCTCTCTCTCTCTCTCTCTCTCTCTCTCTCTCTCTCTCTCTCTCTCTGCGTTCAGCGGCCTTATCTTATTTACACTGGGAAGAAGATGTCAAATTGTTCAGTCATAATTTCAGAATAATATATCATAGATAGCAAGTGGACAAGCTGGGATTTCCATGCGTTTCAAAGTTTCGTAATTAATGGTTTGCAGATTATGATTTTAATAATTCCCTCTTTCGTTGACTTGTTATTGTGTGTTGACGTAAAATAAAAAGACGTGCACTTAAGGTAAGGAATGGAGGTCAAAAATAAATTAAATTGGCAGATGCCTTGGGAGATGCCAGAATTTTTAAATGAGAAATAAACGTCCAACGTGATGGCTCTCCCATCGATCTAAGCACAGCCTACCCTTCATACTACACGCTCTGAACGTAGCTGAAGGTCGGTTTTCACAAGGAGAACAGGTGACTGCAAACCTAAATAGAGCGACAAAGCTAAGAGAGAGTTATGTTTTGATTGTACCGTAAAGTGATCGTGAACTATACCAGTAAGCTTTCTCAAAATTCGGTATAGTGAAGGCATTTTCTCTTTTGCTTAAGAATATATTAACGGCATTCTATAGTCATTTCTTTGATATATAATCGCGTATCCAAACATGTCATGTTGGTTCCAGAAATAAGTGCTCCCCTCTCTTATTCTTTGTGTGTGTTTGTGCGTGTGTGTGTGTGTGTGTGTGTGTGTGTGTGCAAATTATATATAATGTACTACCATGAAGAAGAACTGCACTCAATATCGCAGGGACAAATCAACAGTGCATTGCTAATTTCGTCTAATTTTGCTGGATATTTACTGGAACAAGTAACACCACGTTAATACCTTTTACCATTTTCTTAAAGAATACAAAGAAGCAGAAAAATGCGTATATAATACACTCCAGACAGAGCTTAAGGTGTTGTCTGTATCCTTCAGGAGGATACATGATAATAAAATTATGTATGAAAAAGAATAGTGTCACGCAGGTTGGAGTAATTTAATTTAAGGCATGGCACTTTAACCCCCGAAGTCTTGGTTCGAATCTCAGTCAAGGACGAGTTAAAATTCTCAAATCTTTTTGATAATATTTTTCTCCATATATACTTTCAATTCATATTATCACGTATCGCCCTTTAAGATCCAATGATAGCACCTTCCGCTCTGGTATAATAATTACAACTGTCTCTATTAACCTCTATATGAAATGATTCCTGACAGAGAAATCAGGAGTGTCTATGTCTTTAGAAGAGAGCTAATAACTAGATTGCCATGCGAGTCTGTCTGCTACGCACTAATGCCTATATCCATGAATATGTAATATCCTCCTAATGTTTATTTTTATTTTGCTAGGATGGGGGCGAGTGGCGGTTCGCTTAGGGGGCAGGGGCCAGTTTTTATGTACAAATTTAATACCGCAATCAGCGACCTAGTATAAAAAAATCATAAAAAATCAAATACACAAGTGAGGTCAAAAAGGTCCATATTTTTAGATACCTATATTAAAACAAAGCATAAGAATAGTATTCACTTGACCAGAGAAGTCAATGGCAGTTCATAGCAGAAGAAGTTTATGCACCCCAACCCCTATTTTATACATGCATTTTTCACATCCAAAGGCCATTTTTGACAGCATGTGGTACTCACAGTGCAAACGCAAGCTCTTTCCCTGGATGAAAATTTTGAAAAACATTGTCTACTAAATAATTTGATGCAATTCAGAATAGTTGTCATCCAAGCCGTTTTTTAGATACTCTATTTGCCTTGAACCCACGTGTCTACTGTTATGGGAGGCTAGCTCTTCTTCCTAGCCAACTATTGGTATTTCACTATCAACATACTGCAGATCAACTATGGAAGGTGTACATGCCTGACATCAATTTCAAGAACAACACAAGCCCGAAACACCTAGTTCACAAATTTTTCCATATCTATAAATAGTATACAATAATAGCTGAAAAAGTCACACCATAGCCTTAAGTTAAGAAATTTGCTGGGGGCCAATTTACGAAAATGGACCCTGCCACCTTAGTCGAGAGGGAAGAAGGTATTGAAGCTCGTGCGTGCAGGCAAGATTATGCGTGCCCTAACCCACAGACCATATTCAAATCTCAGTAAGGGATGGATTAAACATTCTCTAATTGCATGAAAATATTGTTAAAATTTTTTTTCGTAGAGAAAGGATGTCTGGGGGAGTAAACATATATATTGTAAAGTATTGTAACAATCCAAGGAGGTTTACTCAATTCAGCTAAAAGTCATAAGTTTCCCCTTAATTCCAAAGACGTCTATACAATTACTGTTGTACACTGTAAAGTCTAATGTGTCCATTCTATAAATAATTTTACTCCGAATAACACAAGACCACAGATCTCACAACTTCCCAATTCTCTGCTACCACACATTTGCATGGTTTCTCTTCATCAACTTTCAGTAACGTCAACATTTCACGCCGTAAAACTATACAACTCCCACTAATACAAATGCATATACTTCAAATTTATTGCAGTAGTTTTCCCTACTATTATCAGATATTCTGACATTTGCTTAAAACCGTGATAGAATTTCAGATTCATGTTGATTTTTTTCCTTACTATTTAGCTTTGTTTTCCGTGTTTGTTTTCGCTAATATTGTTGCTAATTTATTTTATTGTCTTTCTATGATGTTTATCATTATATTTGCTCATCACCATCATCATCATCATCATCATCATCATCGCCGTCGTCTATCATCATCGGCATCACCGCCCATAATAATATAAGTAGTAGTAGTAATAATAGTAGTAGCGGTTGATGCTGTTCTTTCACATATAATATCACCAACAAATCATATAGGTTGACATAGACCTAATAGAACTTCACGCGAGTTTACAAAATCTTATGTCTCAGTTAATTGTCTGCATTAATAAAGAGGTCATTTATTAATTTTTTTTATTACTTTTAATCGTCATTATATTATCATTTTTATATTATCATCTTTCTCCCGTAATCAGTATTATCATAGATTGTAGTATTCGTTAAGTGCCACCAGAAATAATAATAATAATAATAATAATAATAATAATGAGGACTTTAGAAGCTTTAGAAGCTCTAAGCGCTTTACAACATTAGACAACACATATAAGATAAAAAACATATAATGATATGATTACAAAAACAAACACCACGAAATTAGAAAACATTAAAAAAATGCTGAGAATATTTAAGGTAGGAAACATTATTAGGTCTTTAAATTAGTTCTTGCAGTCGAAATAAGTGAGTTTTGAGAGCACTCTTCACTGTGATCACTGTGTCTTTGTGTCTAAGTTCAGTGGGCAATTCATTCCAAATTGCTGGGCCCTGGTATGAACGCTGTCCATATGATTTTGTTTTCATAATGGGAATAATGAATATACGATTGTCAGAAGAGGAGCGTAAGTATCTTGCTGGTGTGTACACATAGGTGAGGTCGGATAGGTATGTTGGACTAGAGTTCGACGGTGAAAGGTATCACAGAAAACAAATTTTGTGTTTGATTCTGGATCGAATGGATAGCCAGTGTAGGGTACAGAGCAGCGGGGAGGTGTGCTCTGATCGTGGTACTCTTAAGTATGATCCGAGCAGCTGTGTTTTGAACTTTCTAAAGTTTCTGGACTAGATATTGAGATGTACCAGACAGAATTGAGTTACAGTAGTCCAGTCTTGAAAGTACTAATGAACACACAAGTGTTTTAGTGGCATCAACTGAAAGATATTTGCGAATTGAGCTGATGCGTCTCAGCTCAAGATATGCAGCCTTGCATATGTTCATGACATGTTGGTGCAATGTGAGAGTACTGTCTAGAGTAACACCTAGGTTTCGTACTGATTGTGTGAATTTAATGTTGGTGTTGCTGATATGTATTGTTTGAGGTAAAGGATGTGAATGAGAAAGTCTTTGTGTTGTGATCAGAATGGCCTCAGTTTTATCATCATTCATCTGCAGCTTGTTACATGTCATCCATGATTTCACGTCATAAATGCACCTCTCTACACCTTGGATGGTAGCATCAACTTCAGTTGGGTGGCTAGATTTGCATATTTGGGTGTCATCAGTGTACAATTGGTGAGACACTGGATGATGATCTATGACACTTGAGAGCGACTGAGTGTACAGAATGAAGAGAACAGGTCTAAGAATAGACCCCTGTGGAAAACCACAACATAAATAAACTGGGCTGGAGTGTATTTCATTTGCAGATACAATTTGTGTCCTGTTGACCAAGTAGGACTTGAACCACAGTAAGGCTGCATCATGAATGCCAAATACATGCTGGAGACGGTGAAGTAATTAGCATGGTCTATTGTGTCACATGCTGCAGACAAATCAAGGAGGGTAAGGACTGTAATCTTTTCGCTATCCAACGTAGAGAGAATGTCATTAACTACATTTAGAAGAGTAGTTTCAATACTGTGGCAAGGGCGATATGCAATTTGTAGATTGCTAAAAAGACTGTTTGAACTTAGATGAGATACAAGCTGGGATAGAACAACCTTTTCTAAGATTTTTTATATGAATGGGAGATTAGAAACTGGGTGGTAGATCTTTAAATCATTATGGTCTAGTGTTGGTTTCTTTAGCAAAGGCTTTACAATGGCAGTTTTGAAAAATGATGGGAATTCCCCGGATGAGAGAGAGGTATTAATAACGTCAGTTAGTGAAGGCAATACTGGATCTATGCACTCAAGCAGCAGTGATGTTGGAATTGGATCAAGTTCACATGACTTTGGTGCACTCTTTATCAGGATTGTACGTACGAAATCCATAGAGACAGGTTCAAATGCTGCTAATGGTTGCCGCCCAAATTCTGTATCCCAGCTGTATGGTGACGACGAGTCAGTTGAAATTGTATTGTCAAGCTTATCTCTAATGGTTTGTACTTTGTCAAGGAAGAAATTTGCAAACATGTCCGGAAGGTTGACCAGAGAGAAGGTAGTTGGAAGTGGTGTAGATTTGTTCCTTGACATTAGCTTGTTAGTAAATGAGTACCTCTATACTTTTTTGCATTGTCCAACCGTGTGGTACAGTGTGGTATAACCCCGTAAACGAAGTTTGGGAGTATGATGGAGTTGGTTTGTCACCCAGTCCTTCCGGCACACTTCACTGACGTAACATCTTCTGAACACCTTGAGATATCTTCATGAAACCTGGCATTTGTTGGTATCACGATACTGTCCCCTGTATAAAATGGAGTCTGAACAGCATTTTTAAAAGTATTTTATTAAATACAGACAGTGCTCATCCGTCCGTCTCACTTTCCTTTGGTTAATATCTTCTTAATCATTATGGACAATATCAAGAACATGAGAAGTATTTCTGACAAGATTTGTTTGTCCCATACATGATTCGGGTTTGTCAGATCAGTAATTTTAGAGGCAACATATCTACGCATCTGTTGTCCAATGTTTTCATTTCATCATAGGCTATAATCTCTCTCTCTCTCTCTCTCTCTCTCTCTCTATGGTAAAAGTATGCCAAGCGACGATTGTTGTGAGCTGTACATATCATTTTTATCACAGTCGATGACGCGTTCATTATGAATCGATATTAATTTTACACAACCTTAAAGTATCTTTCCAGAGTAATATGGCTAATTACAGTGGATATATATATATATATATATATATATATATATATATATATATATATATATATATATATATATATATATATATATATATATATATATATATATATATATATATATATATATATATATATATGAGCTGTATGTTGCACATGCATGTTGCAAGAGATATTTCAGGACTAATATAAACGGACGCATGGATAAGCTGCAGTTAAGTGGCACATGCACAATTGTGCGCGCGCCACTTAAATCCAAGAAATCAATCAATCAACCTAAGTTCGTAACTAATGTTACGTATGGAAGGTTTCAGTTGGCAGTACATGCCGGTAAATGTCTCTCGTGATTACATTTTGATTGGACCTGACCAAAATGATTCTCATTAACTGGGGCCGCTCTTTCAACAGATTGTCCGGACTGCTGTAGGAAATCTCTTTTACACATCTTAATACCACCGAATGCGGAAACACTAATATATCTATGTTTATTACATTGCCACAAATTAATTGAAAGCCGAGTATAAGTGTTGCATGCATGGGCGTTCAAGATGTGAAGCTAACACATATGTTAGCAACTCAATATTAATTTACGTCTATGAGCCAGTTGGAATTGAATGCCATGTCGGATTTTTTATGTTAAGTTGGGGTGTGGAGTGTGTATCTCAATACAGACCCAAGCTGCAATCGCTGAAAGTTTCTGCATTTTATGTCGACATTCAAATCGCAGTGGAGAGACCTTTTGTTTATTATTTAAATAGATGGAGGCCTGGGAGGGGGATTAGGATCCATGCATGGATCCGGTTTTGTTCCAATGTCATTATCAAGCAGGATCTACAAGCTAAAAAAGTGACAGTACCTTTAATTCTCTTATTTTGATATGGTGTGTACAGTTATTCTCCTTTAGCGATAAACGTCCAATAAGAACACCTTATTGCACATGACAATGCAATGTACAGGAGGAATATAGATTTTCTGTGACTAAAGTGATATAATAATAATGTACAAATCAATTTATCTTTCTAAATATTCTTTTGCTCTTCTGTCTGGTCGGCCCAGCACGATGCCACCCGACCAGAGTCCTATATCAGTATCCGCATATTATATAACACTGTTGAGAATAATGGTTTGCTTGGCTGTGGTTCGAGTTAATATTAACGAGGTAAATCAGTGTGGTAGCGGTAAAGAAAATTTTTGCAAGAAAAGTGAAAAGACAATTAGAAAATTTATTTTTCCTGACACTCTCGAAATAAAACCGCCAATGTCAAACCTCTAAACTTATTAGAGGTTTGACATTGGCGGTTTTATTTCGAGAGTGTCAAGAAAAATAAATTTTCTGATTGTCTTTTCACTTTTCTTGCAAACAATTTCGTTACCGCTACCACGCTGATTTACTTCGTTATTCTTAACTCGAACCACAGCCAAGCAAACCATTATTAAACAGATAGATTTTACACTCTGAATGATATGAACATACCAACATGTGCTAGATTTGTGAAGAAAATACCACAAAATGCAACAAATGCCAAAACAACTGGTGAGACGTAGAATATTATGGATAAATGGTGTGGAATTTTCATTTTAAAAAATCCTTTCTTTGTATAGATTTGCTCAAACAGTGAACAAAAGTACTTTTTCTGAGCAAATGGATAGAATTTTATTATATCTGAACCTAAGGGATGGATTTTATTGTCATTAAATACAAATTATTACTTAGATAAAATCTGTCGAACATACAGTTATTTCCATATCATCGCATGGTTGCGGCCACAGATTACAATGATATTTGAAACAAGCTGCAATTCCCAGAGAGCTTAATGATAGATTAACAACGATGAAAATCTGAATCAGCGTATAGATTGCACTCCGTCTTCAATAGACAAGGATCTGATATGTTAACACTATCTACACCTTGGCGGATCGAGTAGACATTTTAGTGTTTCGGGTCGCTCAATTTCATTGGATGCGGCTCCAATCAAAATTAATTTATTCAAGTCCTACATCATCGAGATAAAGGGAGCACATACCTTGATTAGACTCATAAATAAACAAAGACACCTGTAATGGTTCATGTCTGGTACATATAAATACTTTCGATGTTAAACTAACAAAGTATTCCTTTGAGGTCAATTGCCGCCACCATTTTCGTCCGGTATACAATTCACCGGTGTTACATGCTATTGGTTATTTGGCATTACATACTAAAGGAGGCATCTCATGAAGTCCAATAGATGTTGCTAGCACAAAATACTAAAATATCTGCTCGATCTGCCAAGGTGTGTAGATAGGGTTAACATATCAGAACCTTGGCTGGCGAAGATGATTACACTCCAACTATGCAGACCCTCATATGCATGTGTAACCCTGTTTGTACCCACGAAACAATTATAATGACAAATTCTTTATTTAACTAGGTTCATATACTCCACAATTTCTTAAACATTCGTTCATTTGGTTTTTATATAGAAGTGTTATGGTAGTAGTTGCTTTCTTTGTTCTCTGAAATAGCTACATTCAAGGAGGAAATGAAATTCATCAGCGAATCAGTATTGCGTGCAACGTTTGCACAATCTTTCATTTCAAGACACATTTTTGCATCTTTCCTTCCCTTTAGGTACAGAATGATTAAATGTACGAAATTTGACTTTTATTTTTTGTGATCAGTCATTTTACAAATAATGATTTAATTTTAATTCAGTTTTATATATTCTACATGTATTAGCTTTCATCGAGTTAATAATGAACAATTCCCATGTTTGAATAACCTGATCACGAAGTTTTTCTTTCAAAATTAAACCAGGATTTATTGGGGTATTTTTATTTACCCCAAATAAATTTAAACCCGGTTTCCGATAAGATGGTATGAATGCTCTCTATCCATTTGCATCTGCCTACAGAATAGTATAATAATCCTCCAATAGCCTCAGATACATGATATACGATAGTTTTGTTTTTTTACCATTCATGACATTTTCCCAACAGCCAACCATTCACCTTTCTATCTGTAAATGTAAAGGAGTTCTGCTAAGCTTACGATATGTCATCTACGTGGAAGCGGAATGCTTAAAGTTTAGCAAATATTTTTCAAAAGTCAAAATGAACATGTTCCATCGTTTCTAATTTATAAAACCCTTTATCTCATCTGGGTATGTAAGCACTGGAGTTTGTGTTATATCAAACATTTTAAGCTGACAACCATCAGGGAAAATATACTTTATATTCTTGTCACTATCAAAAATTGATTCTGGATGTCATTTCGATAGAGTGCAAATATTACTGGAGAAAGATTTTCACTTTGTCTTACTCCTTGTTTGCAAGTAATAACCTTGATTTATTTCCAATATGGAAGACAGCAGACTTTACATCTATATACATGTTCATCATCACCTTAAGTATTTTCCTATTTATAGTAGTATTAATAAATGTTCTCCATAAACTAAGAAAATGGTCACCTTTCTTGCTATATGATAACATATTGGAAAGTAGAAATCTTCGAATAAACTACAAGAATTGCATCATTACGACGTTTTTGTTTTGGTTTCTTGGGGTTTCTTCGAGGGGTGGGAGTGTTTTTGGTTACGATAACTTTACATTAAGCTCCAAGGTGAGACGAACGAATCCAAATCAGTTAAAGCAGTGATAGGATGTAGGGAGAAAATGATCTAAATTGGAGAGTATTTTTTCTGTCGGTAATATTGCTTGCTCTTTTGTACTCGTAAAGTAAAGAATTCTGAAAAAAATTTGGCGTTCCCGAAGAGGACAACTCTATAAGATTATATGTTACGTTATTTTCACACGATGAGCCGCTTGTGTCAGTTGAGATCGGAATAAGACATTTAGGTTTGCCCAGGATTTTAATTTTATTAAACTGTACGAATGTTGTCAAAATGAATAACAATTTTTCAAACTACCGCCCCATCGACCGAAGCACAAGTGAAAAACTCTAATACAGACCCTGATTATGACTGTCTATCATTAACCACTGTTTCTTTACTATCCTAAATAAACACACTTCCATACAAATCAAAAGAATAAAACAATCAACACAACCAGTATACTGATGAAATTGGTGAGAAGCAACGTAAACCAAACTACTATCATAAATGCAAAGAGTTTACCAATTATCGAATATTGGAAACATGGTCAAATCCCACTTTGTAAAACGTACACGATCCTTTTTCAAAGACACCATCACATCAAACTCTGGTAAATGATCAAACTGAAATCACCTGCTGTGAAGATTAACTTCAAATCACCTGTACTTCTACGTCCATGTGAAATTAGCGTTAATAATACTAGTTATAATGATGATGACCACGATATTTAAAGCAAATGAACCTCTTTTTTACTAATATTTCAAAAACACTTGACAGATTCTAACACAGGCAAACTTACTGCCTTCATGATTGAAAGCATTCCCGATCATGCCAGTTTCAATATCCCCTAATTACATTAACTGATACTATTTATATTCGTAATAAAATAGGCACTAACAAATAGGCGGGTATAGATGGAATTCACTCCAAACTCTGAAAATATCAGCTTTGTAAATCTCTGAGTCACTGAAAGAAGTAATCAGATGTAGTATAACATGTACGTTTCCAGAGTCATTGAAATTAGCAAAAGTATTCATAAGAGAAATGAAAATAGTGATCCCATCCAACTGTATCTGTTCTAGCTGTACTTTTAAAAATTATTGATAAAACATTTCAGCAAACATCTTTTCGGATATCTTAACAATAATGAATTCCTCCATAAATCTCAATCAGGTTTCCGACAGGAATATTCATGTGAAACTGCGATGACAAAATTTGTAGACTATCGATCGAGTCATACTATAAGTGGTGTTTACTCAAGGGTCTATATTAGGGTCTATTTGTTTTTACTGATTATCCAAAGATTGCCTTATATATAATGCACATTAACACATATCTTTTCGCTGACGACTCAACACTGCATTCATGTGGCAAATCTCTTGACTTCATTGAAAGTTAACTTCAATTCGCCCTCAATCAGTTTTGTGCCAACAAAACAAAATTCATATTAATGCCTCTAAAACAAATAGATGGGCAAATGGAGCAAGGCAACGCCTGTACACTCACGTTGATTTACTTCTAATTCAAATTGGTTTTAGATGTGTCTAGTACTAAAAGTAAAAAACGTCTTGGTATCTACATTGATCAACATCTCAACTGGAATACACAAAACGATCACATATGTGCAATGGTTGCCAAAATAATAACTCTTTTAACACTAGTGTTGAAATTATTTCCTCCCGAGTCAATTAAACTCTACTTTTTGAGTTATATATTACCACTGATAGAATACAGCTGTGCCAAGTGGGGAAACAAATCCAATTTATCAAGAATTGACAAAATCTAGAAAAGGGCCGTCCAAATAATTATAAAGCTTCCTTTTACGTATCCCTCGAATGTTTCGTTTTCGCGTCACATTGGCTACCTATGCAAAAAAGTATTCTTTATTTTAAATGAATCATGATATATAAGTCTTTAACCGATCCTTGTCCGGATTATATATCTAACCTCATCGAACTAAGACCATCAAATGCTGAGTGTAATCACCGATCAACAGCTAACAATAAACTACAGATTCCATGGACGAAAACCAACATTTTCAAAAGCTCTTTTGCTGTATCAGCACCGAACTTTTGGAATTCCTTTCCTCTGAAGATACATAATTCAAAGTCTCTTGTTTCCTTTAAAATCTCATCACAGAAATTCCTTCTTGACAAGATAGAATTATATATGAAAGCCTTTAGACATTTTTGAACATAGACCTTTGGCAAAACTTTGCTCGCACAATTAAGCAAATAGCACATGAGGCATTCATCACACATTCTATTAATCGCATTTCTTTCAAAAAGTCACATCTATCACGTGTTATATTCACGCATTCTTACAATAAGTGACATATATCACGTGTTACTCGCATTCTTACAATAAGTCACATATATCACATATTATATTAATCGCATTCTTGCAACTGTAACGTCCATCGCATATTCTATCAATCGCATTTCGTACAATAAGCCACATCCAACACATATTCTATTATTCGCTTTCTAAAACTAAGTCACATCAGTCACATATTATATTAATCGCATCTTTACAATATTCATCGCATTCTTACAATAAGTCACGCTCATCACATATTCTATCAATCGCATTTTTTACAAGTCACATCCATCACATATTCTAGTAATCGCATTTCTTACAGTAAGGTATATTTATCACATTGTCTATTAATCGCATTTCTTACAATAAACGAAATCCATTGCATATAATATTAGTCCCATCTCTTACAATAAGCCACATCCCCTAGATATTGTGTTAGCGTCATCTCTTACAATGGTTCTCGCATCATCAGACCTGAACATTGAAAATATGATTGGACAATGTTTCTTGCAAGAACTAAAACGTTTCCTGATATATTTTTGCCTGCTGTCAGTGAACGTTATGGGGTTAATAATGTGTGCATCCAAGCTTTAAACGTTCTTCTGTTGTCACATCAAAGTAAAGCTCCCAACCATCAGTGAATCAGAAGTACTATTTTTCAAAGCTTGATCGTAACGATTACCAACACCATGATTAGTTATTAATCTGACTACTTTCACTCTCTTCTGCTCCTTGCAACTGGCATTAATAAACAAATTATAGGACCATAATAATAAATCGTTAAAAAGCGCACCCATTCTCTCCCGAAAGTTTGAAGTCTAGCCAAATTGAATGGAAGATGTGATACACACTAACGCACGCATGCGCAGAGGATTGGCCTAAAACATCATGATTATTACTTAAAAAGAGTCGGACATTAATAAGACAGTTTATGTAGCATCAAAATCTATATGAACAACAACACGTTTAATAATGTTACATTTCCATGAAAGAACTTCGCAAGACTGACTATAGATCCGCCATCATTGCTCACATTTTTCATACTTTGCATCTTGAAATTTAAAATGTAATCTCCTTATTATTCTAATATACATTTCCTCATTGAATTCTTTTGTTGGAACTTGCAAAAGCTGGCTTTATAATGTTACCCATATTACTTAATTTGACTTTTTTGTTTATTTGCAAACTTCCAGGTAAACTAAATTGCATTGGCACTAATTTTTCCCTAATGGATTATAGTCACTCAAAGAAAAGGGTTTATTCTGCAATAAAAAGGGAGGAAGATTTGCCACATCGTTTATTATTCTGATTCGCTCATGTTCTTCGAAACGACTGGGGTGGGGGACCTTCTCACAAAATAAAAACCAAATGATGCTGATTCATAAGAAACATTTTTTTGCGGGAGGTATCATGAATATGTCTTTTATATAACATCCAAATGATCAGATAACAAGCCATTACCACATTGCTCTGTTCCGTCTAACTTTTATTGTTTCTGAATAGTCTGGTTCCCCAAAAGAAGTAATAAAATGTAGGTACCTATAATATTTTTCTCCATTTAACAATTCAATCGAAAACTCTTAACATGTATAAGAGTGTGGTTGTTTATCTAATGTGTTAATCTCTCAGACATAAGATATAGAGACAATCAAGGTTAAGTTGGCGCATTATGAATCTTGACTTCTGGACCCTTGTTCCAGTTTGTCAATTATTTATCAGGCTCAAATTGTATTTTATAAAAACACAAAAATGCTTTATAAATTTTCCTTCATATGAAGTTATAATGGTAAATATGTAAATATTCTGTGTTTAAAGATACATGCCAAATTTCAGAGATATTTATTGGCTTTAAGTATGTTTTATATTGAACTGTATGAGTCCTATGTCTGTAGTTGTGCTCAGGCAGTTTCATGACTACTGGTTATGAATTTTAAAAGTATGTGAGTGTGGAATACTCCAATACATTATCGGAGTACGTAGGTTATATTGATAAGTGAGTACGAAATACTCCAAGACATTGTATCACTGAGTACCATCGTTCTGTTCATGAGTATGGAATGCTCCAAAGCATATTTCATTGAGCTGGAATGTTCTACTGATAGGTCAGTACGAAATATTCAAAGGCATGATATTATCTAATTAAGAAAGAACGTTCTATTGATAGGTGAGTACGGAATACTCAAAAGCATTTTATTATTTCATTGAGCACGAACGTTCTATTGAGAAGTAATATGTTCCATCTCAAAACGTTTTCATCTAATGTTAGTGAAAACCTTATTGTATCAAAACAATTTCGTGGTATGTTTGAGTAAGATTTTGAAATAATATTCCCCTTTAATGGGGTTGGGAACGCTTCAGTCAAATAAACACACGAAGAAGTAGATATATGTATATTTTACTTACTTAATTGATTGACAGGTTCCAGTGTTTTCTCAAAACTGATTGTATTTAGTTTGATTTATAATTATGGCATATAACAGAAAGACGTAGTAAGTCATCCAAATAAACAAAGTAGTGCGGCCACGTGTTTGGAACTATTTTGTTACTCTTAACATGCAGAAGTGTCCATGGAGCTGGTCGGCGTAGGGATAAAATTCAAAATTGGATAGTAAATTCCCTGATAGCAGAGTGTGGCTATTTTTCAGGAAATAAAATTTTTGTTTTGAACTAGTGTCACATTTTCTTTTAATATAACTGTTCACTCTTCTTTCTTTATGAGCCGACGATACTTACTCTTTGTTGATATACGTACTGGTTATTTACTTAGTACTGAAAATGGTTATGAAGATACCTTACTTTGAAAGTCTGTGTAGCTTTGAGAATTAATCCACGAAAGCAGCGAGTCCACTGGATTTTTTTTCACCGAGAATGTAAAGGCGCATATTTCATGTACTCGAACCTAAATAAAAACGTTTCACTTCATTCAAGCTTAATTCAAACAGCAGGTTGTACCTTAACAAACTAATATTCTATGTTGATACCAATGAAAAGATACTGCCCAGCAATGTATACTTGCTAAGATCGATGCATAATCACTGACGCAAATGAATCTAATCCATTGCGTACTTTGGCAACATGTTTACAGCAGAAAAATTTCCCTCCTCTGTGAGTTACAATGAATCCTTTTGCGTCGCTAACAATTGTTATGTTATAGTTGTGTATCTTTTGCTGGGTCAGTTTAACGCCATAATGATATCAACGAACGTGGATTTTTCACAATCGATTTTCCCTGATTGTATTCTGAGAGAGAGAGAGAGAGAGAGAGAGAGAGAGCATTAAAAATCAACCGATAAGCATCTGTATATCAGACTTATATGCATGTAATTGCTGGTGGATGAAAGCTTTCACCAGAATTTATATCTATCTACGTATACTTATTCATTATCAGCTTATCTACAAAACAGCACTTGCACTAGACGGATTTCATGTTTAACATTAGGTGCAAAACAGCACTGGCACTAGTCGGATTTCGTGTTTTATATTAAGGGCTGTTCAGCCTGGGGGGAAAATCACGGCTTTCGGATACAGACTAGTTCATATATGTGAAGCTTTATTTCTTCGTATCTTGTGACAGCATAAAATACTTGAAAGGTCATGAAGAATATCTGGGAATACAGCAGTGTAATATCAAAGCCTTTTATCCTTTTATCATTTCAGATTCAGCAGGTATTTTCAGGTATACCTCTTGATGTTTTCTACAGAAACATGTGCATCACCCCGTTTAATTAGGTTCAACCCATAAGTGGAAAACGATATTGTTGCCGAACGTTTTACAAATGGCCAGAATCAAGTTCTGAAAGCAATTATTCCCTAAACAATTGTAATACGATTCATTTGATAATCTCGACAACATAAATATGCCATATTGTTAATAATGCTCCTTTGAATATTTGTATCAATGTTAACATGCGTATCATATTCTTCACGGTTGTTTAAAACATGCGCATCATATTCTTTATATTCCATTAAGAAGTGCGTATCATTTTTTTATGTTTCAAACATGCTTATCCTATTTTCATGGCTGTTTAAAATATGCGTATCATATTATTAATGGTGTTTACAATACGCGTGTCATGTTTATGGATGTTTAAAACAGTCGTATCGTGTTCTGTATCGGTGTTTAAAACACACGTATCATCTTCTTTATGGAAGTTTAAAACAGTTGCATCATGTTCTTTTTTGGTGTTTAAAACTTATATTATATTCTTAATGGTATTTAAAACATGCGTATCAAAATTGTATGGGTGGTTAAAACATGCGTATCATATTGTATGGGTGGTTAAAACATGCGTATCATATTGTTTATTGGTGTTTAAAAAATGAGTATCATATTCTTTATGGACGTTTTAAACAGTCGTATCTGTTCTTTATGGGTGTTTAAAAAAGTTGTTACTATAATTGCACGAAAAAGTATATAATAACAATAAGAAGTGGCACTTTTTCAAAACAGCTCGTACGCTTTAATTTATGAATATCAAACACCGAACATACGTGAATAGAAATGTATAGCGAATATCCCAGAGCTTTGCAATTTTATGTTCTTGCATGCAGCGTAGAGGTATTCCTTATTATTTAGGTCACGTTGCCAGGAATTTAGTTTATACAAGCTTTGACTGTACTCGGAAACCAGTGCTGGTTTGTTCCTTCTGATGTCGGTTTTTATACACATTTTACGGTACAGTTTATTTTAAGC